>PVIW01000139.1:0-427281 GCA_004026585.1 Noctilio leporinus
TTCTTTATATATTTTGGAGATCAGACCCTTGTCTGAGGTCTCATTGGCAATTATGTTTTCCCATACAGTTGGTTCCCTTTGAATTTTGCTGATATTTTCTTTAGCTGAACAGAAACTTTTCAATTTCATATAGTCCCATTTGTTGATTTGTTCTTTGATTTCCTTTGCCCTTGGTGAAGTATCAGTAAACATATTTTTGTGCAGGATATCCATAAGTTTACTGCCTATATTTTTCTCCAGGACCTTTATGGTGGCACTGCTTATGTTTAAATCCTTTATCCATCTTGAGTTTATTTTGGTGTATGGTGTAAGTTGGTGGTCTAGTTTTATCTTTTTGCATGTTGCTGTCCAGTTCTCCCAACACCATTTGTTGAAGAGACAGTTTTTACTCCATTGGATGTTCCTTCCCCCTTTGTCAAATATTAGTTGACCATTTATAAACTAGAAATAATAATAGGATCTAGTGAGCTCGTAAAATTATAATGAGCATTTTGTGAAATAATGCTTGAGGAGCAGCACAGTTTCTGGCACATACCTTGAGCCCCATACCTGGGAATAAAGCTCAGTCTTACATGTGCTGATAAACAGAACTGTCTATAAGACATAGTCCAAAGTTGTGGACACCTCAATGAAAAAAAAATTGACTTGTCCTGCCTGTGTACAACTCCAGGAAACTCCAGGGCAACCATATTAACAACTAACTGAGGAGTTGCAGCTAGGCTACTATTTCTACCCTTCCATCAGGAAGTTTTCTCCACCTTCTCTCATCTGGGGTGCAGCGATCCTGAGCTCTCCCTTGAAAAAACTTGTGTCACAATCATCTTTGTAATGTTTGACTATCCAGCACACTATCAAGCGATGCTCCATGAGCTCCATGAAAACAGGGGCCAAGTCATACATATTTATCTCCTAGCACAGAACAGAGACATAATAACAACAGTTGTTGTAAGTGGAGACACTAAATGTTTTGATCACAAATTATAACACGTAAAGGGTTTTATTTTCCCACCATATTACCAAACAATGCTTGGGATGCCACACGGGCTTCCTGCAACTCAGTTCTGATACTAGGTACCTGGCAATGCCACCAAATTCTGCAGGGACAAGATTGCCAGGGCCAAGCCCAGGTCGTCTCCTGTGCTTCTGAATTATTGGTTGCAGATCAAAGGTTCCCTTGACCCCTTCTTGAGGTTTGATGGATTGGCTAGAGCAGCTCACATAACTCAGAGAAATGCTACCTTACAGGATTGTTATAAAAGGATGTAACTCAAGAACAGGTGAAAAGGATGTGTAGGGTAAGGAAGGGGGAAAGGGTGGAGAGCTTCCATGCCCTTTCTAGGGGTGCCATCCTCCCTGCATCCCTATGTGTTCACCAACCCAAAAACCCTCTTCTCTGAGGCCCAGCCTGTTGAGTTTTTACGGATGCTCCGTTACATAGACGCAATTGATTAAATCATTGGCCATTGGTGATTGAACTGAATCTTCAAACCTTTCTTCCCACCCTGAAGGTCAGCTGGTGGTGCTAAAAATTCCAACCCTCTATTCAAAGTTGGTTCCCCTGGCAACCAGCTCCCATCTTTAGGCCCTTTCTAAAAATTGCCTCATTAACACAAACCCTGTTTCTCAGCAAGAAGCTGATTTTGATGAGCAAGATACCCATTTCACCTTGTTGGCTCTGAAGCAATTTTAGGAACTGAGGATAAAAAACTAAATTCAAGTTCCTTGAATAACAATCTTTCATTCAACACTGTTTCTTTGATGAGATGCTGTAAGACTTTTACTTTTGTTCCTATCAGTTAGCCCAGGGTACGACTGATTTTGTTATATGTTATTGGACTTCAAGTCACGGAACCTATGGCCAACAAAGTGAGGACTTACTATATGACAACAAACAGTGTTCTCATTGCTCTCACCTCTCAGGTAATTCCCAAAATCTTGGAAGCTGGAAGCCAGGAGGAGATAGGGCTGAAGACCAAATACATATTTCTTATAAACCACACTATTGCAGATATTTCTGAACACCGTTACTATGAACCATTCCTTACCAACTCACTCCTTAGACCTACAGATTAGTCTTCCTTGAAAAATGAGCCACCTCTTTCCTTAAAGGCTTTTCTTTTTAAGTCCCATCTTTTCTTCCTGCCTACCCTCTTCCTGAAATGAGCAACTAGGGCTCTAGGCACACCAGCAATGATTCATGTAGGCTGTTCTCTGAGTTCCCCATACTTTCTCACCCGATGGGCTTTTGTTCTCATTCTTTCCACTGCCAGAATTCATTTCACATCCCGCATATCCACCTGTCCAATTACTATGAATCCTTCAAGTTGAGCTCAAGTATCCTTTTCCCATGAAATCTTCTATGATGGTCACCAAAAAGAATTCCTTGGATGTCTCGGAGCCTGCACTCCCCATCTCATTCCTCACACTTCACATTCTAGCTAGCTTAGCTTTGCTTGAACTTCTAAAGAAGCACGATACATTGACCATATGTTTTGATTTACTCCTCCTCCAACAAAAATGACAATTAAGGGAAAAACAAGTATAAACCTACAATGACAAAGAGAACAAGAGAGGAATTACAAAAGAGAGTAGGTTCAACACATTTTTGGTGAATATAAGAAGAATTTGAAAGTTGCACGGTAGCAGAAAATGGTCTCTTTTTGTTCTTGTAAAGTTGCTAAGCCCATGCATAAGGGTTCCACACTCATCACGTAATTACTTCCCCAAAGCTCCACATCCAAACCCCACCACAGCAGGGAGTAGGGCTGCAACATATGGGTTTGGGGGAAACACAAATATCCGGCCCGTAACACATGATATTCTTGGGATTTTAAAAGGAATGGTAGCAGACATTCAATACATTGGATACAGACTGACAAAGACGGAGGAGAGATTAAAAAAAAAAAAAAAAAAAAAGTGGACTAATGAGTGAATAGTGCCGTTATTACCATGAAGTTTTTAAAATTTGTACACGTATAAACAATATTTACTAATTATACCATTGTAAAAATTATTGCTTGTTTTGCAAATATTTTAATACTGCTCTATCAAAAGGGTAGAGCAAAAAAGTTGACAAACTTTTTTCTGTAAAGAGCATGATAGTAGTTTAGGTTTTTGGGTCAGATACAGGACCTTTAGCATATTTATGTTTATAATTCTTTAAAAATGTAAAAGCCACTCTTACCTCAGAGCCAATGGAAGAACAAGCTGGGTTTGGCTTGTAGGTAGTGGTGTCCAGATCTCTGACCCCTGGAATAGAGGGAAGGAAGAAGGTGGATAAAGAGCTAAGTTCTCACTTGCTAATAGAGCAATTTAATATGCTTTATGTGTTCATCAGGGACAATCAGTGTGAGTGTGTTGTTTGAGGCAAGACTAGACCTATGTCCAAAGGGAAGCAGCTACAGGACTTGCAATGGTTGCCTGCAAGACTTGAGGCCATGGTTAGGCCAAGAAAGACGGCTATTTGTGTTGCCATCATATATACGTTAGCACTATTTGATTTTGGTTACACTAATGTACATGCCAACTTTCAAGTTAAGCTAGATAAAGTAAGAGGAAGGATGGGTTCCAGGCTGCTCAGTGCTGATTGCCTCCCAAGCACAATTCTGTCTTCCCGCCATGGGCCAGCCAAGGTGGTATTCTTTTGAGAATTCTGGTCGGTCTTACGCAGTTCTGGTACCTCCAACCCCTTCATGAGCCTGAGTCCGGAGCGCAGTCTTAAACCCATCACAAGATAGTCACGTGGCAAGGCTCGTGCAGGTTTTATGGTTTGAGGGGAGACTTTTGCTCTTTCCCATGAGTGTGGCCAGGAACACGAGTAACCCCATTTTCTGCTCGCAACCACTTTAACCCAGCAAGAGCTTCAAGTTGGAGCCAAGGCTGTGGTTGGTAGAGCAGAGAGCTGTGTTCCTCGGTGATGTATTAAAGAAGCTAAAAGAATAATTAATAATTATAATAAAAGAAGCCCAATAAACCAAAGCTGGCACCCGTCCAGTTGTTCAGTGTTCTTCTCCAGATTTCAGGTTCCCTAAAGTCTCCCATACATCGCTGCATTTGCAGCGCCCAGGACTGGCTGGTCAGTGATTTTAAGTAAATGAATGACTGTACCTACAGGAACGAAAAGGAAAAATGGTAACAGTAATGGAGAAGCACAAAGGGATGCAAATTTAATTAGAGTATTGACCCTCTACCCTCAGCACAGGACACACAAAGGGGTCAGCTCCCTACTCAGCTATTTCCAGCTCCAGGCCCCACCGAGTGAGTCCCTGTTCCAGGCTGAGACACTTGACCCCTCTCTCTCTCTGTCCACCCTTAAATCCATCTTGGTCCATGACATAGGCCAACCAGCTCCAAGAGAACATGATAAATCATTACTTTCTTTTTAGGTCTAGAAACTTCATTTTTCATCAGGAATGGTTTAGACAGAAAGAAGCATTGAAATAACAAAAAGCTTAGTTCAATCAATAGCTACCCTTAAACATCACCTTTCTGCTTCTATTCCCACTGCTGTGTGTTTCATGGGGGCCTCTGCCTCATTGCCTATATCCTGAACAACAGGGATGATCTTAGATTCATATCCTCCGCAACTTTTTGCCCATCCTCAAAAGCCTGCCATGTTCTCCTCTCTTCTATAGTCCATGGCTCTGGGAACACCCCATAAAATGGCTCCCGAAAGAAATTACTCAAATTGACACTTCTGTTCAAAGACAGACTTTACATTTGTGTCTCTCCTTACCGTGCAAGCTTTTGGGTTTGTTCTCAGTTGGTCAGTTCTGCTGACCCGGATGTATAAACTGTTCTACCCCAAAGGCAGAGCTCCAACCGAGAAGTTGATGGGAGAGAAACTCCCAGAGGTCCAGGGCCCGGATCTGTGGTCTAGCCCCGGAGGCCAGAAAAGCTCAGTGCTCACACCGGGGCCCCTCTTCCCCTGCAGAAGTGATTCACCATTCAGGGACTACTCAAAGCAGCAGTCTGATACTGGCTTTGAGACCAGAGACGTGTAGCTGGAATTCAAATGAATACAGAGGAGGCAAAAGGACCCATTCTAACTTTACTTTGGAAATGCTCCTACTAATGACTTATTTGCTAAGATTTCACTGTCAAAAACTTTTGTGGCTGGTCCTTGTCTGTTCTGAGGTGAGCACTGAGCATGATAATAATAATATTATTTAGCATAAACACTGGCCGTTATAAACTAAATTGTCCCCCCGCCCCCATTCAAATGTTGAAGCTCTAACACATTCTGAGGCTATTTGGAGGTAGGGTTTTTAGGAAGTAATCAAGGTTAAATGAGAACTCTTATTCCAATAGGACAGGTGTCCTTATAAGGAGAGAGGAGACACCAGGGATGTGCACACAGAGAAAAGGCCAGGTGAGGACACAGCAAAAGGACAGCTGTCCGTAAGCCCAAGAAGGGAAGCTCATCAGAAACTAACGCTGCTGGCACTCAGTCTTGGACTTCCAACCTCCAGACTAGTGAGAAGGTCGATTTTCATTATTTAAGCCACCCAGCCTGTGGTATGTTTTTATGGTAGTCCTGGCTAACTGATCCACTGGAGTTCCATCGTTGGCCAAGTGGATTCCTAAACATTATTTTTATCTGTTCCTTAAAACAGTCTTGAAAGAAGGATAGTATTATTACCCCAACTTTATAAATGGGAGAGCTGAGCTTGAAAGGTAGAGGCAGAGCTTCTGTGAGTGGACGCAGGCCTCTTCTAGAATGTGGTGACAGGGAACAGCACTCAAAGGTCCTCCTCTCTCACCACCCCACTGGAAATGGCTGCTTACCTGGCTTTCGAGGGACCAGGCCACTTCAAACAACATCTGCTGTTTAGTTGAAGACAATGTGATTCTGGAAGGTCTTACCTGGCTGGTCGAGGGCACAATACACTTGCCTCTCTCAACCGCAGGAGCTTGTGTTAGTCGGCACCCTCTGGGCTAGCTGAGCTCATCTTCAAAGCAACTCCTTCAGTGAAGGGGACCTAGAGAAAAAGAAATGTTGGAGGACATTTCAGGCTGGGTCCTAAGAGAACAGGCCAATGTAGAGGGTGTCAGAGCCAGAGGCCCTGATAGGGGAGGAGGGCTATTGATGGCCTACTGCACAAAGAAGACTAACAGATTTTCTGAGTGTATGTAAATAATTCTCAGAATGCACAAAAACTGACGCGCAGTAAGGCTTCGATCACCATCTGGTAAGGAACGAATGACCTCTCAAGTGGGACAAATGCAAGGTCTGTGTGCATCACTAAATAAGAAGTTTCCGTGGCTGCTTTGTAGTATTCTTCTGTTTTTCCTTTGTCTTGCTTGTGTTGGTTTGTCGTAGGTTGCTACACACAGCATGTCTTCCCTCCACGTGTTTGCATGTGAACCTCACGTCCATCCTGTGGTGCGTGCTTAACTTCTTTTACAAGTGAGGAAAGGACATTCCAAGGTGGAAACTCGTTCCTCGACATCCCAGGGTTTGTTAGAAGGAATTCCAGGTTTTGAAGCCGGGTCCCCAGTTCCTTGTCTGTTTTCACACTCTCACCTCTCCTCGGATGGAAATTTCTTCAGATAACGCATGCTCCCATTCTTCCTCTCTCCTCACAATATGACAACATGTAGTTTCTTTGAGGTGCCATCAGAGACTTGGAGCAAGGGTGACCGTGTGCTGGAGCTGGAAGCTGAGCTAATGTGCAGCCAGAACATGCCAGCTGTGAATGGCCAGCATCTGACCCGACTGGGCAATTGTCACACCCTCTGTCTGGCAGGTCATAGGAACTGAATTCTTACTTATATCAATTAGCCTGTGGTAAAATTGGTTTCATCATACACCATTTTGCTTACGCATAAGAACGGAGCAAGAAGGCAGCCATCTGCAAGGCCAGAAAAAGGTCTCAGACCTCTTTGCACACCCTGTCAATGACATTAAGTGAGGACTCGCTGTATTTGCTGCCAAATAAATGGTCCGCATCCCTAGGGAATATAGCCCATAACATTGTAATAACTATGTATGGTGTCAGATGGGTACTCATTTTATCAGGGTGATCACGATGTAAGTTATATAAATATTGAATCACTGAGCTGTACACCTGAAACCAATATAATACCCTCTCTCTAAAAATAAATAAAATCTTTTAAAAAGTTATTATTTTTTTTAAGTACACTCATCTCTTTAGGTTATGAAAGTGAGTGGCGACCCAGACAGGTTAGTGGGAAGGGTGTGACCTGACTGGGGCTCCTGACTGGTGTTTCCAGCTTTTATGACCTGGCCCAGCCTGCCTCATACCTCCTGCCATCCCACACTTTTGCCACACTGAGCACATTATGAGTTCTTTTCCCCACAGTTTTGGAGCTCAGACGTGTGAAATGTCCTATGGCTAAAATCAAGGGGTCGGCAGAGTGTATTTCTTCTGCCAATCCCCTCCTGCGAAGTAAAGATAATATGTTCACAGGTTTCGGGAACTAGGGCATGGACATCTTTGGGGGAGAATATTACCTCGCCTACCACCTGGGATTAGGGGTTAGCTTGATATATAATCTGGAGCTCAGAAGACAATGTATATTAGAGATATAATTATGAAGGTATGGGTTTTGTTTTTTGTTGTTTTTTTTTTTAAGATTTTATTTTATTATTTTTAGAAAGAGGGGAAGAGAGAGAGGCAGAGAGCGAGAGAGACATCAATGTATGGTTGCTTTTCACCTGCCTCCAGCCACAGACCTGACTGGAGACTGGGCTTGCAACCAACCTAGTTATGTTGCCCTGGCTGGGAATCGAACCTGCGACCTTTGGGTTCACAGGCCGCCACCTTATCCACTGTGTTACCAGCCAGGGCTGGAAGGTATGGGTTTTAATCAAATAACTGAAGTCATGTGAGTAAGTTAACCTATGGGAAGAATATAGAATAAGAAGTAAGAGAGATGAGAGCTAAGTACTAAGGTTCTCCAAACCCCTAAAGGCATATTCATATAGAGAGGCCGGGGATTGAGTTTATATCTCTCGGGGTTCCTTCCTCTCAGAGTTTCAAGGACCATCTACCTGTGGCCTTGCCTTCCCAGTGGCTGGAGTCTAGACACTCATCCTGTGGAAGCCTTCAGAATGTCTGCCCAGCGGGGCCCTGCACAGCAGACCTTGCCCATTTCTGTCTTACCCTTGGCCTCTTACTTTCACTTGTCTTCCTCCCCAGCCACCAGCAGGACCTCAGGCCTCTATTCTTAGAGTCAAAGCCCATCCAGAGAATCACAAAACTAAACCTCCTGTCCTGACCTCTCTGGTTCTTCAGCCCTTAAGTGAAGGCGGAGACTTTCCAGGCCAGAATTTCCAGCCCGCTCCATCTGCTGCTTTAGAATCCTACTTCTTACATTAACAGTTCTAAGTTTTTAGGAAAAAAAGATGCACGAAACAGGGGCCACTTGGGATTACTCTGCCAGCCCTGGAAATGCCAGGACTTAAGGTAAGTGCCTCTCAGGGTTTAGAAAGTCAAGTTTACCAAAGGATATCCTGCTTCGTGAGGTGGCCCAGTCAGAAATGTAAATAATTTCCAGAAATGTAGATATATTCCTGGATGATAGGCTGGCTGGAGGTCAATGAGGCAATTCTTAAAGGTTAGGGATAGTCCTGGTCTTTAAAGCCAGATCTGCTCTACGGACGGATATCCATCTACAGTAAGACAAGACAGAAATGGAGATTAAGCCCCTAGACGATCATCTAACAGTTAATATGGTTGTGATATCAAAGTGCATGGTCATTTTTTCCAGTAACTTATTTTTGTTTCATTTTATAAAATTATCCGCTCGCAGCATACTTTTCCAAAGCCTGATCTTTTCATCACAGATAATTGAGGCGCACGAATGTAGAGAATTCCAAGGCCCATCCCTCAGAAGTTGACCCGTGTGGAGACATTACCTAGGTGACTTGTCCTGTGTTTGGGGATAGGGTGGGTAGGAGAAACCACTGGGGAGTCTTCAAAGTATCATTCAAACCCTAAGATTTTATTTAGTGGGAGTCCAGTTTCAGTTTCATGGCAAACTGATTCATCACAAATGGTAACCCTCATCACACACCCTGTTTAGCAGAGAAAAGAAAGGAAACGCGCCCTTGGTGCCATCCTTCGGAAGAAGGACTGACCGCTGTTACTGCTCTTCATTGAGCATCAGGGCCAGGATTTGAATCCTGCTTGCTTCAGGGCCTTTGCCCATGTTGCTCCTTCTACCTGGCGAGCACTTACGCAGCCATCACCCATGATGACGCTTGCACTTCCTTCAGAGGAAGCTGGGGCCTTGGATCCTCCAGGCGCCTGTCCTGCCTCTCCCCTCCACTCCCTGGGGCGCTGCAGCCCCCTGTGTTCCTTCTGCAAGGCAGTAACAGCGCTACCTGCAATTAGATGTTTAATTCCCAGCCTTCCACTAAATTGTGCATTTCCTGGGAGCAAAGACCTAATCAAGCCTCTTCGCTGTAATGTCCTCATACCCTAGCACACTGCCTGGCATACAGTAGGTATTCAATGCATACATTGAGCCCGAGGATGGATGATATAAAATAGCCTCTTCTTTATCATCAGAAAAAGGGTGCATTCTCCCACTTTTCTATCTTTCCTACACATTAATCCTGGTTTTTCAGGCTAAGGATTCTAACTCCTTGCTAACAGCGACTTTCACTGTGCTGGCCTGGAAAACCTTGAACGGAGGCCTCCACCCCTAGCCCCATGCTCTGCCCTCTGGAGAGATTCCCACAGGGTAAGCAGCCGTCATAATCATTTGCTATCACAAAGTAAATTTGCAAACCTTTGTAGTGTACCAGTCCCGTTTCCTTTCAAACACATACACCCAGATAGGCTTTAAATCCTGAACAAGGCTGCGTTACATTTTGCAGATATTTAGCACACGGGGGGTGTTCATAACAGAAGGAAGAGAGGGGCCCGTTGGGCAAACCCCGGAGTGCTCCGCTTGGGCGTGCAACGCAGCGACCCTTGTTAGTGATAACAGGAGTGAGGTGGACAATGGGTGTTCCTGTACGTCTACCCCGGGAACAATATACCCCTCAATTTAGAATAGCTGATAACGTGTGAATAAAAGCTTCTGGTCTTTACCACGTCTCATTTCTATTAAGAAAGGAATCACATACCATTTTAGGGCCCTAAGCTAATTAACGGTGCATATGGATGTGGAGAGAAGATGCTTTGTGCACAATAGTTTATTCTTGAATTTACATTCAGAGGAGGCTGGATCTCTGGGGCTGAGAACACAGGATGCGATTGAACCTCAAGGTGCTGGCTCTGATGGGAAGAGGCTGTCTGCTAACATTGTGGCGGAGGAGAGAGAACTCGAGAAAGGAGATTAAATCCTTTGAAAGATGTTAAGTGTCTGCCATGTTGCCTTAAAAACCTGACCGCATGCTGGGTGACCCTGAATGCTCCTAGTGGTGATCCTGCTGTAAAGATTATTTCTCAGTGATGCGGGATATGAAAATCGGACTCTGTTTAGGACGCAGACTGGGCACAAAGAGGGAACAAAGTGATCTTGAATTCATCTAAACATATAAAAGATATACATGCTTTCCCCTTGCTGTGTTGTTTTTTATTTAGTATTCACCCTCTTCTTGATGTTTACCAGGACCCTTCTGGCTAATGTCGACATTAGCTGATGTTTGGTCTTTAGCTGTGACATATATAATTAACAAACAAGATAAATATGCACTTTGCCATTCTGATATAAGTGGTGTAATTAGATATTTTTCTTTACATTCCTTCCTTGGAGAGAGATTCACACTCATCAAAAGGATAATTAAAACAACAAACTGATACATTCCCAGAATAAAACATAAGAAAACTATTTCCATCAAAGCCACTAATTCGGAACCAAAGAAATTACTCGATAGGAACACTTGGTAAGCACTCAATGAAGATGACTTCAATTAAATGGAATTGAGCTGAAAATTCAAAGAAATCATTCATATTCAATTCAAAGGAGTGCTTGACAAATGTCAGGAAGCAGGAAGCTTCCCTTAGTCACAATGTCCTTCGCAGGGTGGGAGGGGGAAGTATTTGTCTTCCGTTATTTCCTCTTCTTCCCTGCGTCGGGGAGGCTATACAGTCTTGTTGAGACAGTTCCTTCGACTTTTGAAATTATACGAACAGTGGAAAGCCGATAGACTTTTTCAAGAGAGGAATCTGAAAACACACACGAACCCTTCGTGTTGCCAGCAGGGCACCAGCGACCCGGCTGCCTCCCGGGCCATAGGCGGCAGCAGCAGCACCCCTCAAGGGCGGAATTGTGTCATTCTGCCACCAAGCCATTTCACTTCTGTGACTTGTCCCCACCCCCACCCCCACCCCCACCCCCCCCCCCACCCCGTCTTTTTCCTGTTGCTGCTCCAGATGTCCCCCAATACGTCTTGCATTTAGGGCAAACGCAGTAAGTTGGGGTCCTCGCAGCCCGAGGGGTCTCCCTTCCACCCCTGGCGGTAACTCCCAGCCTTCGCTGCCCCCAGTGTAGGTTAAGCAACATGCGACTCCAAGGCACGTCTGTAAAAATGTCCACGAAGCAAGGAGACTCGTAATATTGCTTTTTCAGGGTGCAATAAAACGCCTGAATCCACCAAGAGCTAGTGGGCTCTTGTACATGACAATTAAACATTAACAGGCCCGGGCCGGGGAGCAGGGCCCAGCAACACTTTGAAGCCCTGTTTGCCAATTAAACACCGGCTGACATGAGCGTCCAGGTGGCAGGGATCCAAAGCAGAGGCAGGAACGTCAACCACTTCAGGGCCATTCATTAGCTCCCCAGACATTCCTGGCGCGGCCTGTTTCTTTACCAGCGCCAAATCCACACCCTGCTCGGGAACTCAGGGGCTCTGAGAAAGTTTACTCAGATAAGCTTATTATGGAAATAGCACTTGGTCACCGTTTACTACTCACTCGTTGTTCAATTATCTTTTATCTGTTTAGAGTATTTGCCAGCTCTCTCTCGAGGTACCTGGGGGTGAAGCCTTGGGCTGAGAGCCCTCACTGGGGCTGCAGTGGGGGAAGGGTAGGTACCACTTCTTGTCTTTCAAGTCCAAGAATGCTGGTCTCTCTCTAGAACTTTGGAAGCTGTTAAGACATGACTAGTGGAAGATCTTGTCTTCCTGATCATGGTGGGGAACAATACTGCCTCCCATTGAAACAGAGGCCTAGATACCCTGTGGCCGCAGGGCCAGCAGAAATAGGGATGGACTGTTATTTTGATTAGAATAGCATTTATTGGTATGACCTCGGTTAAGGGTGGAGCAGGAAATGTCCCCACTTCCCGCCACCCTGCATCGGAGGCGCTCTCTCTCCCCACTTCTCCGCAGCTGTGAACCCAACGCAGCGGAGGCTTTTACTGATGACTCTTAGTCAAGCCCCACCCCCCACCCCCACCCCTGCTGCCACTTCATATCCTACTAAGTCGTCTAAGTCTATTATTGTGAGCTTGATGGGGGACTCAAATTGGAAAATTTTAGTTTCAGGTAACATAGCTAATAAGCTTAGTCATCAATGTATGTAAAACACTTGTTTCAGGAACTGAAGGGATGACCTATCTTCACTCCAGGTAACCCTAAGCAGTCCCACCTTTGTGCTCAGGAGGACCGCAAACCATCGGGGTGGATTCTGAACCGCTGTACTCCAGGGTGAGATGACCACCACCCAGAACACAAAATTCACTGCCCAGGGCACGAAGACCACTACCCTGGACACAAATGGAAGAATGCTGCAGCTTTTATCCAATTAACTTTTTCCCTGAATTCCAAACTCCTATCTACACCTTTCTCCTCCTTATGAAAAGGGCCCATTTATAACGGAATTGAAGACAGTCTATGAGGGTACAAACCCGCCATCTTCTCAGATCGCCAACCATCTGAATAAAGTGCCCATAGAAATTCAATCCCTGTCTCTGCTGATTGGGTCTGGTACAGGAGAGAGAGCACGAACACCGGCTTTTTCAGTTTCAAGGTGTCACTTGTATATTCTAATGCCCTCGAACTGCGTGACTTCTCTGTGGTGACCTCATCTCAAAGGTCAGGTTGCATTTCCACGTGGTGATGTTTTAGGCTATGCCCACCTAGCCTCCGATACTTCCCCTTCAAGTGATAGGGATTGATTCTGCTCCCCACGAGTATGGCTGAACCGAGGAGGGAGTGACTTCAAACACACACACTGCAGTCCACATGATGACATGTGACTTCCAGGTGTGGATCCTATAGGACAGCTTCCATCTTGCTCAGTCTCTCATATCACTTGCTCTGGTGGAAGCCAGCTGCCACCTCATGAGGACATTCCAGAAGCCCAAGCCCTGTGGAAAGGTCACTATTTGTGGTAATAAGCTATGTGGTAATAGATACCTAATATACCTGCTTCAACTCATTACTGAGATATTGCTAAAAAAAATCCCAAGGCAGAGAGTCAGGGGATTTGGCTTCTACATTCAGCTTCATCATGGACAGGCTGTGTGATGTTGGAAAATTTACCTGCCTTCTTTAGATTCAGACTTCTCTGGGGAAACTTGCCTTTCTTTTACTCCTATAATTGGTGTGAAAATTGGATGAAATAGTTAGAGAAATCAGAAGTTCTCTGATATCATAATCATCATTTTCTCCCAGAATCCCTGCACCTCAAAGCGGCGCACCCTCATCCCATCCTGCCGCAGCCCCAAACCACACACCTTTCACATGCAGGGCAGGGACAGTGTCTTCCTTTCCTTCATCAGATGCTGTGCCTTGTTCGTGCCTGCAAGGACCCCAGCAGTGCCATGTTCATAGCAAAGATGAACTGGCCCACAGACAATGAGATGACCACACAGTTCCCCTGAAGAGGCCGAAGGTGCCGAAACACCAGCTAGGCTGCGTGCAAGTTGGCAGAGATCACTGGAGTGAAGGCAGAAGCTGTCTAGTTTCTTAACTTAGATGGTCTCAATACGAACTGCTTTCATTTGGTCAGCTCTCCATCAGCCAGACGAGCCACACCACCTTCATCCAGACATCAGTTAGCCAGAGGCACATCAGCACCCATATGTGCACTCAAAGGCACAGGGATCGTTCACGTCAAGATCCTGAGGAATGCTTCACGATGAGGATACTATCAGCCCAGCCCCCACCCTCTTTGATAAGCCTAGCTCCCCCTGCTTGCCTTCAAATTAATTATTTCCCTCAAATGAGGCACCTTCACTTTTGCTCCTACTTAGAATGTCTCCTTCCTATTCTTATTATGTAAAATAAATCCATGTTCATAATGTACTCATTCAGATGCCTACAGACAATGTCATCCTGGCCCCTCTTTTTTCTAGGAACCGAAATTATTTTTAAAAAGTCACCCCCTCCCAAGCCTACCCCATCCCCAGCTCCAAGAATAAATTCTAACTGAAAAAAATCTCATCAAAGTAATCTCACCCTTCTTGCCAGTGGTGGTTTAGTATGGACATGTGATGCAATTCTGGCCAATGAGCTGTAATCTGCTGGAGAATTCTGAGAATGTGTTCCTTGTTCTGCAGAAGGAGGCAGGGAAAGAGGAGGTCCTGCCCTTCCTCTGGGATTTTTGTCCTGACCGGATTTGGCTCCTGCAACAGCTGCGTCCTTGGGCTGCAACCCAAAGTTTGAAGCAAGACCCTACTGAGAGTAAGTGCAGAGAAGCAGAGCTGGACCCCTGGCACCAGGGCACTGGGAGCCCGCTTTTCTGATGTACCCTTATCTTCTGGGATCATTGTTTTACAATCAAAGCCAGTTTGACTCAGGATGTCCTGCTCCAGATAACACAGGCTTCAGAGCCAGGCCAACCGCACCTCCTCCCGGATGCCTTCATTCAAGACTCTTCTCACCTTGCAGCTCGCTTATGACTGTCTAGATTGGCAGCTGCATTGGTCATTACTGGACTCAAATGGTTCAACTTCGGTGCATTAAACCCTCATCCACCCCACCCCCCATCCCCCTACTCTGAGAGCCTTAAGCGGAGTTTGCCGGTTACTAATCTCTGTATTCTCCATTCCATCACCTATCTTATAAGTAACTAGGTTCAGCCGACCCCCAACATTTCTCATGAACCTTCTCCTGAGCCAGTGGGTACAGTTCCATAACTTAAGAAGGCAGGTCAAGAATTCCTCACGCAATAGATCAGAATTGTTCTAAGATATTGGCAGCCCTGCCTATTTAAAGAAGTAGCTGTCATTATTAAAACATCTGGCCCTGGCTGGTAGCACAGTGGATAAGGTGCCAGCCTGGGAACCCAAAGGTCTCTGGTTCGATTCCCAGCCAGGGCACATACCCAGGTTGCAAGCCAGGTCTCCAGCCAGGTCTGTGGCTGGAGTCACGTGAAACACAACCATGCATTGGTGCCTCTCTCCCTCCCTCTCTCTCTGGAAATAATAAATAAAATCTTTTAAAAAAACAATAAAACAATAAAACCATGTCAGTCATCTCATTATAAATGAGTGAACCCAGCAAAGAAAATCATTTCATTCCTTTTCAAATTCATTATGGGCTATTTTTTCTTAAACATGTGATTTGGAAATTATGAAATCTATCTCAAATGCAGTGAGAATTGAACGAGACAGTGCATGCCTAACCCGAGCAGAAAGCATGGCATGTAGTGGAAGATGGGTGAGTAGCAGGGGTTCTATAGAATAGATGACTCCTCAGTAGTCCATGCTAGGCCTGATCAAATAACTTGAAAAAGTAAACCCATTCAAAGGAATTACTATTACTAACTATGTAGGCCTTTACTAAGAAGACATCAACAGTAGAGAGTGACTGAGACATTAACAGAAAACGTGAAAGGCTGACATGGATCATTTCCTGATTGTTCATAGCTCCAAGTGAAGGTATTACCATTATGATCAGAAATCACAATGGTAGGGCCAGAATGGAGATATGTCATTGTTTTCCCACATTTGAGTGCTGATATGTAGTACTCTTCATTCTCCTCAACAGAAATTTTCTTGAGCAAGGGAAGCTGAGAAAATGGCCTTAGATAGATGAAACACATTACTACCATAAGTGGTGCATTCTTTCTATCCTTAAGTTTCAAAAAAGCGAGAACCCTTGAAAAGGTGCCAATGCCTTGAAAAGGCATTAGTATTGAATTCAGTTCTGTGACCAATGTCCATTCTTCCCTCCTCCCCATCCAAAAGCAATGTTATGGTTACCCAGTTAACTGGGAAGAATTGTTTTTATGGGCTATGGTGTGCTAGAGACCAAGACTAGAGTTTAGGTTTGATTCCCTTTGGGCCATGTCATTTCTCTCAGGACAAACTCTGTAGTTTCCCATTAAACAAGCAATGTCATGGGCGAGGCTTCCAGATCTCCCTTCTGTCTGTTTCAAAACTCATTTATGATGCTTTCTCGAAACTTCACCTCTCAGGAGGCAACCTTAGGCTGCCAACCCCCTTCTGCCATCTGTCTCTCATTTTCTACCAATCCTAGTTTCACCTGATATTAAATGGAAACTTCTGATTGGAGGGGTACGAGGTGGAGAGCAATAAAGCTGCCCAAAATATTGCCATATTTGAAGCGGATTACCTCAGAAAAAAGAAAAATGAATAGAATTCACTGTATAAATTCCGTTGTACAGCTGTTGGCCGTTCAGAAACTCATGGCACTGTCTGTGGAGGGAGCTCAGCCATTCCCCACCTTCTCCCAGGATAGCTGCCTGATGGCTCTCACAGGGTCATATCTGCCCATGACTAACCATGGTTCTCATTGTATCTGCCAAGTGGTGTAGTTGATGGAATTTCTCCCCAGAGTCTCACAGGAGTGCCATTGCCTTTTCAATGCGAGACTGTAAGACCCTGTGTGAAATGCTATTAGGTGGCATTTTGAAGCAGAAGTTTCTAAATGATTTCTAGAACCATGACTGCACACCTGCCCCCAAGTGGGACGGGAACACAGAGATTGACTTATAAATAACCAACAGATCCTCTAGAAAAGGAAGGCATCAATGAAGGAAAAGAGAAAGAATGAACTCTCTGGAAACCTGGGGACTCGAGCCTGGGAAAGGATGGAATCTGGCACCACAAATAACCATGAAGTTCTGGATTCTTTAAATCAGGGACTGGAGAAGAACTTCCAACTCTGCTATCCAGCACTTAGCAGTGGATCACTTATGACAGCATTAGTATTATCGTATAGACCACTGTTAGATAGAACGTCTATTCCATGAAAATTCTTCATCAGTCTGTGTGAAAGCTGTGTTCCCTAGTAACTTCATTGATGGCCCTCATCCTCATCTGCCCTGTGAGGATTTCTTTGTCATTGTAACAGTGGTCAAGACCAATAGATTTTACATTCTTTCTATTACACTTATTGTAAGAATGTGATGGTGAACTTGGTTCAGAACAACACAGGGGATTGTCTTGATGGGCCCCTGCAGGAAAAGTTTTCCCTTGTCTTATTTCTAGAGTTATTTTGATCAGTGATGTAGGTAGGACATTACATTAGAATATACAACTGGCTATTAACATTAATCTTCTCACTGTGTAAAGTTTATTGTCTTAACAGTCATTATATGCTTTTAATGACACTTTATCTTTTACCTTGTTTCATTATTTGCATCCTGTCACCTACCATAGATCTGTTTAGAAAGGGGTTGAATATAAGTGACAAATAAGCTAAGAATCATCACCTTTATAGATACCACTTTATAGCCTCAACTATAACTGAAATTTAATCCATGTCCAGAAAACAAACAAACAAACACTTATTTAAAAAAGAGAGAAAAGGGCACTGGCCTGCAAACCCAAAGGTCACTGGTTCGACTCCCAGCCAGGGCACGTAACCAGGTTGCCGACCAGGTCTCCAGCCAGGTCCGTAGCTGGAGGCAGGTGAAAGGCAACCATACACTGATGTCTCTCTCCCTCTCTGTGTCTCTCCCTTCCCCCCTCTCTAAAAGTAATAAATAAAATCTTTTTAAAGAGAGAGAGAGAGAGAGAGAGAGGATCCAAAAGCATGTAGACTCATGGGTGTTCGACTTTGCCTAAACACCCCTAGGGGTATCGTGCTCACCCCTCCCCAGATGACCAGCTCAGACATCTAAATCTGTACTTTATTTGCCTAATGTGTGTGTGTAAAGAGCATAGCCCTGTGTCTGGCAGAAGGGTTGATAAGTTATGAAAACAAAAGTGTGTTCTCCGTGTTAGATCTCAGGTTTGCACAACCAGTGCCTTCAGAAGGAAGGCAACGGAACCCAAGGTAACAGGATGAGCAGATGAGTTTTGCTAGTACTCAAGGTCCAGTAGAGATTGGGCAGTTTTTTCCTACAAAATCCTTTTCTAAAGGACACATAACCGAAATTTTATGATTACAATCTTCATGAGAATAAAAACAGGTTGGAAAGGCCCCTGGCTGGGTCGCTCAGTTGATTAAAGTTGTCTCGATACACCAAAGTTGCAGGTTCAATCCCCAGACAGGGCACATGCAAGAGTGAACCAATGAATGACTAAAGAAGAACATGTTGATGTTCTCTCTCTCTCTCTCTCTCTCTCTCTCTCTCTCTCTCTCTCTCTCTCTCGGCAGATGTCCTAACCTGTTAAAAGTACCCAGTCTGGGTGGATTATAAATGATAGACATTGATTTCCCACAGTTCTAGAGACCAGAAATCTGAGATTGAGATGCCAGTGCAGTTGGTTTTGGTCATAGTCCTCTTCTGGGTTGCAGGTGAACTTTTTTTCCTGCTGGGACAGAGAGCAAGGTGTTCTCTGGGGCTCCTCTTACAGGGCCATTAATCCCGTTCATGATGACTCCACCTTCATGACTTAATTAAAGGCCCTACCTCCTACTACCATCCCATTGGGGATTAGAATTTCAACCTAAAATGTGGGAGAGGGGGACACTTCATTATAGCAGACATGGTCTTCATGGGCACAGGTGTGTGTCTATGTGAGGTTTCCCGGTCCAATCCGGCATATCCTCCTTTAAAAACACCATGCATGCTCCTGTGGGTACAGAAGGATGTGGTCCTCATGTGGCACAGATGGACCATGGAAGAATCTTAAGACTTGAAATCAGAAAAATTCAGAGGTCGGTTCTGCCCCTTGTTAGTTATATAACACTGGGAAGGTCACTTTGCTGATGGGAGACTAAGGCTCCCCGTCTGCAAACTAGATCTAGAAGTACTTCCTCGGTAGTTGTAGTTCATGAAGTAATCTGTCTGGGGACTGGAGTGTAGGACTGTCAAGATGTCCCAGTTGAATTGAAGAATAAGATCAGTGTGCAGTCCCAATGCCCTTGAGGCTCTCTGCACCTTCACCTGTTCAGCAAGCTGGTCACCCCTCCAGAGGTGACCTGGCTCCTCCAGACCTTCTAGCCCTCCTAGTGCTAGAAGCGCATCTTGGGTTTCACATCAAAGGGGCTGGAATATCATTATTTAGTTGTTTTAGAGTTTACCAACTAAATGACATTTCATAAACTTCAATGAATTATTCACTCATTCTTGGTTTTTATGTGTAATCCTAGGAGCTACCTTATTTTGGTTTCGAAGTTGACATCCTTAGCTCCCTCGTGAAGAAGAAGGATACATGTTTATTTGCACACTGAAGAACAATAATACAACATACCCAGGTACTGAGAGGTTAAGAAATCTGTCTGAAGCAGAAGACTTTACAGTGACAGAGACATAACTCAAAATCGTTTCTCCTGACTCCAAATCCATGCTTTTCCCATCCTAGAAGGGCTCTCAAATTTACTCATAGTTCATGGAGCACCCTGAAAGTGCAAGAAAAATCTCCTGGCTAGAAACAACAACTGACACATTCCTTCTTAGGTCTTTCAAACATCGTCTGGGAATGAGGTGTCCCTGGGAATAAACAGCATAACTTGCCAGACTTCCTGAGATGGCACAACATGTTTTAAACCTTTACATCATGTCTGTAGGATTATCTTTCCCGGGGTTATGTAAAAATAGTCCTTGCACTCATTGTAGCCAGGGCCACTGCACATGATACCCTCTTATCTGGGACAAGCAGGCCTCTCACACAGGGAGACCCTTTCAGCCACATGCCCTGTGAACCTCTGACCACTGGCCAGTGACAAGGAAGCCAAAACATCCTGGGTAGCTCTGGGGAAGCCTCTTCCTGACAGTCCCAAGTCTATCTTTTGCTGCCAGTGTTTTGGTTTTTTTTATATTATTATTATTTTAAGAGTGGAGAACACTATTAATCATCTGGATCAATTGCTACTTCATAGTTAATGATTCATTACTTGGACAAATATTTGCTGAGTGCCTGCCCTGAGCAGGCTTTGTTTTTGGCACATGGGATAAATCAGTGAACGGAGGAGACAGTGACCCCTGTCCTAGCAGAGCTTTCCTTCTACAGAGGGGAATGGACATGCAACAACAGACAGAGCAAGGAAAGAATTGAGTAGAGAAAAAGGGGCGAGGGCTATTGGGTTAAACGAGTAGATGAAAAAGAATGCTGGAGGGGGAAGTTCACCATTTTAAATCAAGTATCTGGACTAGGCCTCATTGAGCAGGTGGTATCCGAGCAAAGGTGCATATCCAGGGGAACAGAGCACCAGGCAAAGGACACAACCCGTGCAGAAATCCTGCAGTCTCAGGATTCGTGGCATGTTCAGGGCATTAAGGAGGGTTGGTGTGGCTGGACCAGAATTTGAGGGGTGAAGAGGGTAGGAGGTGGGGTCAGCCAGACCAAGATATATAAGGGCAGGGCACGTAGGGCCCTATAGAACCTTCTAAGGACTTTGGCTTTTACTCTGAATGAAATAGGGAGCTGTTGGGGAGGAGGATGAAGGGCAGGAAAACTATAATCCAACCTATTTTAAAGGAGTAACTGCATCTGTAAAGAATTGACTATGTGGAGAGGAGTGGCAAAGGTAGAAGCAGAGCAACAAGTTAAGACATGACTGTAGTCACGCAGGTGAGATGTGGTACCCGGAGTCCCGCCTATAGCAGTGAAAGGAGCACGAGAGCAGAACCAGCATGACTCCCTAACAGACAGGGTGTAGCAGGGTCATGGGTAGGGTTTGTGGCTTAAGCAACTGAGAGGATGGTAATGCCTCAACTCCTGTAGGAGGCATGGGAGGTGTTATTAAGACTTCCATCTTGATTATGTTGATTTTGAGACACCTAATGGATAGCCACGCACACCTGCTGAGTCGACAGTGAGACACAAGTCTAGACGAGAGCAGTAAGTTCAGAACGGAGGTAAAAACCTGGAGTCTTTGGCATATACTTTGCGTTGAAAGTTATGAGATTGACTGAGGGTATCAAGAAAGTGAGTGAACAGAGGTAGAAGAAAGTCAAGCCCTGAACCCTGGACTCTGCCACCGTAAGACTATGGGAGAAACAGGAACCAATAGAAAAGGCTGAGCAGGAGCGGCTGGTGAAGCAGGTGAGTGAACCTTGTTCTGGAAGGCCAGTGGGGAACATGAGTGAGGAAGGGGTGACAGCCTGTGTCTGCTGCTGGGGGACCAGGCAAGACCAGTGCCTCCATTTGGCCAACTTTGGAGATCATCAGGGACACGAACAAGGGCAGTTTCAGAGTTAGAGCAAGTTGAAGAAAAAGTTGACAATTCTTTGGAAAGGATGCAATGCAAAGAAATACAGAACAACAGGCAGTGACTGGTGGAGTAAGAGGGTCAGGAAAAGGTTTTGCTTGGTTTTGTTTTTTAAGATGGGAGGAATGACATCATGTTTCATTCCAATGGACCCATCCAGCAGAAACCAGAGTTGATGAAGAGACATTACTGGAGTTTTGTCTTTGAGTAGACAAGGGTGGATGGGACTTAGTGCATAGCACAAGGTGTGGTTTTAGATAGGGACACAATAATCTCTCTCTGTATAGTAAGAGGCTCTAGGGCAGAATCTAAGGGTCAGAATTTTTTTCCCATAGGACCAGTTAGTAACTATTTTAGGCTCTGTGGGCAATGCATTTTCTTTTACAACTACTTGATTCTGCTAATAGAGTTCTAAAATGGCCATAGGTAATATGTAAATGAGTGGGCATGGCTAAATTCCAATACAACTTCATTTACAAATATAGATGGTTTGGCATAAGCCGTAGCTTGCTGACTCCTGGTCTAGGGTACACTCATGGGAGAGTAGACTTAATCTTTTCTCTACAACTAAATTCAAACTGGCAATGAGTTAAAAGATGGAAGTCACTTTGAAATAGCAGGCCTCCTAAACTTTGGAGTTGAAATAAGAACCAAGAATCCCCTTTTATGGAGATTGCATAAAATGTAGCATTAACTAGGCTATAGACCCTGACAGCAAGGAATCTCTCACACCACCATCTAGCTGCAGGTCAGCATAGGGTAGGGTAGGTGTTCAGTGACTGTTTATTGGTAGAGTAACGACCAAATGATTCTCACCCTCCCAACTCATTTTTCCCTGGTTTCTCAGATAAATTTAGGTCCTCTCTGCTGCTCATTTAGCGAGCCCAAAAAAGAAGATCTGAAACAAAAAAAGGGAAATGATGCAGCGCCTTTTTAATACTGCATAATTACTTCTCATTGTTGAGTGAAATGATTGCTTAGGACATGGATGAGGGTTTATGAATGAATGTGTGCAGACTCAGCACCACTGGAGACACAACTGAGAGGGGAGATGTAGTCATTGTTGAGCAGTGAGACTGACTTTAGGATGGAGAAGATGATAATGTTGACAATGATTATGATGATGGTGGTGTTGATGAAGACAATGCAGAAGATGGGGGAGAAAGGAGGTGGCCTTGGCCATAGTAGGTGCCAGAGGCCTTCCTTCTTACCTAGAGGCCGCATTGCAGAACAGAACAAGAATCAGGTTTGGATTCGAATTCTAGCCCTGTGACATTTTCGCTGTTCATCTGTAAACTAATTCCTTAAGCTCACCTGAGAGATCTCAGCTTCCACATTACCATAATGGGGGAAATATAATCCTTGCACTGCACAGGTATCCAATGCTTGGTGAAGAAGAAATTAGGGGTGAAAATGAAAACCACTACATGTGCAAGAATCACAATTCTCATTAGTCTCTTCTCTATTAGACTTTCCTCATTGTGGTCTTTGTATGATCTCATTCTTCTTGATTTCTAGCTTTGAAAGAAATGAAGTTGACCTAACACTACTTAATTAAAATAAAGTGGTAGGAATTATTTCCAATGCAGGTATCATTGTACAGGAGCAAATTATATATTTTACCAGTCTTAGTCTACTTCTGGCCCTTTTAGGGCCCAGTAGAACTATCTGACCCCTGCAGGCTCAGCTCCCCTTGGCCTTAAAGACTTGTTGATATCTCCCACCCCATCCCCCAACCTCCTTCAAGCAAAGTTTGGAAATAATCTGCTGCTCCTTTAACTGAGGTCCACTAGGGTGAACTTGGTCCCCAGGGCACCTATACTGGCCCAAGGCCACAGCCTCCCTACTTACGCAGGTTGTAGGGTCACTAGTCTACCTGCCTGCCCAGCCTTCCAAATGGGTGGCCATTCCACACTGGTTTCCATCTCTGCTGAATGCTGGCTCTGAGCCCAGGCTGGTCAACAGGGAAAGTTGCTTCTCTGGAGTCCCTTTCATGAACATTAATGGGCCTTCCTCATTGTGCTTAACACAGAAATGCTCACCTGATGCCTTTCCAGCCCCAAATATCAGGCCATTAGCACTGCCCTTTGGAGACTATGTCCTCTTCTTGAGGGGGCCCCCCTCATGCCCTGGGCCACTCTGTTCATGAACCGATATCCAGTCAGCTTTGTGTCATTCCCCTCCTCTCCTGAGAACACTTGCTGTGTTGTGGGCACAGAGCCAAAGTACCATCTCTGGTGCTCCCTGGAGCAGAGACTATTTCTGCTCAGCCAGTATTTCATGAGTTTCCTTACATTTTCCAGACTCCCTTGCAGTTAGTGTGGGGCCCTAGTAACTACACAGGCCTGAGTGAACAGAAGCAGTCATTTGCATGACTTCCAGGCTGAAGTTGTTTTGAATTCATGTGCCTCTTCGTCCCTCTCTGTCCAGGTTGTAAAAACCTTGAAAGTAACAGTCCACATAGCATGGCCACAAGATACAAGCAAGATGTCCACTGCCATTGGATGCCACCTGAGTGAGAAATACCCCTTATTGTGTCAAGCCATTACAACTTCAGAGTTTGACCCTTGGGACAGCTAATAATAATGATCCTGATTGATCATTCTTCAACTAAGACTCGGCGAAGAGCCTGTGTCTTGAAATACCTTCTCCTCCCATATATGTAACAGCTTTGAGAAAATGCTCCTCAGCAAAAAAATAAATTAAATTAAATAAGATTAAATAAAATAAAATAAAATTTAGGACATAGTTATGTCTGCTTCTATAAACAGGACTACCAAGAGAATACTGTCATATCTTTTAGAGATCCAAGTTCCAACCCCCTGGGCTACAGCTCTATCAAGAAATGTTGCCAATAGCGTTGGACTCTGGATCTTACAGCACAACATAAACACACACTGGTGAGGTCTTGTTAGGTCTGCAGTGTTAAACACCGATGCTCAAAGTACAAATCCAATTCTCTGTAGTCTGAGACTCTGTGGAACTAATGATACTGTTTGATCGTTTCATCAATGTCTTGTTTCCTTTGTCCTGGGAAGCATTCCGTGATGTCTCTGAGCAGCCCCAGCCCTTCCCACAGCTGCTGGCCTAACAAGCATTGCAAACGGATTCTGTGCAAAAGCTACACCACAAGCTAGAGGACGGAGGTGATCTCGGCAGCCCTGTGCCGGAAGTGACAGTTAGGGAGACCACAACCCCAAAGGACCATCAGGAGCCTCTGTAAGCATTCCTTTAGCACTTCCTTGTGCCAGGCCTTTTGCGAGGAGATATTCCTCTGCCCCCGACCCTAACTCTACACATCGAGTATGCTATCGCTGCTGTGAAAGGAAGGACACTGAGACCCAGGGAGGTTTAAAAAATGAGACCTGTCACCCTCCAAAGCCATGCTTTTTCCATGACATCATGGGCCTCCCATTCAGATGGCGTTGCCCTCATCCAGACGCCTTCAAGACATTTGGCCATTGACCAGTCTAAGAGAGAGCAGGGCAGGGACTAGAGCTGGCCCTCGAGCACCTACCTACTAAGCTCCAGGCCCTGTGTGGCGGCTCTCCCCAGCTCATCCTGCCGCCTGACCTGGCTCCCATGGGGGGATAGCGCCGGTCACACGCGCCTTCTTCATTGATGTGACAGCAGCCACTGAACTGCTTTTTAATGAAATATTTGGACCACTTCCTCCGTTGTTTGGGCTCAATGAGAAATTGATACCTTTTTATTCAAAGCTCTGTCAGAAGCTTGGAAAACATCGCGCTCCTTTGAAAAATGAGGGTTTTTCAGATTAAAAATAAATAAATAAGTAAAGGGCCCAATGGTTTGAGAACGTCTCCGGGTGCCAGTTGGCCCCACTCCTTCCTGGGGAACCTGGCGCCACAAGCCAATGGGGAGGGACCATCGCAATAAAAACGACCCCCGCCCCTCCATGGCTGCTTTCAAGAGCGGTTAGCGGAGACAGATTCATACGCCTTGGTTTTAAGTTGTTTTGTTTTGAGGGGTTTCTTTCTTTCTTTCTCTCTCTCTTTCTTTCTTTATCTTTTTCTTTTTCTTTTTTTTTTTTTCCTTCTTGCACTTGGAGAATAAGTTAATTATGATTGGTTAAAATTTGTGTGTTTTTGCTTTTATCCCTGAACCACAATTAGAGCTCCTGACAGGCTCCTGGCCCTCAGAAATTCCAGCTGGTATAATAATTGATAACCGTGGTTATGAATAGATTGAACACAAGGCTGTGAAAGAATGCGCAGCCACTTCAGAGGGTCATTTATAGCGTGCTGAAGGGAAAAGAGAGTTTCAGGCCTGGAAAGCTTAGAAACAGAACGAGTTTTTATCAGTTTCCTTGACACCGGCAGATCAAAGCCTGGGCTGCACTCTGTGGCTCCGGATAATGGGGCAGCCTCTAATTCATTCTGGGCTGGAGCGAGGCCTATTCACATGGGTTAACCAGGGAGTTTTCATGTTGTTGCTTTGTAGTCTTTATCACGGTACCAATGCAAGAATCACCTTTTTATTTTAATGAGACATTTGAAAAGTATTTGATTCCCTCTGGCTAGGGGACCCCTCCCCCAGCTGAGACAGTAAGAAAGGGTTGCCCAAGGGAGCCTCATTTTCTAAAAGCAATAGTATCTGCATTCCACCCCACCCCCCGCCCCTTGTCAGTTTAATAATTTCAGTGCAAGCGAAAGCTGGGCAACTGGGAAAGAAACAGAATATGCTGCCAGTTCAACCCCATCCAGTTTTGCTTGCCTTTTCTTTCCTGGAAATGAGGTTTTCAGCAAGGCTGCCGGTTCGAATCCCTGCTCCACCATCCTCTACGTGTGCAACTTTGGAGTTAGGGTGAAGTCCCTTACAGAGCCTTTCTTCCTCCTCAGGGAGACAGATACTAACAACAATCATGACATGTTGTTCGATGCTGTATCATACCAAAGGTAATCAAATGTCAACAGCTGAAGAGTGCTGCAAGCATTCTGGGATGGAAAAATGAATAGGTTGTCTCCACTGAGCCTCGCTAAACTCCCTTAACTGTGTTGAGTAGGTGTTTTTAATACTATAAACATGTTGTAAGCATTGTAATGGGCTGACCATGTGCCTTCATCATATTCATCTCTTGAAGCCCTAACCTCCAGTACCTCAGAGGTAACTGTGTTTGGAGAGGAGACCTTTAAAGAGGTAATTAAGTTAAAATGACAGCTTCAGGGAGGGGCCTATAAAATATGATGGGGTCCTAACAAGACAGAAGAGGGGATTAGAACATAGACACACTCAAAGAGGGAAAACCATATGAACACACAGAGACATGGTCTAGGAGACAAGGCCACAGGCCTTAGAAGAAACCAACCCTGCTGACACTTTGATCTTGGACTTCCAGCCTCCAGAACCTTGAGGAAATCCCTTTTTGTTGTTTAAGCCACTGCGTGTGGTGTCGTGTCATGGCAGCCCCGGCAAACAAATAGAAGCATTTATTATGTTGTCTTTGGTTTGCACTCACACTAGGGCTTTGTTTTTGTTTTGTTTTTTTAACCGTAATGGACTCTTCTATTTTGGGGAAAAGGACATGAGAACTGCAGATGGAATATTGGGGTTGTAGCCCCAGCTTTGCCATGATCCAGTGGTCTTTAGAGTCAGTGCAGGAACCTCTGTGAGCCTTGGTTCCCTCATCTAGCAAACTGTGATGATTAACGAGAAGCATCTTATGCAGCACAATGCTGCTCAAACTCACCATTCCCAGGGTTTCCCCAGGTGAGATGTGTTTGAGCCACAGTTCACCCAGGCCTGCGATGTCCCAGCCTGTGGCTCCCCTTCCCAGCACATCCCACAGTTACATGGGATGCAACTTGTCACTGCCTGAGTGCAACTTCAAATTATAAGGCTCCAAGTAAGCCACCTAGAACTTCTGCCCGCTCAGGTTTTGGGAAAGGGGAAAAGCCAATAAGGCTGACAAAGCCCTTAGGACCCAGGGCATTAATTATCGCTCCTGGACAAATCAGTGACGGGTCCCAGATTACTCTGGTCATCCCTGAGCAGCCAGTCCTGCCCCGTGGGTGACCTCTGCTACCTCCAGGAGAGGGAAACAATTTGGCACTGATTAACACCATCATCTCTGTGTGACTATGAGCCAATCAGTCAAAAATAGACTTATTGCTATGCCCCAATAGTTCTGGAATGCTCCACTGAGATGCAACACCCAAAAGAGTATCAAAACCCAGATTCTGCATCCCCTAAGGGTCTTGCTCAGGAATGGATCCAGGGTTACCACAGACTCTCATCCCCAAGGCCTGCTCCCAGAAGCTCCCCTACCTCAGAGCAACTGTAGGTTGCCTCTTGGCAGGCCAAGGACGTGTTGATCCTTTCAGAGCTGAGTAAGGACACAAGCCCCCTGTGATCTTCATGGCTTTCTCCCACCCATAAAATGAGATGTACACTAAAGAGGGAACAAACCCACATCCTATGCCTTTTCTTTTCTTTTTTATTTTTTTCTTTTTTGATATTTTTAAATTATTTCCAGAGAGAGAGGAAAGAAGAGAGGCAGAGAGGGAGAGAAACATCCATGTATGGTTGCCTTTCACCTGCCTCCAGCTATGGACCTGGCTGGAGACCTGGCTGGAGACCTGGTTATGTGCCCTGGCTGGGAATCGAACCAGTGACCTTCAGGTTCACAGGCCAGCATCTTATCCATTGTGCTACTGGCCAGGGCTCCTATGCCTTTTCTTTATCATCCCCCAAGTCTGGCAGTATGTTGTGAGGATCATCCATGCTCAGTACATATTTGTGGGCTCAGTTTCATTTCTCATAAGTCTGCATGTGCATGTGAAACAGTTTCATTGCATTTCCAGTTTGGCAGAACTGGTTACATAAATAAAACACACCAAGCCATTTATGAGTGTGAACATCTCATAATGATTTGGAAGCAAACCTGGCCTCATGTATGAAAAGCATGACAGAGTCCTTGGACATTAGAATTCCACCTCAAAGAGTGGAACCCCATTACTCAGGACAAGTGCAACAATCCCCTGGCTGGAGCCTCTACCTCCAGGTTCCAGTTCATCCTTCACACAGCCTCTGGGTGGTCATGCAAAAATATACATCTAATCACAGTATGCTTTCTTCCTAACACCTCCCATCCCTAAGAGAAAAGCCAAATTTCTTTTTTTTTTTTTTTTAATTTTATTATTGTTGTATTACATCCATCCCCTTTTTGCTCGAAAAGCCAAATTTCTTAACATGGCATTGCCCCTTTCTACAATATTGAGCCAGTCCACATTCCCATCCTCATCCACTCACTCTACAAGCTTCCACCACCAGCCCGGGCACATTCCTCTCAATACACCTTGCCCTTGACCTCTGGGCAGCAGCTCATGAGCTTCTCTCAGCCTAGAATGCAGTTACCTAGAGTCCCTGCCTATCAAAACTACACTCACCTTTAGGGCTCAGATCAGATTCCACTTCCCATCTACCAACCATTTCAACCTCATCAAGAGCTAATGTGCCCTTCTCCCCTTGTCTGCATTATTTCATCCACCCTGGCACCAGCCACACTTGGGTGGGGAAGATGAAGATGCGCATGTTATGCAGTTGGGAACGCTTTCTGAATAGACTACCTAGTTCTATGCTGGACTCTTTAAGGACAATATCTCAGATGCATGTTTTTGTTCCAGAGTTTTAACCCTGATATGTTGGGTACTTGATCTTAGCGGCATCTCAGGGGTGAGTCTAACTCACTAAAATTAAAAAAAGACTAATGACCAGGAAGCAAGCCAGGTCTCCAGCCAGGTCCGTAGCTGGAGGCAGGTGAAAGGCAAACCATACATTGATGTCTCTCTCCTTCTCTGCCTCTCTCCCTTCTCCTCTCTCTAAAAGTAATAAATAAAATCTTCTATTAAAAAAAGACTAATGAATAAATCCAAATATTAACCCATTCACTGATCATTGAGAATATCCCTATGCAAGTGCTAAAGTACTTGAAACTCTATTTGCAATAATACCCCGCCCGCCTGGTCCATCCTAGAATTAAAATGATTTCTACACATGGTGTTTGAGGAGCCTACACTCAGAAGACTGGGAGGGAATATTGTGTATTAATTCCAGAGGCCCTTCCTCAGCAGGGAAGTTTCCATAGGAAATCAAAGGTTGGGGGCTCCAATCACTTGGTCAGTATTACATGGATTCTGACATTCATCTTTCCTAATCCTGCATTTCTATGCCTGACCCTTCTACTGATACCTTCTTCTATAATGTATAGATGGCATATGAAGTTATCATCAATTAATAGTTCTTATTGGCCTGGAAACATGCAGCTACCTACTATGCATTGCATATTGATTCACTCACTCAGAATTGTAGATGGCCTTTGGCGTTAGATTTATGGTTAATAGGTGATGTCACTCAACCTTGACTAAGAGAGCTGTGAAGAAAGGTTTCGTGTTCTATTATCTGTTTTCCATTCAATAGTTAGCTTGGTGCCTGGCATAAAGTATGTAGCAATTTAACTCCTGAATGAATAGATGGGATAATGGATGGATACTTAAGATGGGTTGCCTGGGCAGATGCGTGGATAGATGAGTAGATGGATGAAGGAATAAATATTACTGGGGTTCTGATTCTATCCTTATTTTCAGAGAAGGCTCAGTGAGAAAACAAACAAGCCAAAAGCTTTGACATGAAGCCATAATGGATGTTGCAGAATTTCCTACAGAGATAAGGTGGAAGGTTTAGAAAAATCCAGTTAATTTTCTTCTCCACAAACCACCTAAAATCACCATGCAATTACAAAATACTGGCTATCTAGCTTGGGCAGGAGACCATGTTTCCTATTGACACAACACATTTTTTAATCCAGAGCTATTACCAACACTTAGTGATGACCAGTGTTCAAGGCATCCACACACAAGACAGCACGTAGCTCTAAAATCATACAGAGCATGAATAAATCTGTATCTGGAAGCGCGGGAGGACTTTCCGTCTCTCTCATGACCTGAAATTTAAATCTAGAATGCCAGAATGGGAATTCTGCCACAGTGCCTTAGCCATGTGACCTCAGGCCCAGCTCTACCTCTTTGACATCAGCTTCCTCATCCATCAAATGAGGATGATATTTGTCCTGCAAAGCTGACGGGGTTATTTGCAGTAGGATACGGTGCACAAAAGCCCACTGCGAACATGTGATGCAGTGTTAAAGAAGTGGCCGTTTGTGCTGGACATGATTGTTCGCCCAACGCAGCCACTGCCCGGGAGTTGCTGAGAGTTGGCACATTCACAAGACAGCAGCATCTTCTTAGAGGTTTAGCCTCCCTCCCACCTGCTGCAGATACAGCAGTGAACGTAGGACACAAACTGGGCCGATCCATGCCTTTTCTCAGGTTTTAAAAACAGATGAGAGAGGGAGAGAGAGAGAGAGAGAGAGAGAAAGAGGAGAGACTCATTCTCCCTCTAATAGACATTGAACAGTGTGAGGCCTGGGAATAGCAGCAGGCATGATTTAGGCAAAAAGGCAAAGGCCAGGCTAAGTGGACAGAACCCATCGTTAAGAGAAGCCAAGATGAGCAGGATGGCCCGTGCAGTCCGGCTTTGCCTGCCCGCGTCCCTGAGGCCGGGCCACTCGGCGTCCCTCCCTGGCAGGTGAGGTAGCAGGAGCCCCGTGCAAGTGACATCAAGCTGAGTTCTCTCTACCTGCACACTGAACATCCTCAGGGAAACACGGTCCCTGGCAACTCATCACTTACCACTTCCTTGCCGGTTGCAGGACCGATGCACCATTACACCATTATGTGTGTGACAGATGCTGGTATATGAAAAGCTCTAATTATTAGCAAAGCAGAACAAAGTGGGTTTTAGAGAACAGCAATCGCCTTCTCGTATTCTTCCTATTTCCGCATGAAGCACTTACATTTTTGAAATTTGATTTAGCGTTGCTTAAAGGTAGAAAATTCAGCAGTGCTTGAGTAAGGGTGAGGACATGGTCCGTAGTTCCAAACTCAGCGGCTCCGTGGTTGAAGTCACTGTTACCAGAACGCGGGGCCTCGGCATCAGAGAAAAGCCAGTTCTGCCTGTGGCAAGCTAAACTCTGACATCCTCAGTTCCCACACGTGAATATAAAATGGGTTTGATATTGATATAATGGGTTTACAGGGATTCAGTTGGATAGCAAATATTAAAGTGCTTAGAACACAGCAGGACCTCAAGATACAAACTCTGTTATTGATATCTTACATGTGAGACATGTGTACATACAAATATATACATACGTGTGCATAATATGGAGTGGGAGTTTATCTTCAATGCTGATGGGCTGAAATTGCTTCCAAGTGAACGAGGTTAGATCCACACCTGCATTTTCTCCCAACACACTACAATCGTTCCGAGCCAAAAGCGGACTTTGGAAAACTCCCATAAGCCACCTGAAATAGGCTTTCCTCCTCCAGTACTTCCCAGAAAGCAGCTAATAGACTCGTGCCCTGGACATCTCCCCTGGGAGCCGCTCCCCGAGGTGTCCCCAACAGAGGTGTCACTCTGAAGTGCCTTTCATCCCCTGAAGCTGTCATCTTACCCACGGCCAGTGCCTGCATCAACCCCAGCTGCCCCAGCCTCTCTCCGGGGAGAGCTGGGAAAATCCTCGGTGGGATTATCAGGGATCCCACCAGCTTTGAAGAGCGGGCAGCTATCTTGACAGATTCTGTGGGGCTGAGCCTCCATGTAAGAAGGGTCATGACCTGCTCTTTCAGTCTCCCGGAGGACAGAGAAAAGGAAATGGCCAGGAATTATGGAAGGAGAGATGTTTAAGTCGATAAGTGAAGCAACTTCCCAGCTACACTGAGTGGGTTGCCAGTTTCTTGTACAGAGCAGTCCAGCAGGGTCAAGTGATTGTCACCCTCGGGGTTGCACCGCCTAGTCATGTTCTGACAAAGCGCAGTCGCGCTTTGGGTCATACACGCATGACACGATCCAGGCCCCTGGCCCTCTGGAATTTGCCCCTGCGTATTGTCCAGGTGTGCTCAGCCCCTGGGAAACTGAAATCAGGGCCAGTGTTTTATTTTGCTTCCCACGGTGGGCTCTCTTAAAACGCGGGCACCTAAAAGTAATTCAATACCTGAAATACACACTTATTAATATTTTTATAATCACATATATCTATATAGTATGCTCATATTTATTAGTATTTCTATATAAGATTTTATACTCTATGAAACATGATTGAAATAAGACAGTTTAGTTGGTACATGAAGTAAATGGATGCCACCATTAACTATAAAATAGTTGTTATGTATATTTGTACATATACATATAGTGGTATATCCTGTCACATATAAAACACCTACACCTTTATACATAAACACAAACCAATTATGTATAATTAGAATCTGAAAAATTGCACCTGGTTTAAATTTTAAAATTGATCAAGTCAGTATATTTATTAAAAGTTATATAACAGACTAATGTGAATTTAATATTTTTAAGAATCAATAAAGGCTGTGGTGACTTTCATAGAGACAGAATCACTCCTAGCATCTTACAATGATATTTTCATTCTTTGTAAGTCTGAGAACTAAAGGTCATACAAATTTCTAAGACTTACTGTTCACCCCCAAAAAGTAAGTAATAATAATAATAAACCCTACTCCTCAACATCTAGTATATGCCAAGTACTATGCTAAGGACATTAGATATCCTTCCTTTCGAGCTTACCATAATTGTGCCCATTTAGATGTTAGATTTCCCATTTTACACATTATAAAATAGGTTCAGAGAAGAAGGTAGCTAGTCCAACTAACAGGCAAGATTTAACATGAGGATCACCTGACACTTCCCACTACCTGCTCAGTCTTAGGCTGATTGGGCAAAATCCTGGTCTCTGCTCCCCTGTTGCCTATCACCATGCAGCCTACATCCCTAAAGTTGTCTGTCAGCCCACAGAAGAACAGTGACCCGGGCAGAGTCTCTGTATCTTCACTGGCTAAATTGGACTTGATTTGCTAAGAGCTCAAGGCAAATGCACAGACTGAGCTCAAGAAACTGTTGACTTACGTCATTCAGTGAATAATCCTCTTATTTTCAGGAAAGCCTAAGAGTGAGATGGGAAGAAGATAAGAGTAATAATCAAATCTTCTTATGGTAGTTACACATTTTGTTTAGGAAAGAGCTCTTTAATTTAAACAACACCCCCCAAAAATTCACTAGAACACGTTTTTGAAGTGGTCAGATTTTGTCGTGAGACCGAGCTCTATTTTAAATATCTGCTTTCAACTATCAACAAAAGAAGAAAACAAACCCTCTTTGTTGTTAATGCTGTGCACATCTGGATAGAGAGGTTGCTTCCCCACATTCTACTGGCTCAGTCAACAGCAATTCAGATCCATCCCCGCCACCACCACCCCTGCCCCGTGTGCAGAAGCCAGTTAAGGGTGGGAACAGGGCCCATCCATCTAGGGAGCTCAGAGCCACCAGCTTCCAGCCAGCCCAGCAAGTCTTGCTCCTTCCTTCTACCCTTAGCAAGCCCCCTCTGGAGACCTACTGTCTCCTGCAGGCCCGGCATGGGGAGAACTGAAGATGACTGGATCACTGGCCACGAGGAGCTCACCACCTAGAAAGGAAAACAGACACATAAGCAAGTGCATGATCACAATACAGAGTGATCAGGGTTGTCAGGGCACTGAGTGCTGAGCAGAGTATGGGCTTCTAAGAGGCACTTGCTCGATCTATGGAGGGATAAGATGACCATAAGAAGAAGCATCCGATCCCTGGGGAGGTAGGCCTATTGGCTGAGCGAAAATGGAACCAGCCAAGTAAATTCAGAGGGCCACTCTACAGGACTCTCTGCACAGGACAATGACTGGGTCTGAAGGTCCAGGAGAGGAGCAGCCACAGCTCCCGAGGGCAGAAGATAGAAGGCAAGATAGCCCTTCCATCCTGAATGACCCAACTCAAGGGCAGCTTCTTCCAGAAGACGTTTTTCTTTTTTTAAATGAGGTGACCTCTCTTCTTTGGAACTCCATCCCCTTTTCTTTGTATGCCTTCCATAACACATAGCACCAACTCTAACTTTCTTGTGGTACTTCCTTTGTCCGCAGAATTTCTAGCCAAGGACTGGACCGGAAAGTGCTGTTCCGTTCACTGGTTCAGCAAGCCCGACTGCACACGTACGCTGAACACGCACCGTGTGAAATGCTGGTTCACCATGACAGGACAGGGGCCTCACCAGCCGCCAGCACCCACCAGCACCCTCTGTGCGCTCAGAGTCTGGTCTCCCAGGCTGGCTGGGCACCATCACCAAGCCCCACACCCAACCCCCCAACTCCCACCTCTCTTGCCTTCATTTGCTTCTACATTAGCTCCCTCGTACAGTCCAGGACTCGGAAGCTCGCTAGAGGGAGATTCTTGCTCAAAGCCAGAGAAAGTCAGCCCCAGGGTCTGAGCTGAGGCCCAGACTGCAGGGATCCTGGCTCTGCTGCCTCTCTGGTCTCAGTGCCCTCACTCATTGCCCCTTGCCGGTCACGGGAGGGGAGTCCCCTCTGACCTGGGGCTGCTGCTCAGACCCTAACTGACCCCAGGGCCTGGAGAGCTCCTACCCCAACCCTGCCTGCCTTCCCCAGCTGAGCCCGGTGTGTGCAGACCTGCTCCTTCTCTCTCCCACGTTCTGGAAATGCTTCCCACACACACTGGCTTTGGGGCCCTCTGGCCTTACTGTCTGAGTGTGTGCAAGCATGCACACATGACACGTCTGTTCGTGGGGGCCCTGGGGGCCATGCACACGTTGGTGTGTGCCTGTTTGTCCATGCTTTGGTGCATTCTCAGTGTCAGCGTGTTTTCTCTGTAAGAAATGTGAAGAGGGGTGTGTATGGACATCCCTGTGCTGTGTTGGGTGTGGGTAGCTGTCTCTGAGATATGTGTGCGGATATCTCTGTGGCGTATACATGGTTTGTGAACGTGATACTCTCTATGGTTTCTGAGTGTGTAGATGTCCCTATGGCACATGTATGTGTGTGTAAATGTCTCTGTAGTGTGTGTATACGTAGATACAAATATGATATACATATAAATGTATAGATGCCTGTGAGGTGTGTGTAGACCTTTCTGTGTTATCTATGTATCCCTATGCTGTGTGTGGTGTGTATGGTATTTGGGTGTTGTGTGTATATGTATCTCTGTGGTGTGTGTGCGCATGCTTCCATGGGTGTGGTGTGTGTGTGTGTGTGTGCACACACCTGTGCAGATTACTGCTGGCCTGGCTGCGCTATGAGCATGGAGCACTTAGCTGACAGAGCAAACGCTGAACCCTCAGAAGGAAGCACGGGGACGCGTCTCCCATGCCCGGATGAGGAAACAGGGCAGTTACTCGTGCACTTTCCAGGCAGCAGAGGTTTCCCAGCCCTTGTTTCCCACGAGCTCCGAGAGGGCGCCTGGGGGAGCAGGACCAGGGACAGGCTAGGTCACCCACAGAAAGGGGTCTGGTTGCCATTCGGCACCGGCCACACCTGATAGGGTGGGGTCTGTGTAGCCTGAACATGTGAGGTCTGCGCCAGAAGATGGATGAGTGCCAAGCGTGAGGAGGGAGGCAGGTGCTCTACACGGATCACAAGCGGTGAGGAGTGTGTGTGTATGTGTGTGTGCGTGTGTACATGCAGTTACCACAGGGTCCACATACTTACAATTCTTTCTCAGCCCACACCCGGCTTCCCAAGCGAGGCAAATATTCTCTTCGGGGCAGGGTGGGAAAGCATCAGTCCCCTTACTTGCTTCCCCGGGGCTCCTCCAGCTGGGAGATGACACCCAGCTATTCTGCAGGCTACCGGGGACCCCACTGCACTCTGCCTGCCCACCGAGGCCCACAGAAGTGGCAGAAACCACACCATTTCTCTGGGCAGCCAGGCCTGCTTTTAGGCCACGTAAAAACACTTTCATCCATAGGTTCGCCCTGAAAAAAATCCTGTTCAAATGGTCTAAACTGACGATAAACCCAACCTTTCAGATTACAGTTTAAACTCACCGGCCACACCAGGGAGGAGAAAAAGGAGAATTTCTGTGAGTTTCAGAGAAACCTCTCTGAATAATCCCTTGAGCTCCAGCCCCCTAATGGATGCTTTGATGACAGCAGATAAAGGGCAAAGGTACTTTTATTCTCTCAGAAATTGCTCCAAATAAACAACCTTGATGTTTAAAGCAATAGAAATCCCGGGAAGATTGATGGCTTGGAAAATGCTGCTGAGTGAATGAATAACTTCCCCTTTATTTCCAAGAGCTAATATTTGTCCGTGTTTGCTGCCTTTCAGGAAAAAAGTGCAACCTTTTTCTGGGTGGAGTGTTGGCCAGAGACAAAGAGTCACCCTCAGGTTGTTACCTGAACTTTACACTGAGCCCCATTTGCGGGCAATTGAGGCTGCTGTCAGCGCCCACCCATTTATCAGGCTCAGACAGGGGACCTGCCCTCCGAACGCCACCCAAGGGTGTGCGCTCCAGGGTGGGGCCAAGCATTCAAATTCCTTTGGAAGGATTGAAAATGCCCTGATGTCTCCAGCAAGAAGTCCTGAAATCTTTTTCTATGGTCATGTTCATTCAGCGTCTTCACAAAACCTGCCCCTGAATGCCAGTATGTGGCCTTTAGCAAGCGACAGCACCTGGCTGCCCTGATTAATGGGCGGTGAGGTTCTCAGCCACGTGGCCAGGACCCTGCGGCACATGGGTTGCAGCCTCCATAGGCTGCACCCGGACAAGCAGGTGATGCGACCAGCCCAGCACCAGAACAGTCAAGGAGGCTGGAGAGCTTCTGGTTTGCACAGCACCCCAAGAAGTGTCCTGAGAAGTGTCACATGGCTCAGGCACCCAAGGGCTAAGGCAGAGTCCCTAGCAGGTGCCCCTGGGCTCACATTCTTCTTTTTCCAGTACTTGGGTGATACATATTGACCCCCTCCGACAAGCTGTTCGGTTCCTGAACCATCTCCTCACCTTGAAGATGTTGGCGTGCAGCCCTCTTCCTGAAAGACTCTGCAGGTACCCTACAGGGGTACCTTCTGGCCCCTGGGTCAGCTCAGTCCCTGCCCTCCAGGGCTCCTTTCACCCAGTTCAGCCACCTCTTCTCACGACTTCATTTTGAAACCCACCGTGACCTGGAACTGGGCCAACTCTAAACCTGGACTGTAGACCTGGCTGCCTCTGATCACCGGCTCCTAAATCTTTCTAGATTTCCCTCTCAGTTCTCCCCGCTGCTTCACCATTCTGTGTATCCGATTCGTTGACACTGTTTCTATCGGAGCCCCTTTAACTCCACCAGCTTGTCCTGACATCAGTTTGTCCATCAGCGTGGCTGTCCCTTCTCTACACTCGGCTGGAAACATTAAAACCCTGACTCCCGCCAGCCAGCCCCAGCCCCTCAGCCACACCCAGAGTTCCCCGTGTTCCTGCAGGAAAAGCAGACTGCAGTCCGCCTCCCCGCCTGGGTCTTCTGTGATGTTGCTTGAAGCACTTGAGCTTCCTGAGCCCGGCTCCTGCGCGGCCCCGTGAGCCCACATTAAGCGCCCCTCACGGTCCCTGACTCATCAGGTTGCCCTGGCAAATGTCACTCGGGGTGTCACAAACTAGACGCTGCTGGAGAGAAAAGCCTACAATGTCCGGCCAAATTCCCTACCAGCTTACCTCCACCTCTAGTGTGCGCAGCCTTCCTTGTGTCCTGGTAGAGCCACCTCAGGAAGGCTCCCTGGAGTAAGGGCAAGACTTTCCACCTGGTTGCTTGGAAAACTGTGCCTGCCTAACCCACCAAAACCTTCTTTGCTGTGGAGCTATTCGATGTGTTTTGTCGTCTTTTCCTTGAATGAATTAAACACTGACTCTCACATCTTTTTGTTTCTGCATTCCCACATCCCCAGCCTGCCCTCTAATCTGTGTGACGACCCTTGACACAGCTCCTCTTCTTCTGGCCCCGGCTTCAGTGGTGCTGTTTTGGGGGATTCATGTTATCCTTTTGAATATGCCTTTTGAGAGCATTATTATCTGTTCAGGGGCTTCATAGAGCTTGTTTGTCGTAAAGACGCCCAACGTTTCTGTCTAACTGCAAAGTTCCTCCAGGCACGCAGGTACATGGCCCCGCTTTCTCACTCAGCAGCTCTACGTGGACCTCACTCTCTGCGCTCAGAACTGAACTTGCCTAGTCCCTGTTCTAGGCCTCATTCTCCCCTGAATGATCCCACCGTCGTCCTGGCTCCCCAAACCAGAAGCCTGGACCGATGCTGGACTTCTTTCTCCACACTCACTGGAGCCAAGCAGGTACCTTCTTCCTGGGTGTGTCAGGATCCTCCTCTACTCCTGTGCAGGGCAGGGACATGTCTGAGCACCTATTGTGGCACCGGGAACTTCCGAGATGCTTAATAAATGTTGAATTGAGTGACGAGTCCTTTGAGGCAAGTTTTGCTGCATGTTACAGGGGACGGAGGCCCAGAAACATTAAGTCACTTAATCAGGGTCTGAGGTTAGTAAAAGGAGCCAACACGTGAACCTAGAACCAGAATCCAAACACTTAGATGGTTTGTCCTATGTCATATTTAGGGATGTGGTGTTTTCATGGGCCAACGTTCTGCCCACATTTATGGAAAGTTGAAAGCTAAGCATACAAGGTATTTTCATTGTGAATTGAACTTGGAAACCCACTTCCACTCTAGTCTCTTTAAACTCCAGCTTGTCTCCAGGATAATGTCTGACAGATAAGGGCCCAGGCCCCTCCAGGCCACTTCTCCATCCTCTGTCTGATGCGGGTGCAGGCACCTCCTCGGCTTCCTCTCCTTCCCTCGTCCCTTCCTCTCCAGGTGGCTACGTGCCATCTGGCAGCTCGGCCCCAGGCGCCCCATTGCCAAATGTGCTCCCTCTTCAACAGAAGGCAGCAGAGCCTAGAGCTTTCCTGCTCTCTCTCTCACACACACACACACACACACACACACACACACACACACACACGGTCCCGCTGGAGTCAAGGCTGCTGTGCCCCAGGGCTTTACTGCAGACTCGGGGAGCTGGCTGGGGCTGGAGCCAGGACAGCAGGATTGGAGCATCTCTGATGCCCCGGGCTCTGTGGTGCACAAAGCTGGGCTGCAGGTCTAGGTTGGACAGGAAACCTAGGGGTTATCGGCTGTCAATGGCAACTGACAGAACGAGACTGTAAGAACTTGCCCAGGGAAAGCGGGAAGAGTAAGAGATTGTCTGTGAAAGAAAAAGACAGAAAGGCCTGTCAGGTCTGAGGAATGAAGGATAGTCAAGGTCGAGGGGCACGAAGACAATATGATATTCATAAAACTCAAGGGTTTTCCCCCAAAATGAAATGGTTGATTGTGTCAAATACAACTGGAAGACCCTGAAGTGTGATAACAATGACAATAACAATAACAATATGGAGGCCAAGAAGGAGGAAGAGGAAGGGGAAAAGAAAGAAAAGTATTTACTAAATGCTTAAACACTAAGTCTTCAAACAACCTTATGAAATAAATACTAACACCTCTAGTTTATAAATGATGGAGGACTGAAAAATATCTAATGGACTCTGACAAAAAGTGCATCACGGGTAACCTTAGTTAAATGAATTTGACTAAAAGAAAGTGACTAGAAGCCAAATTGACATGGGTTGACTAGAGAATGGAAGGTAGAAATGGAGAACTGTCTTTTAAGACATTTGGAAAGGAAAAGAAGAGAGATCACACAGTGACGAAAGGGAATATAGTATCAAAAGCAGTTATGTTTTAGTATCAAAGAGGCTGGAACATGTTTATAATCTGAAAAGAGAGAGCAGCAAAATGATGATTGAAATCACAGGTGGGCATAGTGGGAAATTAATGAACGCAATATGGTGGGAAAACTGCAGTCAAAGGCTCAGGGGCAGAGGGAGTCCTATTTTTAGAGACTAAACATTGAGAGGGGAGGTGGGTGTAGATAAATCTGTGGCTGGTGGGTAGGAAGTTGAGGGAGGTTATGGCTATGGTGGCAATTTTCTTAATGAAGAAATTGAATAAAGAGTAGAAATAGGTCAGGGATTTTTTTTTTTTTAAACCACAATACAGCAATTTATTTAGGTGATTAAATGAATACAAAGGAAAGGAAAGATCACAAAATTGTACATACGACAGCAGTGTGTTACATATTAGATGGCCTGAATGACTACACCAGGTGGCCTTGAACTAAGGGTAAAACTAAATATCCAAAATGCAGCACTCACTGCCTTGCTGCATCCGCACAACACACTTTCATACAAATCTCAAAGGTGTCAAACTTAGTAGCTGCAAAGCCAACTCTTACATGTGACTTCAGCTTAAAAGCTTTCAGAACACAGATCTGGAATACTAGTTTTATGTCAGGCTGTGACGTCAAGGATATTTAGAACAATAAAAACTCTATAATACAAGAGAGTGTATACATATATACATCTTCATACCCTACATGTCTGGCCTCTGTTACCAGATTATATGAGGTTATGTGCAAAAACGAAGTCAGTTCAAAAATCTTTTTTTAATCTTATTTATTTATTTTCAAAGATTTTATTTATTGTTTTTAGAGAGAAGGGTAGGGAGAGAGGCAGAGAGGGAAAGAAACATCAGTGTATTATTGCCTTTCACCTGCCTCCAGCTACAGACCTGGCTGGAGACCTGGCTTGCAACCTGGTTATGGGCCTTAGCTGGGAATCGAACCAGAGACCTTTGGGTTCGCAGGCTGGTGCCTTATCCACTGTGCCACCAGCTAGGGCCAAAAATCTTTATGAGCATAGTTTCAAGCTTTTGCCAGGTAAACTAGGTACAGCATCTATTACCTAGCAAAAACACTCCAAAAAGGGAAAAATCTATGATGAATACACAATAACAATATGGTAAGGATCACTCAAATCAGTCTCCTAGACTGTTCAAATATGCATACATTTCAACTATGCGGAATGAATTCAGAAACAAATATCCATTTTTCCCAAAGCCTACTATACACATTGGACTGGTAGCTTGTATATTGGCCCTATAGTACCCCATGAATCAGGATAACACTTCTGAAGGACACCCCACCAAACATTTATAGAGGGAAAGGAATGTTGAGGAGGCAGAAAAAAATAAACCTCTGCTTTTCCTTATGTGCGCTTGTGAGCCACCGGCTCATGGGGTTTTCACATTTGGTCACTGCGTCTGTCACAGCAAGTTCTGAAGCAGGGTCAGCTCAGCACATGTCACAGAACTAAACATCGGGATTCTGCACAGTGGATGGTGAGTATGGCAGCAGATTGAGTACAGAACTCGGCAGCCATCAGGCCAAAGTGCCAGCTTCTCTGGTGTCAGTGACATGCTGCAGCCCGGACCTCTGTTCTCCTGTGAGTATGACCAAAAAACTGTATTCTAACTGGTCGTCAGGATGTGAGGACACACGATGAGCTGATCTTGCTTCCCATGAGTAGGGATTTATTTAAGAGAGAAGGGCTGGCGTAAGATAAAGAACTTGAGGAGAGCGGTAGATGTTAACATACTCCCTGTATGTGTAAAGGAAACGATCCCCTACAGTAAATAATTGGTGGATGGTTCTTGGGGCCCCACCGACAACAGAGAACAGGAACCAGCAGTAGCTCCAGACTCGGTGGTTTTGCTTTCGATGACTTCAGCGGCCAATGGTCAGCAGAACAATAGCTTCCTGTGCTGACCCCAGTTGAATATATCTCAGTGGAGGGATTGGACACAGGGTGACATTCGAATGAGCTGGCCAAGTGGGACACTAGTGCAGAATAAGCACCGGCTACGAGTCCAGTGAACACTGTTCTGCACGCCTCTGCAGAGCTTCTCCAGCAATGAAATAAGGACGTCATATGAAAACCTCCAGTGCTGACATGTGGTGGTCATGTCACCCTTTCAGAGAAGTCTCCACTCAGTGTTTCTCAAAGTGTAGCCCCATGATTCCCTTCCAACGGAATATTCTGGAGAGTTTCTTAGAAATTCAGGTTCCAGGGCTATTGCTTCCCTAGTGAGAATCTTTGTGGTGAGAACCACAGTCTCCTCATTTCGCTAAGCTCCATGGGGAGCCCTGCAACAGAGCTAAGCATGAGAACGGAACTTCCATGGGCAGGTACCCTGTCCCTGTCTGGTTTGTGCAGAAACGTGATTGCCAACGATAGCATCAGTTGTGAGCTCGCAACCGGAAACACCAAGACCCTGCCTGGACATATCGATGGACAATGGAATTCCGGATAAGTGAGCACCCTGCATTCGATTTCATATTAGCTCTTTTTCCCAGCACATTTCTGGTGAAATTTTGAAGCAAGCTGTTTCCAGCCTGCTGAGTCCTGGCGGTCCTGCCTCTGCCTTGCCTGTGGGCATGTGTCAATAAACCTCTTGGTCCAACTGCTCTGTAGGGTTTTGTGTACAGAAAACATGTTTTGCTTATGTTTTCCCCCTTCATACTGCTGGCTATTAGGACCGTTAAGAAAGAAATCAGCTAATAATTCATTATGCTTATCATTCATTACATCAGCACCGCTCTTTAAAGTTTACAGAATGCTTCTGCACACATCATCTCCTTATGCTACAAATCTGTGATTTGTATAAACATTATAGCTTCCACTCAGAATGATATTAACTAAGGCAGTGGTCACGCGGTGCGCGCATTGGGCTAAAGGCCCCACTATGCATCTTCGTCCATTTGTGCTGCTCTAACAAAACACAACAGATGGGGTGGCTTACAGAAACAGAAATTTAATGCTCACAGTTTTGGTGGCCAGTGTTCAAGATCAAGTTGCCAGCACGATCAGCTGAGGGTCCTTTTCCGGGTCCCAGACTTCCGGTTGCAGCCTCCCAGGGCAGAAGGGCTCTGTGAGGTCTCTTGTAAGAGTCTTCATCCCACTCATAAACGCTCCACTATTGTGGGAAATTACCTGGCCACGGCCCCACCTGCTAGTTCCATCCCCGTAGGGAGTCAGGATTTCAAGATAGGAATTTCAGGGGAACACGAACATTTAGACCATAGCACAATGGTTTTCTGTCTTGAAGTCTAGAGTTCTTCGAATTGATTAAAAGCCAAACAAGACCTTCTGACTCTCCTTTATCTGCAACCAGATTGTATAGCCCCTACATTCTCGCAAGCCTCCCCACCCCCACTCCATCAGCTCCAGCCTCTGTCCCGGGGCCTCACCATCATGGTCGTCAGCCTCCGGCCTGGAGATCATTTCACCGAAGCTGAGCTCGGGTCTGGATTGAGTTGCTGAAGACCATCTTGGTGCATTAGATGTAGTATCTCCCCAGCATCAGCCACCAGGGTCTCTGCTGGACCATGGTACCCTGTTGCTGCTGGTCTGGCTGCCATAGAGACTGAGGGCACCGTCCAGGAGAAAACACAGGGACAAAGCCCCTGATGGAGGCTCAGGGAACCCCCACGGAGGTGCGTGTCCTGGTTCAGCCTCCTTTCTCACTCCAGCAGTTGATTAAAAGGTGTCAGGCTATTTAAATGGTTGCTAACTTCATGACTAAAGTGTCAACCCTAATTTCTTGAAACTTTAGAAAATTTGTTTGAAAAGCTTTTTAAATGGAAACTTTTTTTTCCCTGCCAAGTTCCACCATCGCACACATTTTTACAGCCCTTATAATTCCTTGAAAAACTCAGTGTATAACAGAAGTGCTGACAGATGCTGGACCATAGCAGCTAGTCTAACAGCTCAGCTGTATTTATTTTTCATTACACATGACTCTAATTGGTGCCGGTTTAACTGTGGCTCATACCAGCAAGAACCTTTTAACTCAAACATCAGTCCGGGGAAATTGGCTTTTTTCCCCCCATATCTTGGCCCTTAATATTAGTGACTGCCCATATTTCTCCCCATTCAGACTATCTTTATGTTTACTGAGAGGCAGTTAGAGGCATGCTTTAAAAGCCCAGGATTTGAAATAACATGGTCCTGAATTTTAATCAAGCCTCCTCCATCGAGTGACTTTTGGAAAGCCAGCCATTCCACCCTTGGGAACCTCCGTTTCCTCATCTCTAAATGGGTGAAGAATGATCATTCTTATTCTGCAAGATCTTGTAAGAGGTTGGATAAGAGGTAAGCAATGCTTCTAGCAGAATGCCTGGAGCGTGAGAAGAGTTTGTTATTTGATATTATTTTCTACACATTATCTACCTACCAATACTATAATCAATGATGATAATGTTTCCTGCAGGAATGATTCCCCTGTCTGATTAGCCTGTATGGAACTTACTACTACCGTGATGAGCGACAGAACCACTAACTCATTCACGGAGAAGCCCCTTGACAATCTCACAACGACCAGCATTAAAAAGCCAGCCGTCTCGGGCCACTCGGGGACCTGTGAGTCAAGGTGGCTGGGTTCTTCCCAGCTGCTCTGAAATGCTCTTGGGTGTGGGAATTCTTCAAATGACTCTTAAGTGGCCTCCTTAGAGATGCTGACAGGTCCAATCAGACTCTCTTCTCCCGGCCCTGGGATGAAAGGCCGTGGCCGAGGTGTCTGAGAAATGAAAAAGGTGCCCTGCCGAGTCCTGAGGAAATTCCCTCGGAACAGAGCAGCACGCTGCCTTGCGTGCGTCCCCAAGGAGTGCGCCCTCAGCGAGGCGACGTTAACAACAAGAGTGTCTGCTCGTGCAGATGGGATGCCCTGGGATTCAGGGTGACGCCCTTCCGCTGTGGCGAAATTGCTCCACCCTCCAGGGGAACCCGAAGTGGACTTACTCCCTGAACCACCTGGACTTACATTGGAGGATGGAGGAAAGAGCTTCTCATTGAGCAAGTGTTACGCACAAGGGGCTTTACATGAGTGACCCTGACCGAACCTCATAGCAACCCTTCAAATCCAGCATAATTGCTGCTATTTTGCTGCCAAGGGTGTGAGACTTGGAGAGGGAACGTCAGCCTTGCTAAGGCCTCCCAGGGGCTGGGCCAGCCAGCATTTGAACCTAGGTCTCTAGGAACCAGGACTCTGGAAATGGCCCCCAATGTGAAGGAATCAAAAGAATGAACAAACTCATGCTAAATCTTATTTTATTGCACAAAAGTTTAGAAGAGCAAAAATAGAAATTTAAAATTTTAAGAAACAGAACCAGTCTTGGCTGGTGGCACAGCGGATAAGGCGCCGGCCTGCAAACCTAAAGGTCGCTGGTTTGATTCCCAGCCAGGGCACATAACCAGGTTGCAAGCCAGGTCTCCAGCCAGGTTGGTAGCTGAAGGCAGGTGAAAGGCAACCACACATGGATGCTTCTCTCCCTCTCTGCCTCTCTCCCTTCCTCTCTCTCTAAAAATAAATAAAATACTAAAAAAAGAAAAGAAACAGAACCACTCAGAATCCTATGGTTTCATCAAACCACTTTTTTTTTTTTTTTTTCCACACTTCTTTAATTTTTTGTGGGTGGAGTACATTATTATTGTTTCTCATACTATTTGTTGTATTTGTTATCTGTATTTTTAAAATATTGGTAAAAATATAAAGGAAAGAAATTTTGTAATGAGCTCTCTGGTCTATAACCATTTCCCTCAGATACATAAATGAAATTAAATTGTGGCACTGGTTCAACAAATTTGACCTAATTGAGCATTTGAAACTTAGTTACAAACTGCTTTCCAAAAAGTTTTACCAATTTTAATTCTTAATTGTAGTGAATATGTGTAAATAGCCATCTCACTCTTGCCAATTTAACTAACACTACTATTTTTGTTTTTGCCAAGTTATTATGTAAAACATACCAATGTTGCTTTTTTTCCAAGATCGAATATTTGCGTATGTTTTCACATATCAATTAGTAACAGTTAAATACACTTTTATAAATTTATTGGACATGGTTTTATTTTTTTTTTTTCCATTAATTTGTTGGTACATACTCTTTGCTGATTTTCCTAACCAGATACTGGTTCTTTACGTAACAAAAACTTTATTAAGCTTTTGTCCTGTTCCCTTTGCCACCATGCCAGCCAGATTTCCCTGGAAGTTGTTAATAAATAGGAGCTCACCCAAAAAAAATGTGCTCAGCTGCCATGCTGGCCTTTGGGAAGGTTTGTGTTATGAACATGTATCACAACCTTTTGCTCTTTAACATGACTATTCAGCATGGGTATCGCATCAACCCTGTTGGCGTATAGTTTCTAGCAATTTTAATGTTATTAATAATTAGTAGTATTTCATGCCTTCTTCATCCACCAAATGGCATATCGTAGAACTTGGCATCTAGAAATCAAATTGCAAAATGTTCTTTCTAAGAGATGAGGAGTTGTTTTGCTCCTAAGTAAGTCAGGTTTCCATGTTTTGCCATATTTATGCTGTATGAGGCCATGTGTCCCCACCTGATTGTAGGTCCCTGATTCTGGGCTCTTTCTTGTTCATCACAGTATTTCCTGCGCAACCGGCAGTGCCTTGCTTGTCACAGGTCCCATGAAACATTGATGAGTGAATAGCAAACCTGAGGGAAGGAAAAGATCATGAGCTCTGGAGTTCTGTCTCGGCTGTCACCTTGGATGGGCAGTGCGTTAGCCTCCTTCCCTGAGAAAGCAGAGCCTCAGGCAAGGATGAAAATGCTGATACTTGATTGGGAACTGAAGTTGGAGCAGTAAGAATGAAAGGAAAGTCAGAAGTCAAGGAAGAAAGATGTAGAGTGATGTGATGACATTCTTCTCCCTACCTGCTAGCCAGGCCTTTTGCCAATAGTCGTGAATCAACAGAGCAGCTCGCTCAGAGGATGTCCTGCCTCCGTGCAGGGCTTCTCTGGTGGAAGGTTTAGGGCATGGGCCAGTGTGTACCCCTAAAAGTCATATGCTGAAACCCTGACTGCAGCACCTCAGAATATGTATATGGAGATAAGGCCTTTAAAGAGGTCATTTAATTTAATTTAATTAGAAGCCATTGCGGTGGACCCAAATCCAATCTGACTGGTGTCCTTTTGCGGAGCGGGCATTTGGACACAGAAAGGACACCAGATTAGGGTTGCAAAAAATGAGATAAATCTTAGAATTTGAGGGGAGCATTGTTTTTTTCCCAGTAAATTTGTGCTGTAGTATACCATAATATTTTTTGATTCATAGCTGGATTTCATGGCTTATTAAATAAGAGCATTTTTACATTTTTAGCAAAAAAAAAAGGTAAGGACTTCATTAATTTCTCCAAGGGGCTTTGATGTTTAACTCAATCTCCTTTCTTATTATTAACCTTCTTTTATTTCTCTTCTATGTTTCAAATTTTTAGCAGGACATTGAGAGATGTTTTGTGGTAACCGTGGCAACTGGGTAGGTAAGAGGTCCATCACAGGTCACCGTGAGGCCCTGAGTGACTCACCTGCTTTCCCTAGTCCTCTCTCTCAAATCAGGAAGTGGGCTGAATTAGTGGTCCCTGATATCCTTTTTCCCTCTGACATCTTATACCAGCAACCTCCCTCTGAAACAGTCGAGGTGACAGGTAGAAAAGCACATGTGACAGAGCCAAGGATAGCTCTAAGGAACTGCCTGCCATCTTCTCTCTGTCCTGCAAGCAAAACCAAGATTCCTACAGGGAAAAGTACTTTTGGAAAATTGGTGGAAGCGAGAAGTGGCTGAGGAGCAGGCAAGAGGGAGAAAACAGTAACCAAATAACCAACCACCGGATGTGTAGGCCACCGTGCTAGACATTTAACAGATATTTCCAATTCTCGTAACACTCCTTCAAGGTAGGGTGTGCATGTCCCTATTTTACCGATTCAGGCTTAGAAAGGGAAAGGAAATTTCCAAGTATGCACAACAAGTAAATGGTCCAAGAACTGAGTTGCAATCTTGCTGGATTCTGCTCTTTTCGCTCCAGCATGATGCCATGAGCACCAACCGCCTTACTCGTTCCCTGAGCCAATGAGAATAAGGCCTGGTGGTACGTGACTTCCCACCCCCACCAGCTGGTAGGTGGCGGAACGAGTCTGTGGCCTGAAGCCCGTTGCTGAATGCCAAGGACATGCCTCCAGGTGCTTGCATATTCCATCTCCACTCTGTGTTCCAAACCGTTTTCCAAGTGCAAGGAAAGACAGAATTAGACTATAGAATTCTTACATTGATCTTACTCCTGCTCCAGTTCTTAGCATTTGTGGGGGGGGGGGGGGCTATAATAAAAAGAGCACAAAATTTGGATTCATCTCCAGCCTCCACTCCTTCCAAGCTGGTTGAGATTCAGTATGTCACACCATCTCCCTTAGCTTTAGTTTTCTCAGATGTGAAATGTGGATCATGGTTCATCATTCAGAGAGGACTGCCAAGATTAAAAGACAAAAATGCGCGTATGTTGCCCAATCTAATGCTTGACCCAGTCTTCTTAACTGTAAATGCCCCATTTGCACCAGCCACTTAGCCTTCCATCATCTTGACTCTTAAGACTTATTTAGAAAACACAACCCACAGGAAGCTAAATGGAGAGCATAAAAACAGATCCACTTATATATTTTTGTAATTTTCACATACAGGAAAAGAGGCATGGAAGATCAGAATAGAAAGACATAAAATGGGTCTGAAAATATTTTCACATGGAAAAATTAAATGTGATTGCTACCTACCTTACATTATATATAAATATCCACTCCCTTTGGACCCAAGGGTCACCAAAAACATTGTCAAATTTTTGTAAGAAAATGTAAGAGAGGCCTGGCTGGTTGGCACAGCGGATAAGGTGCCAGCCTGCGAACCCAAAGGTCACCAGTTCGATTCCCAGCCAGGGCACATAACCAGGTTGCAAGCCAGGTCCGTAGCTGGAGGCAGGTGAAAGGCAATCATACATGAGTCAGGGTGAGGACCTGACTGACGGCTCCATGGACACCATCAGGGGTCCCATCCCATCTGTGGGTCCTCCAGCTGACCCACAGGCAGCTCCAACACTGGGTTAGGCCCTCACCACATGGCCAGCTCCCTGTGTGCAAGACAGAGCCTTTGCAGTTGGCTGGTGAATGTGCTCAGCGACCCGGCCTGCCTACAGGACTGGGAGAAGCACACACATTTGGGCGTCCAGCACCGGCCTGAGGAAAGCAAACAGGAGGCTGTCCGCAGCCAGGCTGGCTTTGCAGATTCGCAAGGCATACAATCCTGCAACCCTAAGGACTTCTACCCAATGCTGGATCACATAAATACATGAAGCAACTATTAACATAGCTGGAGGGAGACATACACAACAATATAATAATAACAGGGCACTTCATACCTCACTTTGAACAATGCATGGATCCTCCAGTCAGAAAAATCAATAATGAACCACTGTACTTAAACTAAACATTAGACCATATGAATCTGAGAAACATATACAGAACATTCTACCCAACAGCAGCAGAATACAGGTTCTTCTCAAGCTCACAGAAGTGTTTCTCGGAATAGATCTTATGTTCAACAATAAAACAAGTCTTAAAAATTTAAGAAGATATCATTGCCCTGGGTGGTGGCACAGTGGATAAGGTGCTGGCCTGTGAACCCAAAGGTCGTGGGTTCTATTCCCAGCCAGGGCACATAACCAGGTTGCAAGCCAGGTCTCTAATCAGCTCCGTAGCTGGAGGCAGGTGAAAAGCAACCATACATTGATGTTTCTCTCCCTCTCTGCCTCTCTCCCTTCCCCTCTCTCTCTGAAAATAATGAATAAAAAATATATATTTTTTTAATTTAAGAGGATTAAAGTTATTTCAAGCATCTTTACTGGACATGATAGTATGAAACATGAAGTTGATTACAAGAGGAGAACTGAGAATGGATAAATTCCTAGTAACCTGCAACTGACCAAGACTGAACCATGAAGAAATAGAAAATGTGAACGGACCAAAGTAGATTAAGAAGATGAATTAGTAATTAACACCCTCCCCACCTCCCCACCAAAAAAGAAGCCCAGGGCTAGATGGTTTTTCAGGTTAATTATTCCAAACATTTGAAGGATAATTAATGCCAGGCCTTCTCACACTCTTCCAAAATATTAAAGAGGAGAAAAAAGATCCCCAAATTTATTTTACAAAGCCAGCATTACGCTGATACCAAAGGCAGATCATGATACAAGAAAAGAAAATCACAGGCCAATACTCTGCTAAATATAGATTCAAAAACTCTCAACAAAATACTAGCAAACCATATTCAGCAGCACATTGATTAAAAGGCTCATACACCGTGAACAGGAGGGATTCATCCTAGTTTGGAAAGGTATTTCAACATACACAAATCAATAAATGCGATAACACCCTATTAATAGAATGAAACATAAAATGTATTTGATCATCTCAACAGATACAGAAAAAAACATCCAATCCAAATGCACAGCAAGGAGAAAAGGAAGATATTCTCATTGTGAAATATGATCACCATGAAAATGAAGGAATTAAATTCCCTGCATGACCACCCATAGCTACAACACAGATGCCTCTTAGAGACATAATGTTGGGGAAGGGATGAGGGAAGCAGATGGGATTTTGCAGGTAGTTGTAAGTTAATGGAATTGGTCAGATTCCTAGGTTAGATGGCGATCTATGGGCCTTCATTACATTATTATATCATATCAATATCAATAAATAAAATAAGTGGGTCACACGTGATGCTGAGACAGTGTCATTAACAATAGATTATGATGAATACAACTCAAGTCTACATACATGAGGTACCAAAATTATTTTAGGAAAAAAATAAAGTTAAATAATTAAAAGTGGAAGCTAAGAAGTTTTACATTACATTATTCATAGTTTCCTAGTTTTCAGTTCACCTTGTCACTCCAAAGAAATAAAAAATTTTATTTAAAAAACAGATGTCCCTATTTTTCAATGCAATGTTTTTTGAGTTATCTGAGTCAAAAAACCAATTTGTTTGTTTTTCCCAATCCATGGTGTGCTGATATTTTTGTGTGCATAGTCTGTTCAAGGCAATGAGTACACTGATCATGGACTTGGTTTCAGCAGCAATGTTTAATTGCTATAAAGTCTAGAAATGCTTTCTCTCTTGTTCTGTACCCATCTATTGTCAACCAGTAATAACCACTTCCCAGCCTGGCACCTGGTTAAAAGCATGTGCTTCAGCATCAGGTAGGCTTAGGATTGATTTTGGTTCCATTACTTACTACCTGCTTGGACAGTCCAGTTATTTTAACGCTTTGAACTTTGTTTTTCACCTATAAAATGAAAACTAAAATTCATAAGATAATTACTAAGGGGCAGAGCTGGGACTGGGGTGAGGCAAGCAGTCACTCTCAGAGCCACACTTATACCTGGTCCGCTGTAGGAGTGAAGTTTCCCTAAATTCCCTGTCCTCTGTGCCCCACCTTCCTCACCCTAGTCCCAGCCCTGCTGCAAGGATTTAAAAAAAAAAAAAAAAAAAAGAAGGTCAATAAACATTTTTTTAAAAGATTATATTCATCATTTTTTAGGGAGAAGGGCAAGGAGGGAAGAAAAAAGGGAGAGAAACATCACTATATGGCTGCCTTTCACCCACCTCCAGCTGGGGACCTGGCTGAAGACCTGGCTGGAGACCTGGCTTGCAACCAGGTTGCAAGGTTATGTGCCCTGGCTGGGAATTGAACCAGCGACCTTTGGGTTCGCAGGCTGGTGCCTATCCATTGAGCCACTGGCAAGGGCCCCAGTGAATTTCTTAAACAGTGCTAGGTACATATTAAGATGTTAGGTCATAAAATTTATCCTGATACTATGATTATTACTCAATGTTACTTAGGATTATTTTTGTTGTTTTGTTGTTATTATCAACCTGACTTAACAGTTAGCTCTCCATCTTTGTTCATTAAGATGCAAATCTCTTTGCAGAGAACATATTCATGTGCAAATGCAATGGATTCAGTTTAGTTATTCTCTCATCCATTTATTCATTTGGCGATGTGGAGTGCCTGCGGTATGCCTGAATTATATTGTTTACAGGAGACAGAGAATAAATAAGACACAGTCTGTGTTCTCAAAGAACTCACGGCCTGAGGTCAAGGGGTAGGATAAATTCAGGTAATGACAGCAATATGGCAGATGCTGTAATAAAGAAACAAGTTGGGTCTAGAGTAGACCAGGAGAGGAATCACCTATGTTTGGCAAGATCAAAGAAAGCTTCCAGATGGCAGTGATAGTAGGTCTAAGGCATGAAAAATGGATGGTACTTCGCAAGCCTTCCAAAGCATAATGGGTTCTTTTCCCCGAGTGTATTCCCCCATATGGTGAAAATGCATAACACATAGAGAAAAATAACACTTCTCAGAGATGCAATCGACTGGAAAGATCATCAGGGGCCAATGGTGATCTGCCTGAGGAAGTACTGCCCTCAGGGGGGCTTTTGAGGATGATGGGGTTATTTCCAGTAGTTTAATAACCCGGAGTGGGGTGCTAGCATTTTGTAGGCAGGTAACTAAGATGGCATTTACCCTGCAATGCACAGAGCATTCCGGCACAGGGGAGAACTGCATTTACAAAATGCCTACAGTATTTCTTTTGAGTGGTGCTAAAGACAGCCTATTATCTATAGAAGTACATTCAGTGTGTGTGTGTGTGTAAGCAAAAATGCTGAAGACTTGGGCAATTTTGTGTACTGGTTCACTGTGGCCTAGGTTGTCCTAGATGTCATCTTAGCCTCCGAGTTCCTGCTCCTTTCTGACTTATGAGCATTCTCTGAGGATACCTCAAGGTGGACTATGCAAGCTGGGATTTGGCATTTTTCTCCTACAAAACATTACCATCCATGTCACATGCTACCAAGCTGGACATCCCAATCCATGCTGACTGAAAGTTTAAAATTTTTAACTTGCAAAAATGTCCTGGAATGTGTCCGGTAAATGTCCCTAATATTTTAACTTCTTTCACAGCTGCCTTTCTTTCCAATGTTGGAAAAAATGCCTTTCCTTTCCTTCTATCCATAATCTATCAACAGATATCCATTCTTTACCAAAGACCCACACTTGTGATGTTCTCTGTATCTAAATGGGGAGTTTATTTTATTTTACCAAAGTGCACAAATTAGATTGCTAACTAAACCAGGAGGAATTGCTCTGCAGTTGGTTTTAAGAGGTGGTATTGCATGAAGAGGGGGCTTTGCATTGATTAAGACCCACAACTCCACAAGGCGTTCCAGGCAGGACTGAGACTGAGGACTTATTCTTACATGAAGGGACGGCTAGAGGAAGAGATCTGAGCAAGAAAATATGAAAAGCTTGCTCAACAGTAATGAGCAGCATTTCTCAGTTAACAAATGAATAATAGTCTTTACAACTCTGAAATTTTATTTTACTTTGAAAATAAAAGCTTGTTATAAAAACTAATTCTGAATGGAAAACTCAGTACACTCAATATAACTTGAATTTTATTTCAGGAATTAAATAAATAACTAAATATAAAACATTTTAAAGCTTTGCTACCATGGGACAGGCCTATAAACATTTAACAATATACACTAAAATGTTTAGCTCTTTTACCAGTTTGCTATATTTTTTGGAATGGTAAACCCTGATATAATGTATGAAAACTGTCATGGTTGACATCAAATCCACAGGCAGTCAGTTCTGTTGTTGTGTAGTTTAGATTTAATTCTAAAGACTCAGTTATATAGTCATCACAGCTAGATTTTGTCTGACACTACTGGACAATGAGAACACAAGGTAATTCTGAACCAGCCTATAAAACTTCAGGGCAGATGGTAATTGCTCTGGCTATAAAAATGTCTCTAGGATTCTTTGTGTGTAGCTTATCACGAATATTTCACCACACCACAGGATTATAGAACTGTAAGACACTCAGTTGCTCCCCAGTTTTGTTTTGCAGAGCTGAAAGGAACTGAGAGATTTTCCCAATCCTCCTCCCATCTGGGTGAAGAAGCAGAGACCCAGTGAAGATAATTCCATTACACAAACTCACATGATGAGATAATGGAGAAGCCAGAATTGAAAGTCAAATTGGCCTCATAGTAATAAAATCATCAGTAGAAAGATCCTAGAAGATATTTAGGAACCACGCATCTCCCCACCCTCAGCTCTCCTGGCTTTCTGATTCCCAGCCCAAGGCTGTACCAATATTCCTGACTTCCTGAATCCACACTGATGATGTTATCTACATATAAGTTAAAGAGGGGTTTAAATTTACCCATCTTTACTGAAATGCACACATTAAGTGATTTATTATACCAGAAAGAATCAAGGGAGTCTCTGAGCAAGCAAAATATTTCAATAAATCCACGCTCATTATCCATTAGAAATACTCCACTCTCCCACATGAAGCTTGTCAATACCTTGTTAATACACACATCTTTAAAAAATGGGTTGCCCAGAGAGAAGCAGGACCTCAGAAGCAAGAGTTGACCCTGAGGGTTGAGTCAGTAAAACAAAAAGGGCAGACAGACTTAAGTACAGCCCATATGGCCTTTTAGTGGTAAAGCTACTCACCTCCAGTTTGTTTTCACGTGAGGGAAGAAAAGATCAAAATTATGGACTCTAAACTTATTATTAGAGCAGGTAACACTAACACTCAGAATTATTATCAGTGAGTTCATCTTTATTTTTTGATCCCACCTAGAACACTCTTTTGACCAACAAAGACTTAAAACTGAAACTGGAAAAGCTGGTGTTCATGCTGCCCACCATCTACCAGATCCAATCAATAGAGACAAGGATTGAATCTTCATGGGTGCGTTATTCAGATGGTCAGTGATCTGAGAAGACGGCGGGTTTGTACCTTAACAAACCAACTTCAATTCCATCATAAATACACCCTTTTTTATTTATTTAATTTTTTTGTTGTATTACATCCATCCCCTTTTTTGCTCCCCTCTGTCCTCTTCCCCACCCACAAAATGAGAAGAAAGGTGTAGGTAAGGGGGTTGGCATTCTAGGGGGAAAAGTTAATCAGATAAAACCTGCAGCATTCTTCCGTTTGTGCCCTGGGTGGTGGTCATCTCACCCTGAGAACAATGGATCAGATACCATCTTGATTGCCTGCAGTCCTCCCCAGGCACAAGGGTGGAACGGTTGATGGTTTCCTGGAGTTAAGGTGGGTCACACCTTCAGTTCCTGAAACAATAGTTTTTTACTAAGCTTATTAGTGTTACCTGAAACTAAAATTTTCCAACACTTGAGTCCCCCATCAAAACCATCAAAAAAAGTACATGTTTAATAAATAATGAAGTAATTTTCCCAGGATTAGAAAAAGATAAGAAATTCAGCTTGAAAAAGGAGAGATGAAGGGTGCAGATTATACCTAGATATACTATAATGAGATCCAAGGAAAGAATTCTAAAACCTCTAAAGGGAAAGTACAGATCACACATGAAGAAACTAGAATCAGATGAAATTTGATTTTAGTGCAGCAACTCGGATGCAAGAAGATAATGAGGTAGTATTTTTAGAGTATTGAAGAAAAAGAACTTTAAATCCAAAATTTAATTTCTAGCCAAACTGTCATTCATATATGAAGGCATGATAAAAATATTCTCCAGCATACAATGCTTTAGAAGTTTCTCTTCACAAAGGCACATAGAAATAAAACAAATACTTTGGCAAAAATGTGTAGTTATCTTTAAAAAATAAGTTAAGACTAAGGAAAAGGAAAAATATAATAATCCATAGTTTATCAATAGTTTAAATTTTTAGACAATATCAATAATGATTGTATAAATGGAGGGTCAAGAACTGGGGAAGGTTGATATAAATATTAATTTGTTTAAATTGATTATGACTTTTTTAGTTATAAAGAAGTGGGACATGCTGCAATAATCTACTAAAATGACATAAACTAGCCCATTTAGATGAATAAGTCAAATAAAAGTAGATGAAATTTATCAATAAAGACAAAATTAGGTAGATACTAGAAATACATGTATATGCTTTACAAAAGACATTTAAAACATAGGTTGAAAATAAAATAATGGGGAAATGATAAGACAAACGTTATATAAAAGTCAGCTGGTTTAGCTACATTAATAAAGTAAAATAGATTTTGAGACATAAAAAATTACTAAGGGTGGAGGATATTATAATGACAAAAATTCAATTAGGTTAGAGCCCACAGCAACTTTAAAATTTTGTGAATTTAATAAAATAAACACAACTTTTGTGGAGCAAAATATAGTAAGAGAAGTGGCAACATGCCCCATTATATTTGGAATTTCAACACATTCTTTTGATTATTGATAATACCAGCAGAAAAAAATAGGAAGGACAAAAACAATCTGATAACCTTAGTTAAGAATCTTGACCTCACACCTGTCAGAATGCCTGTCATCAATCAATCAAAAACAACAAGTGTTGGGAAGGATGAGGGAGGGAAACGGAGCCCTCATGCACTGTTGGTGGCAATGCAGACTAGTTCAGACTCTGGGGAAGGTATGGAGGTTCCTCAAAAAATTAAAAATGGAACTGCATCAATTCTAAAAGTTAAGACTAAAGAAAAAGAAATAGATCCAGAAAAACCCAGAACACTGATTTGAAAGAATATATGCAACCCTGTGTTCATTGGAGCATTATTTCCAATAGCCAAGCTACATACAGAAGCTACCTGAGTGCCCGTCAACAGAGACTTGGATAAAAGAGCTCTGGTACATTTACACAATGGAATACTACTTGATCACAGAACAGAATGAAATCTTACCATTTGCAACTGCATGGATGGACCTAGAGGGTATTATGCTAAGTGTAGTAAGTCAGGCAGAGAAAGACAAATACTGTATGGCCTCCCTTATATGTGGGACCTAAAGAACAATCTAAATGAACAAATAAAACAGAAACAGGTTTATAGATATGGAGAACAGACTGATGGTTGCCAGAGGGGAAGGGATTGGGGAACCGGGTAGAAAGGTGAAGGGATTGAGAAGTATAGATTGATTGTTACAAAGCAGTCATGGGGATGTAAAGTATAGCATAGGAAATATAGTCAATACTAGTGTAATGACTATGTATGGTTCCAGGTGGGTCCTGGAAATAACAAGAGGAACACATTGGCAAGTACATGGCTATCTAACCACTATGCTATATACATGAAACTAATACGAAATAATTTTCAATGTAAACTGTAATTAAAAAAGAATTTTTTTAATTTAAAAAAAGGGTGGGGGAGGGAGAGAAAATTACCATAAGCACTTCTGGGAATTAAGATCTTCTCAAAGAAATATTTATGAACCCATGTTCCTAGCAGAATTAGCCAAGAGAGCCAGATAAAAGCAAGCTTTGAGTCCGCCGATGACTGAATGGATAAACAAAGTGTGGTCTATACATACATACAGTGAAATAGTATTCAGCCTTAAAAGGGAGGAAAGTTCCAACGCATGCTACAATGCAGGTAAACTGTGAAGGCATTGCGCTAAGTGAAATAAACCAGTAACAAGAAGAAAAGAAGAAAAAAAAAAGAATCATGACTAATGCGCAAATATAGTTCTTCCAATAATTAGAAAACAGATACTTTTCACAACAACACATATATCATTTAGAAAGGCTGATTAGGAATTAAGGAAAAAATGAAAGCCTCAATCAATTAAATTTCAAATTACACCAGCTATGAGCTGTGCACACAAAATAATTAAATTATAAATTTTTAAAATGTTTTAAAATTTCATGGACATTTAAATATGAATGCTAAAAATGTATTTGCTAAAGATAACTCATCTTTAAATATTTAGAACAATGATAAGGAAGACAAACATCAAAATGTGAGTGAGACATAGCTATATTTTCTAATACAAGATATAAATAGTATCAGAAAGAAAGCAAGCTTCAAAATTAAGATGCTGCCTTAAGAAATAAAAACACAATATAAAACCATAAAAAACAAAATTAAGATAATAAAATTAAGAGCAGAAATCAACAAAATAAAACACAAAAATACAATAGAAAAGAACACTAAAACCAAAAGTTGAGACTAAAATAAAACAAGCAGATCTCTGACAAAATTGATCAAAAGAAGACACAAGTTAAATAAAATGAAAAGTGGAACATGATTTAGTCTATAAACACAGATAGAGACAAGAAAGAATGAAAAAATAGATGGTAACAATTTTTTGCCTGTAACTTTGAAAAGTTAGGGGAAATGAATAAATATTTAGAAAAATACAAATTAGCAGAACTAAGTAAAGAAAAATAATCAGTTAAGTAGTTTTAAAACTATTAAATAAATTAATGCAGCAAATCTTCCCACAAAGAAAACACTAAGTCCAAATGATTCTGCAGGCAAGTTCTACTAATCTTTTAATGCATTTTTAACTCTTTTTAAAAAGGAGAGACCATGACCCCAATTAATTCTATGAAGCCAGTATAATCTTAATACCAAAATCAACATTCTACCAGGCAGGAGATTACTGAGCCATTTCATTCATGAACATATGTACAATCATAACTACCGAACTAAATATTAGCAAATGTAATTGAATAGTGTATTTCAAAAATAATAGACCATAGCTAAGTTGAGTTTTTCCTAGGCATGCAAGGGTGGTTTAATCTTAGAAAATCCATGAATATAATTCATCACATTGACTGATTAAAAGAGGAAAACCCTCTATGATGATTTTGACAGGTGTAGAAAACTGTTTGGCAAACTTGAACACGTTCATGTAAAGACTCAATATGTAAGGAAGAGGAGGAAAGGTTTTTAACCCAGTAAATGATTTCTATTAACAACTGAGACCAAACAGCACTCTAAATGCGGTTAGGAGGTAGAAAGCCTGCTCCCCACAGGGCAGCAGAGCCTTGTGTGGGCCTGGGCAGGCCCCATCCCATTTGGAGATGCCACAATTTCTTCATCAGTGGCATAGTAGCATCTTGAAGTCGCCCCTCCTCCTAGCATTGTGGAATTCTAAGGAGAGTCCTAGAGGAAACGGAGATCTAGGCCCAGAATGGCCACCAGGAAGGCAGGCCAGAATGCATTTGTCTGATGACCCTTTGGAAACTAGCAGCAACGTATTTCTCCTTTTATACTTTCCAAGAACTCTAATGGACCATCAAGTACCAAATCAGGGCCACTGGAACGTCCCTAAATGAGTTATCTTTAATCTTCCTCCACGCTTAAGTCTTGCTCATTTTAGTTCGGCTGAAATTGCATACTACCCTGTGGTTTGCAGAAAAAAACATCCACCGTGGTTTCCTCTCCTGGTTTCAATTTAGGGTCCACTCTCCTCTAATCACTAGATGTCAGTGTGTTTTCTAATAATTCCTGTTTGGCCACGTTCGGAGTGAGGGTGCTTCCTCTGCCCCTTGCTCTGAAGGCCCACCACAGCCCCCGGGCCCTGCCACGTTTCTGCTTCCATTATCAGCTGCTGCTAAGCCACAGATAAAGCCAAAACAGCAATTAGCTCCACGTGAACACCAAGTCATAACATTTTCTTCTCACATTCTAGAGAAAGCCTGGGCTTCTGCTATAATGTCTGAAGGTGCGATGGGTATAATTTCTTGGGTCTTAACATCCTCACTGGGGCTCCTCCAAAAGGGTCCTGGGACTCCTGCGGGCTTATGCAGGGCCAGTCCGGGGCTACCCCCCATACAACTGTGTTGAGCATTTGTGGTTGTGGGTTTCTCTCTCTGGATCAGCAGCGCCCAATGCATGGGCACACCCAGTGGAATTTGTGCAATATGGCGCCCCAGTCTACCGCTCATCTATAAACACAGTTCACCCTGGACTCAGAGGCTCAGTTCCGCTCTGGGGAGGCTGTTGTCCTCCCAGGGAAACAGACTTTGTTTGTTTTTGAAAATGTAAAAACCCAGGGTACTTTTCAACATTGAATTGGCCTTTCAGGCTTAATTCAATACACTCAGAAACGATCGCCTGGCTATCAAAATTCATCTGATTTTGTCTCCAGAAGCTCCTGCTCAGAACAGCCTGTTGACCTCCTGAGTGTCAGGGCTCCTGCTGACAGCCCAGCCCTGGCTCCAGCTACCTCAGTTTGGTCCACATGGGGTGACCTCGCGGAGCCCAGGTCCCCCTCGCTGTAGAGATGCTGAGTCATCCTCTAAAGGGCCTACCCCAGGCTGGAATGGAACAAAAGTCTCACCTGCCACCAATATCCCTGAAAGTCCCTACAGGGGCTCCTTTATTTTACAGGATCTTGCTGCTAATCACAAAACAGACAGGGGCAAAACCAGCAGGAGCGACAGTGCCCTAATCGGGGTCCTCCAGGTGTAGGTGCTGCGAGGGGTTTTGGACAGCAAGACGTTTGTTGGGGGTGGCTGCCCACGCAGGGGAGGAGGAGGCGGGCAGCCTGGGCAGGGGGAGAGGCTGGACTGCGATGCTGATTGGGCACAGCCCCCACCATCCAGCAGGGGATCTCTGATGACAGCAGTGTCCCTCTGAGCACCCCACATGGGGGTGACATGGCTGGGCCTCCATGACCCTCACCCCTTGCTCAGCACCCAGCACACGATGCTCCCACGAGGGGGTGGCCTTGCACCAGGCATTTGCCTGCAGCTGGGGCAGACCCTGAAGGAGCTGCTGGTGGTCTGTTGACCTCACCCCCGATGGCCGGAGCCCCGAGTCCTGTCTTAAAAGGGCCCCGGGTGGCACGTCTCTGCAGCTCCCTTTGGCAGGGCTGTGTTCACAGTGCTATGGTCCCCACTGCCCCTGAGATTCTACTCCTGATTCCACTCTAGGTTCTGTTGGGTGTGCAGAGATGGGCGCAGAACATCTTTCCTCTCCATCACCCTAAACATTCAAGTGGGGGAGGTGAGCCAGAAGCGTGTTCCTCCTCACTGCCCTCCAGTAGGCATGGTCCATCCGCCAGCACCATGGCAGGCACACTGCCCAATCCCCTGGGCCTCTGGCCAGTCCCAGAACGAGGGGCTTGGAGTCCTTCCTCCCGACACAATGCCAGGAGCATCTATGCCTTCGTTCAGCTCAAGTCTCTGCATCCAACAGCCAACGTTGCAGAGATAGCATGAAGAGGCGAGCTTCTCTGCTTTAATTAGATGTGACTCTTATTGTAAAATGCAGTTGAAAATGAACACGTTTTCAGCATCCACCAGTAGGCACGATGGATATGAAACGGGTGACATTTGCTTTCCTTAGACGTCTGCAAAAGTGTTTATTTTTATAAAGAGAGTCCGTCAAACTGCGAATTAGCATGCACACATCCCTTCCTGTTCTCTCCTCCCAGCTGGTTCCCTCGCCGAAATTGCACTTCTTCTCAGCTTGTGCAAACTGTTAGCACACAATTCAGCTCCCACTTGCTCGGTGTCAATTTAATATCGCATTAATTAGACAATTAGAGAAGGGCCGAAGAAGATGCCTAGCTAACATGCTGTAAGTGGGAGTCAACTTGATTAGAAATGGCTCTTTTTCATTTTAAAATAGATTGTTTGGTTTTGCCTGCTCACGGAAAATTGTACTTGATTAAAGTCTCAGAAGCTCATCATGAATTGACCCAATGAGATGAAAGTATTTCCATGGAATTAGAACTCTGAGCAAAGGGTCTGACCCTCCCTGCACTTACTATGTGCCACCTTAAAAAGAAAAAGAGAGAGTAATGCCTAGCTTTGTTTAGAACATCAAAAGGATGGAGGACAAGTCAAAGATTCAACCCCATGGGTGAAGGGGCAGCTCTCCCTAGCCCCCACACTGAAATACCCACTGGGCTCTAGGATGCATTTGGATCTGGCAGTGCGGTTCAATGGTCAGGACTCTGGGCTCCTGCCCTCGAGGGGTCTGGCTGTGAAATCTGGGCTGGGCCCTTTCCTCCAGCCTGGATTTCCTCATCTGGGGAAATTGATTATGTCCACTTCACAGAAACATCGTAAGGAGCAAAGGACAGTAGGTTACACTGACATGAAATAGTCAGAAGAAACTAAGTAATCTGAAAATGACATGGAACTTTATCCAAACAGACTTAGATAATGGAGCCTCCCCCCCGCCCCATTTTTGTTCCAATACTTGGCAACCTGAGAACTATTATGTTTAGTAATGATAATTAAACTAGTCCATGTGTTCTGGTGTCTCATAATATCATGAGACATTCACTCTGGAACAGATCTTAAAGCTAATTTGGTCTAAGAGCTTCCTTTTCTAAATGCTCAGAGGGTTTGAAGAACTTAGAAACCCATGTTTAGTAACTTAGGGCACCAGCCTTAGGGCTCCTGAGTCCCCATCACAGCTCTGGCCACTGAGCATGGCTTTCTGCAAACATATGTGCACCCAGGCAAACTTCTCAAACTACTAATTTCTCTCTCTCCCTCTCTCTCTCTCAACTCTATTCATTTATTTCTTTTTAGGGAGAGGGAAAGGGAGGAAGAAAGAGAAAGAGAGAGAGAAACATCCATGTGGGGTTGCCTCTTCCCTACCCCCAAGCTGGGGACCCAGGCTGCAACCCAGGCATGTGCCCTGACTGGGAATCCAACCCGCCACCCCTTTCATTCACAGGCCAGCACTCAATGCACTGAGCCACACCAGCCAGGGCTTGCCTGAAATGTCTTTCTGGAGATGTCAAGAGGTACCGAAGGTGAATATGGATCAGATTGAAAGATATCCCGGACAGTTTGGGGGCCTGGTCCCGGGTCAGGCCCATGCTGCCTTCCTGTGTCTCTCTTCATGGTCACTTGGCTGTCTCTGGCTTCTTCTCAAACCCAGTCTGTCAACATTTCAAGAACAAATGTAGCAGATTTCAGGTCTGCCCTCCAGGCCAGGTTTTCCAATGAAGTGAGCTGATTTGAAGGCTCTCCTAGTAGGAGCTGACATCGACCTCAGTCTTCAACTTCAGCATCCACCTGTTATCCTGCCCAAGCCTGGGGTGGGGGTCACATACATGAATTTTCACACGTGCTCCCTGGTCAGTGACGGAAGCCCAGGTGAACCAGGGTAGAAGGGGCATTTCGGGTGGAACTTTCCTTCACTGCAGTTGGGGGGAGGTGGGCAGGTGTGACCAGCATCCAACACAGGTCCACGGAAATGCTAACAACCCAGCCTTCCTGTTTCTAATTCACAGTCTTAAAACAGAACATCAGCTCTTCTCTTTCTCTGGTATGGAGACATGACGGATATACAAGCCCACTGGGGAGGAAAAAGTGTATTAGACATGCCACTCTGGCCTGTAACAAGAGTGCGATGAGTACATGGCAAATACATGAAGGAATTCCCAGGAAGAGCAGTCATCGGGCCTTACCGACATCAGAGCGGAAATACGAGTATGTTATGTCAAGCTATATTGTTTCACATTTTTACGTTTAATATTTTAACTTAGACTCCTGCCTAGGGTCTTACCAGAGCCCACTGTCTGCTATGTAACTGTAGGAGAACCAAAATGAGGGTTAGGAAATGACATTCGTTTGGTATTTATTAGATATTCAACGCTTCCTGCTACACCATAACGGCCTCTGGAGGGGCCTCCAAAGCCCCTTCGGCAGGACCTGTCCTGTCCTCCGCATCAACCACGGGAGATCGGTGGAAACGTACTGCGTCCCTCAAACCAAGTCCTAGAAGCAATCTGCCTGCGCTCAGCTGCAGCTGTCCCTGGGCACCCATATCCCAGGTCGGGACACCAGTGCCTGGCATGCTGGTCTGAGGGCCGGGGTGAAGCCCTGTGAGGTCAAAGGCTTCCCCTGGTGAAGCCCTCCTGACCACTCCCCCTCCTCCTAAGCATCCAGGACAAATACCACCCATTTCAACATCCAAACACAGGTGTGCTGTCTCCTTCTGCACCTTAGTCTCCTGCCCAGTGCCCGTGGCCCGTTGCTGCTGTCCGGTGCGCTCGCTGTCTGTCTGAAGACACCCCCACCCCACTCTGCTGTCCTTCCCGCCTCTGTCTCTCCCTTCCTTCCCTCCTCTTCCTCTCTGGTGTAGCCAGGTGGATGGCGTTCTCTCTGAGCATGCGCTGGATCCCAGTTAGAGACAAGAACCTCTCCTCTCTCTTTCACCCCCGGGCATCAGCATCGTCCACCGGCCGGGCCAGTCACTGCTGCACCCCACTACCCGAGGCACCGTTCATCCCGTCACATATAATTCACTTTCTCAAAAGCAACTGTGTTGGTCACCTCTACCGAGAGGTTCCACCGACCCTGGGGCCCGGAGGCTGGGTTAGGGACCCGGCTCTGCCCCCAGCTCCCAGGCACTTTCCCTTTTGGAGCTTCCCGGGCTGGAACAGCGAGAGGTGGGACGAAAGGGTTACTGGAGTCTCCGCTGGCTGGAGCACTCGGGGCTGAGATGGGGGAGGGGGAGCAGCATTCCTGGGGAGTGACACAATTCCAAACCCGGAGATCAAAGGGGCTCAGCACAGGGAGGCCCCAACCGGGAGCTGCAGGCCTGCTCTGGGGTCAGTAATTAGCTCCTGCCGCCACCTTCCTCTCCGTGGGCAGGGCTGGCGGGTGGGCTCGCACCCAAGTCAGAGGCGAGGGTGGGGTGCGGGGAGAAGGAGAGGGAGAACCCACCGGGGCGCCGGGGTAGCTGTACGGAACTTTCTGTGGGACAGATGCAAAGTTTAAACATTTTAACAAAAAGCAGTCCACTCCGGGCTTTCTGGGCACCAGTGTGAGAACTTCGCCGTGCGGATACCTCTTAAAGTATTTGATGAGAGCCTAAAAGGCTGACAGGCTAACACTTCACTTCCTTCCAATTAGGGGCCTTTAACATCAAAGGCCCAGGCCCCACTCAGCCGGGCTTACTTGAATGAATTAGGGGAGAGAATGAGTCCAGGAGTTGCTTCCTTCTCTCCCTGGCAGAGACGTGCGGCTCTGGGGGCTTTAATAAGATGTTTGAGGTCGCAAGGGTCAGGCTCTGACTGGGGGCACCGGGAAACGGCCAGAGTGTTTCAATATGTGTGGTGTTTGTCATGCAATCAGGCCCGCCAAAGCCTCCTCTGGTGGGGCCTGTCTTTCGGGGACCCTTCCGGAGAAGGCGCCCTCCGGCAGGCAGGGTCCCCGGGGCCCGCTCTGCTGGGTGCTCGGAGCCTGGGTGCAGGGGAAGCCAGGGCCACTGGTCTTGCAACAGGTTTTTCTTTCCCAGCGCACCGAGCTGGGCCTGGGATCCTGGAGGCGCAGTGCAGAAAAAACACCCCTACGGGGTGGGTGCCCCTCGGTCATTAGCTTCCGAGGTTTGTTGTGCAGATGGAGGCTGGTGGGAGGGAGGGAGCCCTGCCACTGAGCTGGCCAGCTCTCAGGGGGGTGCAGTGCTGTAAGCAGTCAGGGCCAGAAGAGGCAAACAGCAACTCAGTCTCCCAGCAGGCTCGCTGTGCCCTGTGGTGGGCAGATCTCGCTGCTAGGCAAGGTGCCCTCCTGTTGACTGAGAAGATGCCTTCCTCCATGCCCACCCAGCACACTGGGCCCTGCTTCCTGCCGCTGAAAAGACCGGGAAGTCCTGGCGCCAGACAGACGGGGTTCAAAATCTGGCTCCATAGTTCCACAGTCGACCAATAGGCGAGTTATCACAACGTTACCTTCTGCTTCCTCTTCGACCCATTGGAGTTTTAGCATTGACTTTTGAGGATGAGAAACCATCTTCATGAAGCGCCTATCAGGGAATATTGGCATCCAGTTGGTACTTAGAGAGAGGTTGTTGTTGTCCATCACCTGCTGGGTGCCCTAAGGTCTCTTGTCCATGCGTCCCCCTCTCCCAAGGACAGGGAGTGCCCTGTAGGGTCCATGAAGGGAAAGGCTCCTGGTGACAGAGTGGTGCAAGTGACTGCACTAGTGAAACGGAAGCACAGAGAGGGACAGGAGCTGCAACACAGAAGAGGAGCCTGGAACGTGCAAGGGACGGTTGGATGGCAGCGGGTGCTACAGTGTCTCTAGGCCGTTGGGTAGGGACGGGAGAAGGCGGTGGAGCTGGGCAGGAGGGCTGTGGAGTTGATCTGAGAGCCACCTTAAGGCCCTTAGGGAGGAGCCGCTATCCCCGTAAGCTGGACTTCCCTAGGAAGCCTGTGGTCACCTTGGGTCCTTACAACGAAGCCGAGAAGTGGAGGTTGTTATCCTCAGGTTCCAGGTGTGGATACGAAGGCTAAGAGAGTTACAGGGACTGGGCCAAGGTCACAGTAAGTAGAAGAACTCACTAGAACCTGGGTTTCTTGCTTCAAACACAGAAGCGATAGGCACGGAGAAGGAAATGGAGAGAGGGAGAGAGCTTTCTGGAAGCGGTGGGCCTTGCTTTGAGTCTTCCCCACATACGACTAACACTTCTTACGCGCCTGTTATTTGCTAGGAGCATTTTAAAAAGCCCTCTGTGTTCAGGTCAGCAACCCTGAGTAGTCAGCAATTCCGCCTCCATCCCCCAGATGAAGGCCCTGAGCTAACAAAAGGTTAAATAACCTGCTCAAAGCCAAACCCTTAGTCTAAGAGGTGCGGCTCTCCCCCTCCAAATCGTGGACTTTTTTCACTCGTTTATTTTCCTTCGGAACTAAGGAGCAGTGCTCTGGCTGACATCACACGTCCGGTCCTGTGCCCAGTGGCCTCACAGCCTCAAAGTCACAGAGATAAGGGACTGAGGGAGGATGACCTGCGTTTCTACCTCCCGGGCAGATGCCGAGAGCCTGGTACCAGGCTGAGCCAGCACTCCCGTTTCTTATTTATGCTTCGAATGACAAGGTCCTCGGGACTTCTCCGGGAACCCTGTTATAACTCACCGTTAATGAGCTGGGTCATTATTTTTAAGGTCCCATCAATATCTCCCCTTGGCAAAGTCAGCTAGAAGCTGTATATATTTGCATGCAAAGGATAATGCATCCCTACACCTTTGTCACTTTCGCCTCGGATGGAGCGGGTACTCCCCAGGACCCCTGGGTGCAGGGGAGGCAGACCCTGCCCCGGTTGGCAGCCCAGCCCCTGAAGAGCTGTAGGTCTACCTGCTGCAGCCAGGGTCAGAACGCAAGTGAAACACAGCAGCGTACACATGCTAAATGTTTTCCTGAGTCCAACCTACAGACACTGGCAGTTAGTTCTCTGGTGCCACAAAAACGCCACAGCAGACCCAGTAAGCCAGAGTTTTCCCCTTTGGGCTCAGTTGGAGTGGAATCATGGCACATCTGTGTCAGAATGGTTCCATCGCTTCCTATAGTCAACAGGAAGTGTTGCAATGTCATCATACCAAGCACGGAGATGAGCTGTGGTCAGCTTTCCTTTGTTTTTTCCCTGGTCTTCACAGTCTCAGGCACCGATCCTGACAGACCTGGTGTTCTATGCAGCGTGAATACACTAGAGGCTGCATGCTTCGTGGATAGAGATGGTGTAAAGCCTTATGAGAAGAACCTAGTTTCTGTATAAAGTCCCTGTGTTGTATGTAAATCAGTATATATTATGACTTTGAGTTTCAATATCCACTGGAAAAAGCGAAGAGGCTGCTCTGACTTGGCAGTGGATTGTGAAGAGCACTCAGACATTTGGCAGTGTGGATGGGGCCCAAGTTTTGGAGGCGTTGGGGTTTGCACGAGGCCCTGAAGGTAAGGCAGGACTCGCCAGGCCATGGGAAGCAGGGATAGTGGGAGGAAGAAGGTGCCTTAGGTCATGGCAGATGGAGCCAGGTGATGCATGTGGGACAATGAGACCTGGCCGAGGGGCCTGATTAAACAAGTGCCTGGAAAGAGAAGCTGTGGCCCAGCTGATTGTAGGGGACCCTGAAATTCTCTGTGTTGCACCACAGGCCTGAGAGCCATCAGGCAGACTGTGGAAACCTGTGCTCCAGCCAAAAAGCTGTTCCCTGGACCCAGCACACTTCTTGCTCCAGCCTGGACATGCTGTCCACCTGTTTGTAACACACACACCCCTCCCCTCCAAGTGCACCCACCACGCAGCCCTCCTTCCGAGGCCGGTTCAAGTCACGATCTCCCCACAAAGCCTGCGAGGGCATGAAGCCTCACCTCTCTGGTGAGAGGTCTGCTCTGAGCACGGCGGAAGTGGCCGGGCATCGGCATGCACTATCGAAAGGGAGACGCAGAGCTGAAGGCAGAGCCCGGGTGACCCAGGCTGGAATCCCAGCTTGACCCCCTGTCTGGGAAAACGCAGTGGGCTCCCCGAGCCCTGCTTTCATCACCTGGCAAAGGGAGCTGTGGGACTGCTCCCAGGGCCCATGGCAGGTGAGTCTTGATAAGACTGGCGAACTGACTTAGCTTCATTCTAGGTACATCAGAGGTGCTACCCTGTCTCCCATGACCTCTTCGGCTTTCCCTTTCTCTGCTCACTGCGGACTGCGCCAGCCCTGTCTCCATGTCCCCTGGCCCAGATGGAGATCACGTTGTCCCACAGACCACAAATCAGGTCCTTTGGGTCGCTGCACCTCCCAATCTTTTCCACACTGTGGCTGCTAACAAATGAGTCACTGGGACAATGGGCTAACGGCAAGATGTTGCTGAGTTTTTACCCCTTCCCTGACCCAGCATGGATGTGCTGGCCTCTACAGTAACCATCAAACAGTGATATCATAAAGCGACTCATCTTCCAGGGCCCGGGGCAACTCCAGGGCCCGTATTGCAATGTTTGACCCCTAGGTCCCTCCAGGTCATGGGGATTTATTAGTTGGAATTGCAGTTCAGCAGATGACATTTTAAAAGGCATTTTATTGCTTCGTGACCTGTGTGCATTGCAGGGTGATTCTGAGGCTTCGTGTCTGCGGTGATAGCCAAGCAGCATTAGCTCCCATGGACTTGCGGGCCTGCTTATCCAGCCTAGAAATCCGGGAATAGCCTCTCCTACCCCCAGCGCCAGAATCCAAGTGTCCAAACTCTCAGGCTCTCCTCCCATCCCAAGCTGGGACTTGATGTCACAGGGCTTTCTTACTCAGCAACTGGCTGGAAAGATTCTAATCAAATCTCCCCAAAGGCCATGCAAGTTAGACTATGGTACACATATAGGGAAACTGAGGCTCAGAGAGGTGAGGGTGACTTCATCTAAGTCAGATAGCTCAAATACGACAGGGCGAACACTACAAACCCATTGTCATTCCATTTCACTTATACAAAATGCTTCCATTTGCTTGAAGGGTGAGGAGCCATAGGTCATAACATTACCAATGACTGCGCTGCAGAGAGTGGCCTGGAAACCAGGCTCTTAGGGAAACTCCAAAGCCACTGGAAGATGCCATGTGAGTGACCCTTCTCTGCACACCCCAGACAGTCCCGACTGGCAGTGAGCTGTTACAGAGGCATGGTGCATAGCACACAGCTTATTTCTAACAGCACTTTGAGCATCAGCCTGACTTGAGGCTTCCTGCAGTCTCTGGATTTCCTTGGATCGCAGTACCAGCACCATGTATTCAATATTATAATGACTATGCCACCTTCCAATCCTGCACCTAAATGATGAACTGCTGTGGGCAGAGGCCAGGATGATTCACTGCTGTCTCCCAGGGCCTTTCCCCATGCCTGGCTCAAGGAAGAGGCTCAAAACATTGATTGTATTGAGCTCCAAAACTGCCACCTCTGGGGGGACGCCACCTCTTCCTTTCCTCATTCCTCTGGTGAGTAGTGGGAGTGCTAAGGACTATGTCTGCTGTCCTGAGACGTGCCTTACAGCATGTGGTCCCAATCCTGCAAGACTCAGCCCATTCTTGGGGGGGAGGGGGGTTCAGATGATAAAAGTCTTTTCTCTCTCACACACACATACACACACACACTCTCACACACACACACACACACACACACACACACACTGCCATTTAGTCAAACACTAGCCTCCAGGCAGCAGAGATGTGTGAACTCCATCATTAATTTTTTTGTTTCTTTAATTCAAGATCAATGAAACATATAGTTGAGTCCAAAATGATAAGGATCTTCTCCTCAGACTGCCAGCGGTTCCTTTTTGCCCTGAGCCAACTCGGTCTTAGCTCAGATCCACAGACTTTTATTGAGTGTCTACTCTGAGCCATTAATTGAATAAGACATGAGAATGACAAATATGAGTTACTTATAGCCAAAAAGTGCATCAGTCTTTCCAGAGGAGAAAAGTGGGAAATCAGATCCTTAGGGTAGCAAATGATGTATGCTGTGCTGGAGGCCCACACGTGTAGAGAACCCTGGATGGGGGCACGGGCTGTGAACGTGGGTGGCCATGGGGTTATCTTCCAGGGAGGTGATGTCTGAGCTGCATGTTGCAGAGTAAATGGAAGGGGAGGTGTAAAGAATCGGAAGGGCAGCACAGGCAGAGCATACAGCATGAGCAAAGGTACGGAGGTGAGAAAGGGTTCACTGGGCACAGGGAACTTCATACTCTTCAGTGTTGCTGGACAAAGAGTTCAAGTTAAGGAGTGGCCGACCTGGGAAAATAGACACCCTTCATCATTGTTTTGTGTAGCAGCCCAGGCAACAGGAGGTCACTATAGGATTTTGAATCTGGTAATAAAGACCCATGGGCCTTTGGTGACCTGTACAGGGTGAATTGAAGTTAGAGTTGGCAGAGGAAAGACTATTTGCAAGACTATCCTAACATCTCAGAGGAAGGAGAATGAGTCCTAACCGAGAGCAGTGGAGAGAGGATGGAGAGAAAGGGAAGGTTCAAAAGATATTCAGGGGATGAAGGACACTCAAGCTTAGGTGAGTACTTAGATGTGCAAAACCTAGTCTTCCTCATTAAAGTTGCCACTTAAGGGCCGTGCGCTTATCCTAGACTATAAGGTATTAGGAGCCTGTAGGTGGACCCACATGCCTAACAGAGACCAGTTGTAAATATGCCTCATGGAGCCGTAGCCCTGTCCTTTGGACTGGCTGGGCAGCACACAGAGCATCGGGAACTGAGAGAAAGTGGTCCACATCTTGGGAAAGGAACTGCAGGATCGTAAAGAACACATGTTGGCCCATTGGTTACTGACTACAACACCCAGCTCTCCAAAGGTGTACTGTGGTTATGGGCACAAGGCTCATTTAATTGGTAGCCTTTGAAATGTTTTTGGTCCCTAATCTTCATAAAAAAGGAAATGAGGGCTGTGGTGGGTGGACAAGGTGTTGAGCTGTTCTGGCTACAAGGAAAGAGGTCGGGCCTTTGATGAGCGCTGTAGGTAATCAGTAGCACATGGCCGTCCTACACGCCCGACCCGTGGAGCACTGGGGGACTGCCAGGGGAGGCAGCAGCAGAAGCAAGAGGGCAAGACACTGGCCAGTGGCTTATTGGATAGTTTGCCACTGTCATCAATACTCAACAGGGCTGGTGCAGGGCAATGACATAGAAGAGTATGTGCCCTTGAATTTGGGGGAAGGGCAACACTGAATCCTGTCCCTAATATTGACTAATTTCTGGGCCCTGTGAAGAACCTGGCCTTTCTCTAGATCTGCCCACTCACCCATTTCAGTGGGACTGCAGGTGCCTGCTTCACAGGTTTTCCATGGCAATCCAGTGAGTAGCTGCAGAGAATGGTGGTTAAGAAGAAACGTAAGCTGGGGGTGACCACCTCCACTCACTTCCCACTTTCAATTCCTAGGAGCACGGTGCCTTGAACATCAGTCACCTTCCCTCTCTCCATCTGTGTCCATCCTCCTGCAACTGGAAGTCTCAATGGTACTCACATCATAGAACGGATGATAGGATTATAGAAGAGGACATGTGTGAATGTTGGCAAGTGTTTATTGAATGGGAACATGCTCATGATATAAGAGCTAAGCGCTGTAATCTGGGCTTTATCAGATCAGGACAATGATAATTAACCTCTGATTCAATGTCAAGCACGTACCTTCTAGGTGTGCACATTGTCATTCATCTAGCCCCAGCTCCATCTCTTATTCCTCCCACTGTACAGACAGGGCTAGAGAGCCGAAGTGACTTGCCCAGGATTTGAACACTAAGTAATTCCTCCAGAGCCTGTGCACATGACGGTGGCTGGGAATGCTCATTGTCCTTTCAATGGCCTGGCATTTGCTGAAGGGCTCATGTAGACCAGGCATGTGCGAGCACTTTACATGTCCATGTACCATCATCACAACCCTGTGAGCTGGCCATTATTGTCCCCATCTTACAGACTCAGTGACAGAGCCCCGAGCCATGCTTTGGACCCGAATCTGCCAGGTGTAAGGTCCTTGTTCTCTCCCTAACCCCACTGTGTTCCTGCCGCTGGGAAGAGAGAAAGAGGAGGGGTGGAGATGATGCTCCGTCCCTTGCTTTTTTGGTTGTGGTATTTTCTCTGCGAAGCAGCTATTGTCTGGTTATTCGGTTATTCATGACAAACCTGAGAGTGGACACACTAAGCATCCCAAGGTCACAAAGCAAGGCTGCATGCAGCACCCACGTCATCATCTTCCCTTCAGAGGGAGTGGCCTGTCACTTGTGACTCATCTCACAAAATGAAGACATTTTTCTGGGTCATATCCCAGACAGCCAGCCCTCATTTTAGAATTTGGAGAAGGGTCTCAGAGGGACAGGCCACACGACCCTGGCTGCTAAGAGCTGCACGCTCAGCCCCTACCTCTGGGCTGGCAGCATGGGATGCTGCTTTAATTAGATCGCCATGGTAACGAGCTACAGGAGAACAATAGACAGTTGTGTACTTGTGAAAATCACCAGCCTCAGACACGGGCCCGCTAAACTGTAATTACCCTGGAGTAGAAGCGGATCTTCATCTCCGAGGGAGAACAGCATCAGCAGCCAGCCTTGCCTCGTTACCCCTGGATGTTTTCTGAACCTCAGGATTTGGGCGTCCGGGCTGCTGTATGGCTTACATTTATACTTTGAGTGTTAAAACCCCATCTTTACATCCTGAGTTTTGAGGAGCCGAGAACCAGGTAAGGAAGGTGACAAGAATCTCAGAGGCGGCATTTATGCTGTACTTGGTCTCCCCTAACTAACTGCAGTGGGTGTCCCGGGCTGCGCTTCACACGGTGGAAGCTGCAAGGGTCCTGCCTCGCTGCACCTGCCTGAGGAACCGGGGCAGGTCTTGACCCTGGTGACGTGGGCTGTGAGGTCCAAAAGCTTCACCCTGAGCCACCTTGCAGTTCAAGGACAAAAGGGGATGTCCCAGTCCTGTGGCACTTCCAAGACACCCTCTGAATCCTCCTTTTGATAAAACGTGAGGGCTCTCTTTTAGTCGGGTTAGTTTGGCCCGTCTGATAAGGTGCAGTTCACCCCAGCCATCAGAGTGCCCAAGACCCATAAATAATGGAAAGATCATTTAAAAATAAATTACCAACTGAAAGCAGGGAAAACGCATCCTTGGGCTGTTGTTCTCTGGGCCCCTCGTAAATCTGTGGCCAGGGTCACAGACCATAAAGAGCTTCCACAGAGAAATTTGAAAAATCCCAGCAAGACAGGGCATGAGGGAGTCATCGGAGAGGCATCTGTCTCCTGCCTCATCCGCCCAGGGGAAGGAAGTGGCCTGAGGCTGGATGGCCAGGTGGGGGTAGGGTCGGGCACAGGGGAGCAGCTGCCCCATCTGCTGGGACATCAGGGACACCATGAAAGGACCTCAGCCCCTAAGACATGCTGGTGCCTGACCTACTTTCAAGGAAATTTTCAGTCTCGCTGCAGTGTGAGCCTGCATTTCCCTTTGGAGATGGGACCCACTGACCTCAATTCATTAGATGAAGGATGAGTCTGAATTTAGATTTTGTTTTTTTCTGGAGAAAACGCAGTTCTATAGAAAGGGGGGCGGGGGTCGTTAGAGAACGCACTGGCCAGAAATGAGGGGGGTCGCAGGGAAGGCGAACCCACTGAGGAGCTCCCTGGTCTCCACCAGCTGCCCCTCTGGTGCAGGACAGCAGGGTGGCGTGTGGCCTCGGGGAGCCTTCAGACAGCTGACGAAGCAGGGTCAGTATCTGTCCCCTCACCTGTCGCCTCTTGGCGTTGCGATATTCCAGTGAAACAGTGCCCTCCAGCCTTCCGCTCAGAAAACACCCAGTGACAGGCCTTGACTCACCACTTGTGCTCGGAGCAGCTGAAGGGTGACAGCCCTCTGCCTCCAGGATCTCGCCGGCACACCCTCCTCTACCTCACCTACTTTCCACAGCCTGCAGGAAGACGTGACAGATGTATGACTCCCGGGAAAGGTGTCGGATTTTGAATCGTTGGCAGCTGGAGCTGTAGGTGCCTTCCAAGGCTGTGTAAGGCCATGATTGGCAACTGATAAACTGACCACTAAGGGAAGGTGGAGAATTGGGGACCTTTACCCCCGTGGGCAAAGTGTGCATGCGGACATACATGTGAATAGCCTCTCGGGCCCTGCACCATTCTCATGGGCACCCACGGGTCCCGTGGGCTCACGTCCCAGCTGAGGAACACAGGCTCTGGTTGATGGGGAAGAGGGAAGGGCCGACACCAGGTGGCAAAGAGAGGGACCCCACATAGAAGCCCCATTTCTCCCTCCCTCTCCCTGGAGAAACTGCTGCAGCGACCTCCTCACTGGCTTCTGTGCTCACTGGGCCTCTCTGTGGTATAGTCTCTACACCACAATAAAACAGCCGTTTTCAAATATACATGACATCACCTACCACTCCCACTTCAAATCCTTTCTGATTCTCCAATACCCCTGAGATAAGTTCCATCACCTTTCATGTGACCTACGCATGAGTCAGGGCACCTCTCGAGGAGAGGTCACCCTGCCCCGGCACCCTGACTCCCACAAGGCCGTCCGTGGCGGGGCCTCGGCTCCTCTTTGCAGCCCTGCGCTGTCTCTCTCTTACTCCACCGCCGTGGTGTCCCTCATCTTCTCTCGTCCTCCTTCCCGCATGCTTTCCCCTCTTTCTGCCACACTCTGCCTTCCCTCTCTACCTCCTGTTCATCCTCCGCTTCGCAGCTGTGCTGCCTGCTCAAGGACTTTGCCACGTTCAGCTTACCTGGATGAGGCAGGATCCAGCCAGGACCAGGAAACCATGACAGACCATTCCAAACAGACAGGATTCGATATAGGAGATGTGCTACGCAGGTGTGGAAGAAAAAGTTTCTTAAGAATCAAGGCTGAGTTAGCCCAGGGTCATGACTTCAGGGGGTGTAGGGTTGGGAGAATAAAGAGGGGGAGATGGAGTCACCAGGACCCAGGGGTTGGGAGAAGGGGCCTGTGGGGTGGCGCTCTGACCTCCAAGCAGCAGTCACAAGTCCAGCATGGGACCTCCATGAGGCCCCACACAGTGGGAGCTTAGACCTCTGCAAGGTGGGGGTGGGGACCACTTTCACAGGTGGCACTGGGACCTCGACGCCTGCGCGGCCAGAGCTCAGCGTGCTGTGTAAGTGAAACAGAACCCACGGGCTATTCTGTTATGAGGGGTCCGGTTGCCCGTCACCAAAAACCGTAACTCCCAATAGTAGAGTTTGATGAAAAGGAAAAGAATTGTTTATGTAAATGTTATACAGATTTAGATGATTGGCGGGTTGCTGCCATGAAGTCCCATTCCCTTTAAAACACACACATAGTCCTGCCTGACCCCTGCCAAACCAGGCCTGTGTCAGGATAGAAAAGTCAGAAGTACCATTTCCCTCTTGGAAAATAGGAGTCCATGGCTCCGTGTTTTCCCAGACACAGCTCAGTTTTCCCAGCAGCTCCCATTCATCCCTGCTTGATGGTGGAGGTGCTTTCCAGCTCTTAATTCAGAATCGCACGGCTCCTTCTTGCATACCCGACCTGTGGCTGGTGGGTGGGTGCCTCTGCCCTCTTTCAAACCATGGGGCCCTCTCTCTCTGAATGGTGGCTGCCTTATTTTTAAATCTCTGACCACAGCTGTGACACTGTGGACAGGGTGACCCATCCTGGCCACCCGTGGAAATCTCCCACAGGCCCATGAGCTTTTTTGGTCACCATTCTGTGGTCAAAGGCCCTCCCATTTCCTTGGCGCGTGCGGTGGCCCTAGCTATTTGCATAACTGAGGACATAGGTGTATCTCAGGAAAATGGTGGTGTTCCACTGAGTCCCGTCCCCCAAATTCTGGGACTTCTGGCAGCTCTTATATAAGGGCAGGACTGGCATTGGCAATGTCACAAATTGTGTGGGACGGGAGCTCTCCTCTACTGCTGGGAGAGCTGGAAAAAAAAACAAAGTGACTCCTTGATCCCTCCTGCTGCCAGAAGCTAACAGGAGGCCAGCTGGCAAGGGATTCTGGGACATGTGGTTTGCAGGCTCGCAACCCCAACATCACAGAGCAGATTATGGAATAGGCTTGGCTGGGAGACCAAAGTAAATAACTGGCACACGCCCAGGCCACACTGTTTATCTGTTGACCCTTGCATTTGATGATAGGCGCTATGAAGGTTGGCCAAAACCATGTCCTAGCCCAGGCTGGCCACAAAGCCTCAAGTTAGCAGCACTCAGAAAGTGGACCCAGGGAATAGGGGCAGCGAGATATCTCTGTGGCACAGCTTCCACAGCTGTGAAGCGCGGCTAAACCCCTCTCCACAGAATGATCGTGATGATGACTGCGATGATGGGCGTGAGCAGACCGTGAGCTGTTGGGACGCGGGTCATGACAGGACATGAGAGCCCTCCATGGACAATGTCTGGCTTCACCAGGAGCCGTATTCGGGGCTTGTTTGGAACAGCGTGTGAGGATGCTGAGGAGAGAGTGTGAGGACCACTTACTGCCTATCTTCCCCTAAAGAATTTCAAAAGCTCCTTCTGCCTATTTTTGTCCTGCAGTGCTTGAGTGACTATGTGGGTTATCGCCTGCGACAAACATTTTTATATGAGTGTTGACGTTTCTGGTGTTTGCTGATAGGACATCACCAATGGAGCCCTGTGAGAAGAAGTCAGCAAATGTTCTGACCTCGGAGTGTTAGGGGCGGGGACAGCAGACGGAAAGGAAGATCTGCAGGATTTCTAGCCGGGGTCCAGAAACCCATGAATATGGTGAATTCCTTCCAACCAATCTGCGAAGCCCCCCAGGGCAACGCGTCTCAGGTGACCTCAGAGATGACAGCATTTTGCATGGACCAAGATCCTGGGTCAAAGATGGGTGGCAACATGCCCTGTGGGAGTGGCATTCCTCAGGAGCCAGTTCAAGAGGCTGTCTGTCACCTTGTCATCCTCCTACTGAGAAAAGGACCAACGAGATAGGAAATGGGAGTCCTGGTCTCTCTTGATGGGCTACCCCATGAGCGAGGGTGAATCCCCTTTTCTGCATTTGTCATGATTGTTTTTAGTTTGGGTTAAGCATTTGAGTTACCTGGGTCACTGGCTCCTAGAGATCCAATGTAAGTGGTTTGGGGTGGAACCCAGATATTATATAGATTTCAAAACTTCTATGCCTTCAGAGATGAGAAGCAGTGTTCCAGCACATTCAGTGTTCATCAGAATCACCTAGAGGGTTTGTTCAAATTTAGGCTGCTTGGCCCCATCTCTTGAGTTTCAGATTGAGTGGACGGGGAGGTGGGGTATGGGGGCCTGAGAATCTGCATTTCTAGCAAGTTTCCAAGTGCTGAGGCTACCAGTCCAGGACCACAGTTTGAGAAGCCCGCTCTAGTCAAGGGGTCTCGATGGCGGGGTGATTTTGCCTCCCTGGGACACTTGAAGGGTGTCTGGAGACCCCTTTTTTGGTTTTTGCAGCTGAAGCGGGAATGCTACTGACATCTAGTGGGTGGAAGCCTTGGACACGGCCAAACATCCTCTGATGCACAAGGCATCTCCCCCCAAGAATTATCCCGTCACCAATGACAATGCTGTGGCTGCCTCTGCATGTGAATCACCTAGAGATTTGTTAGCAGGCAGATTCTGACAATCAGTCTAGGGAAGGCCTTCAGGTTATGCATTTTTATAAATTCCCAGGTGATGTTCAAAATGCTAATATTCCACAACTCTGGTTACTTCAGCTCCATCAGGATGTCCTCCCACAGCCTGGGATACACAAATAACTCTATTCTTCACTGCTATGTTATCTCAGTCTTTAACAGTGTAATTGCTGAGATGGGAAACCCTCAATAAATATCAGAAGTGTGTAAGATACTCACATGTAAGCCCCCCTCCCCTACCCAACCTACCATTACTTTTGGTTAAAAGTCAGGATCTTGTCTTGTCCTTCTTGGTCCCTCCAAAGCGCAGCACAGAGCTTGGCACAGGTGAGGAACTTCATATGTGTCTGTTGTACAAAACCAGAGGGACACAGGAAGAGCTAATGTTCTTGAAATGGCAGGTTCTTGGTTTTCAAACTACCGCTCTTGGTCCCTCCTTCAAAACAAACTGCCGTCCTGATCTTGGCTGTTCATTCACAAGATCCTTCCACTTCCATTATCTTCTTTGATCCTGGCAAAGTCATGAGAAAAGCACAGTTCATACAGCCCCACATACTGATAGGAAAACTGAGGTGCAGGAAGGTGGAGACTAAAGTGAGAGTCCAGCAGCCTGGCTGTGTCACCCCACTCTCATGTCACCCAAGGCAGCCCGCTCGGTGGTCTTCAGTCCTCCTCCTCACCTCTGAACCCTGCTTTTCTCTTCAGTGTGCTCACACTGCTCCCCTTCCTCATCCCATTTTCTTGCCTTTCATTTTCTCTCATGACCTGTACCAGGAAGTCATCTTTTCTGCTTAATGCCTTTCTTTGTAGCCTTTCTGTCTGGGGCAGTCTGGGGTGGCTGGCAGCTCCCTGAAATGCCAACTCAAGGCATAACATCACTTTAGCTGGTGGAGAAAGTCAAGGTCCTGCCTTATGTCCTGCTCCTTTTCTACCAGTTCCTTCAGCCACATTGGGTGTCCCCACCGAAGAGGTTCCAGACTACCTAGTACCCTAACTAAGATCCTTCTCATCTGTTATAAACCAGGTACAGGACTGACACCTGCTCTTTGCTGGCCCTGTGACAGCCAGTGGAGAGACAGAATTATGAGCCAATATGGTCCTGGAAAATGAGATTGGATTCAAACAGATTTCCATCCAAATGTTGACTCTTGGTTCTCGCATCAATGGCTGTTTCTTTTCTGTTTTCTCATTCTCCTTCCTGACTGCTTCCTGCCGGAGACCCCTAGATCACCAGTCTCTGACCTTCTCCTTTCTATCTGTACTCACTCCATGGATGATCTCACTCTACCTCACTGGTAACTTAGCAATTTACTCGTATATATATAAGCATGACCTCCAGATTGCTATATCCAACACATACTTAACAACACTACTTCAATGTCTAACAGAGAAAATACACACACAAAACTCAATTCCCCTACTCCCCTGAGCATGCTCTTTCCACAGCTATCTTCAACTCTATTAATGTTAATTTTATTTCACCTTTGGAGAAATCTTTGTCATCTTTCCTTCTCTTCTAGGTCTCACTTAAGTTTGGCTGTATGTTTGAAATATGTATATCCACTTCCATGACCTCCACTTGACCATCCTGGTTCAAGTCACAGCATCTGTCACCTGGATAAATGCAGGAGCACCTAGCCTGGTCATCTGCTTTCATCCTTGTCCTCCTACAGACTGCTTTCCATAAAACAGAGAGTGTGGTTCCTTTACCCTGTGAAGTGAGCTGAAGAGTCACCTCAAAAGAAGATGTGTCCAGGTCCTCAAACACAGACATTGTGAATGTTACCTTATTTGGAAAAACTGTCTTTTCAGATGAAACTAAGTTAAAGATCTTGAAGTGAGATTATCCTGGATTATCCAATGGCATGTGTTCTTAGAAGACACAGAGGGGAAGACACAGACACCCAGAGGAGAAGGCAATGAGATGAGAATGATGTGGCCGCAAGCCAAGGAGCTGCTGGAGCCCCCGGAAGCTGGAAGTGACAGGGAGAATATTCCCCTTAGGGCCCCAGGAGAGAGCACTGCCCTGCTGATACCTTACGTTTGGACTTCTGGCTTCCAAAACTGAGAGAACACATTTTCATTGTTTTAAGCCAACAAGTTTAGCAGCCCTAGAAAAACTAATATGCTACATAAGTCAAGTCATATCCATTCTCTGATCTAAATTCTCCAGTGTTATTCCATTTCACTTCAAGTAAATAAAATTCCTTGCCGCAGAGCCTAATGTAAGCGGACCCCCACTGGACTTCTCACTGTTTCTCTAGTCACCTCCCTCTGGTCTATCTGCTCCAGCAACACTAGCCTCCTTTCTATAACTCCATGTATGTCCTCACCTCAGAGACTTGTGGTTCTTGCTCTCTCAACCCAGAATAGCTTTTCTCAGGTATCCATGCCTCACTCTCTCCTCCCCTCTTGCTTTATCCACCTTATACAGCTGCTCTTCATTCCTCATATCACCGTGGAGTATATAATACCCCTAGTGGTCTGGTTGGTTGCAACTGTCTATTAGAAAGAAAGAGACAGGAGAGTAAGAAATTTGTCCTCTTCACTATTCTATCCTCAATGTGAGCAAGTGCCCGGCACACACCAGGCTCTCAGAAAATGCCTGCTGAATGGGTGTCTCTTGCCACCTACCAGATCATGTGCACATCACTCATCCCCTTTCATCCTCGGTGGCAGGATGGGAACCAAGCAGAAGTAGAAGGAGGAGCACATTCAGAAGCACAGGAGTCTGAGAAATGGCATGGAGCTGTATGTGCCTGGAACACAGGGTACAGTGAGAAAGGGAGTGGAGATAAGCAGGAGGGAGGCCAGAGCGGAAGCTCGGGTCGGATTCTGGACATACTAGTTTTCTGTCACAAACTTGAAATTTCCTCCTTATTTTTTAAACTATATTTTATTGATTGTGCTGTTACAGTTTTCCCAAGTTCTTTTTCCTTTGCTCCCCTCTGTCCAGCACCCCACTTCCCTCCTACAATCTCAACCCCCTTAGTTCGTATCCATGCGTCATGCATTTAAGTCCCCTGATTTCACCCTTTCCTATATTACTCTTAACATCCCACTCATGTGCCCACCAATTATGTTTCCTAACGCTTGCACCATTTCCCCATTTCTCCCACCTCCCCCTCCCAGGGGATAAGCCTTACAACGATCCCCATGCCTATGATTCTGTTCCTACTATTCGGATGGTTTTGCTTAGTTTGTTTTTGTTTTCCTAGGTTCTGCTGTTGATAACTGTGTGTTATCATTTTAATGTTCATGGCTTTGATCATCTTTTTCTTAAATAAGTCCCTTTAATAGTTCATATAATGGCTTGGTGATGCTGAACTCTAGCTTTCCCTTGTCTGGGAAGCACTTTATCTGCCCTTCCATTCTAAATGATAGCTTTGCTGGATACAGTAATCTTGGTTGTAGGTCTTTATGCTTCTTTTTTCATCACTTTGAATACTTCTTGCCTGAAAAGTTTCTTTTGAAAAATCATCTGATAGTCTTATAGGAATCCCTTCATAGGTAACTTTCTCCTTTTCTCTTGCTGCTTTTAAGATTCTCTCTTCATCTTCAAACTTTTGCATTTTAATTATGATGTGTCTTGATGTGGTCCTCTTTGGGTCTAGTTTGTTTGGGACTCTCTGTGCTCCCTGGACTTGTATGTCTATTTCCTTCACCCAATTAGGGAGGTTTTTCTTCATTATCTCTTCACACAAGTTTTCAATTTCTTTTTCTTCCCCTTCTCCTTCTGGCACATACTATGAACCGAATATTGGCATATTTAAAGTTGTCTTAGAGGTTCCTAAGCCTCCCCTTGTTTTTTTCAATTCTTCATTCTGTACTGGCTGACTATATATTTCTTCTTTATGTTCCAAATCATTGACTTGAACTCTGGTTTCCTTTCCTTTACCATTGGTTTTGTGTGGCTTTTCCTTGATTTCACTTAGCATAGCCTTCACTTCTTCTCTTCTGCATTTGTCATACAGAAGCATATCTCTCAAGCTTCTTTATCACCTGCATTTTGAACTCCGCATCTGTTACATTGGCTATCTCCTCATCACTTAGTTCTTTCACTGGAACCTTGATTCGTTTCCTTTTTTGGGCCATACTTCTCTGTCTCCTCAACTTGACAGCCTCCTGTGTTTGCCTCTGTGTCTTAGGTAGAGCTGTTGCACCTGTTATTTTGTAAGGGGTGGAGCCTTAGGAATTCATCAATACAGGGGTGACCCGTTTACCGACCCTATTGTGGTGCTATATGTGGGGGAGGGGTTTGAGAGGAAACAATGCTGCTTGCTCAGCACTCACCCCTTTTCCAGGCACTTCTCTTGCTTCCCATATAAGACTAGGTCCTCTCTAGTTGGTGCCCTGGCTGTGGTTCCCAGGGTGGGTGGGCCTGCAGACATTCTAGAATGGTGGGGACCACTAAATAAACTCTGCTGAGAGACCAGCAGTTTTTCCTTTGCTCCAACTGCCACTAATTTTTAGTCAGAGGAACAAAGCTTTATTTTCCCAGGCACTAGAACCATGAGCTATGCTGTCTGGTCTGGTGCTGGGAGGGCTCTTCAGGTGTCCCTATTTTTTTAATGTGTGACTGCACTCTCTGCTGGTCAGCCACAGTCACAGTCCTGCTGCAGCCTCCATGCCTCCAAACCACGTCCTCTCTGTCCCAGCTCTACCCCTCCTACTCATCTGGATGAGTATTTCTTCTTTATATCTTTGTTGCCTGGAAGTGCTGCTTGATTTTCTGAAATTTCTGGCTGTCTCTAGCTTTGAGGTAGATGTATTTCTTCTTAGTTGTGGAAGGGGATGCAGCCTATCTACCTACACCTCCATCTTGGTTGGAAGTCTTCTCCTCCTTACTTTTGAGAACTATGTTCCTGGGTGATGCACTTTATTTAAGAAAGAAAGAAGAAAAGCAAGAAAGTCAAAAATTTAATTTAAATGCCCAGATTACAGAAAACCTTTCTTATCACTTTGGGCTCCAGGTCAATACACTCATTTTATAGATTTGAATTTTAAGACCCAGCAAAGGAAGCCTTATTATTCAAAGTAATGCAAAAAAGAAAAAAAAGAGAAAGAAAAAAAAAAAAAAAACCAACCCTCCTGAAAGAGCCCTGGTTGGTGTGGCTCAGTGGATTGACACCAGCCTGACCTTTGACATTACCAAAGGTCACTGGTTCAATTCCCCAATCAGGGCACATAACCAGGTTGTAAGCCAGATCTCCAGCCATGTCTCAAGCTGGAGACAGGTGAAAGGCAACCATTAATGTTGCTCTCACTTCCTTCCTGCCTCCCTGCCCTTCTCTCTGAAAGTAATGAATAAAATCTTTTTTAAAAAACCCAAAAAATCCTGAAAGAGTCCTTGTCTGTTAAATCCCAAAGAGTCTTTCCTGTTCTATTTTTCTATACACAGAGAAAAAGAAAAACAGATGTATCCACTTTTGATCACATTCTTCTCTCAGACAAGATGGTCCCTCTTATGAATTTGCTAAGTACCTTGGCTCTAGGCTGAGCAGGTGCTCAGGTGGAACCTGGACAATGGGCTCGACCCCTCCCTGGCTCACCATGGATCAGTGAAAGCACCTCCTTGTCTGTACCTGCCCATCTCTCTATTTCATTTTCATCGACTGCTTTTAATTACCTACAATAAACATTAACATGTAAGGGACACAGTTCAATTATCTTGAGTGTGTGATGACTTTGACTTTGCACCTGCCCCAATCAAGATGCAGAGCATTCCTCTTGCTCCTTTACAATCCATCTCTCCCTTCACAGAAAACCACTGATTGGCTTTGTGTCACTATAGATTAATTTACATTTTCTAGAATTTCATATAAATGGCATCCTACAGAACACATGTGTGTGTGTGTGTGTGTGTGTGTGTGCGCGCGCCTGACATATTTTTTGCTCAGCATAATCACTTTGAGATTCATCCAAGTTGCTATGTTTATCAATAGTTCATTCCTTTTTATTGTAGAGAAACACTCTATCATATGAATGTAATGCAATTTGTTTCCCATTCACTTTATTGATGGATATTTGGGTTTTGAATTTTCAACTATTACAAAGCTGCTGTGGGCATTTGAATATGTCTTTTTGTAGACTTGTCTTTATTTCTCTTGGGGAAATACTGAAGACTAAAGGTTGTGGCATGTGTTTAACTTTTTGAAAAACTGCTAACCCGTTTTCTTCAATGCATGTACAATTTTTACATTTCCTCCGGCAGTATATGAGTGTCCCAGTTACTCTACACCCTCATCAACATTTGTTACACTCATGTCCAGCCTTGTCATTTTAGTCAACGGAGAGGTGTGTGGTTGTGGCTCATTGTTTTTCATTTGCAATTCCTGATGGTCAATGATGTTGAACACTTTGGCATGAAATTTTTTTGTGAAGTATCTTCTTTTGTGAAGTGTTTTTTTGTTTTTGTTTTTAAAGATTTTTGTCCATTTTCTTATTGAGTTGTTTGTCCCCTTATTTTTGAGTTCTAAGAGTTTATTATATAATTAGGGTTCAAGTTCATTTTCACATACAGGTTTGCTTTTTTTTTTTTTTTTTTCTGTTCTGTAATTTGCATTTCCTCTTATCTTTCCAGATTTGGAACAATGTCTACCTCAGAGAAGGTGTCCGATAAAATGTTCTGAACAGAGTCATAAATCTAAATGATATTGTCTGAAACCAATATGAACCCATTTTCACCAGAAGAGGGTAAAAGGATTTCTGTTTCACTCCTGATTGCATCAGATCTGAAAGCAGACAGACTTGTCACCACTTTTTACCTTTGTGGCCTTGAACTTGGCTGCCTACAAAGGTTGCAGTGATTGGTAGCCCCCACAGGTAGTATACAGGGTGTGGAGGATATAATATTTTAAAGAAAATATATCATGGCCTGGGTAAATGTAGAAACGTGTATTGCTCTGTTCTCCATGCCTTAGAAAGACTAATGGCCTGTTTTATGAGCTACTTCCGCCCAGTTGTGGCTGCACACCTGGAGGTACACTTGTACCTGAACAGCAGGGGGAAAATCAAGGACTAAATGAATTTCTGCGTAACAGTCTTCCACGCTCAATTACCCTAATGAGAGGTTTCTATGCTATGCCTGACACCATTGCAGGACATCTTTTGAATGTCCATTGAGGTGTTTGTTTAATGAGAAAATCTGCAATTGTGTCTCCTCAATGAAATCTGATTATCTTTAAGAGCCTCCTCACATAAAGATGGAGAAAAAACAATCAATGCCCAGGTTTCTCTGCCTAGTATGAAGGAGATTTCTGCTACAGGGTAATTTTGAGCTCCTGTAACCTTCCAATTATGTTTGATTGCAGAGCCACTTTCCTGTCTCGGGATTAAAAGATGGTCGGCATTTTTCTGCAACCACAACCAACTTTCAAATGTGGCAGCTGCTTATTTCAATGGCTTATTTAGAATCAATAGCTCTTTGGGCACGTGGAACATCCCTTCCTTCGAGGAGAAGCCCACCCTAGGACTTTTCCCTGACTGCTAGTCAACCAGCATATAAGAGGTAATTGTGATTTACCATGGGCAGGTGACCCTTCAGCCACTATGCAGCCACTGAGTTGAGCTGCCTGCTGTCTAGTGAGAGAGTTAGAGGTATATGTGTAAAAAGTCACATGATTCAAGTACTGTGTTAGATGCTGATAGGAAAGAGATAGGTAAGTCAGAATCTTACAGATAGGTACATGAACAAATAATGAAAATATCACTTTGCAAGTGTAATGCTAGAAGAATCTACCAAGAAGATTCATGGCATAAAGGAGAGATGCAACTGTTTCAGGGAAACTCCCTGGAGGATGAGAAGGTTAAGCTGTCTTTAAGGCTTAAAATGTGGACAAGGAGGGGAGGGGCTTTCCCAGCAGAAAGAAGAGTATGTGGAAAGCACAAAGACTTGAAGGTGCATGGCACTCTAAGTGGAATGGTACTTCATTGGGTTTGGATCCAAGATAGCGTATTGGTGAGGAGGTGAGCAAAGGTGAGAATGAAAAGGTAGCAATGCCAGGTAATGAAAGGCCTTGTCTGCATGCACAGGTGTCAGCTCTGGTTTCCAAGTTATATTAAGTCATCATGAGGCGTGTCGCAGAGGCGGGGTACTGAGAGTGGGGTGAGGGCGGACTGCTGATTCAGAACCCAGCATCTTCAGTGAATCAGGAGAGAATCTCATGCTGAGAATGATCCTGGCACATGTCAAGCCAGGAGGAGAAGAGACAAATCTCCTATGCAAAAGAATTAACTGATACAAATCATTAACACGATTCATTGGAGTAAACACTTCCCTCAAGATGCTAAGGCATAACTTCCCACTCCTCTGTTGTGGGCTGTTTGTCATGACTTCCTTCTGATGTGTACAATATGGAAAGGAATGGCAAAAAGAGTAACTTTATAATTAAGAAGCCTGACAAACCTTACCTCAGCCAGGTGGTCAAGGTCATCATCAACAGTGAGAAGTCATGATAGTATGTACCCTTGATATGTGATGAAAATGGCACTTTTCCTCTGTGATCTTCTCAGTAACCCACAAGCCCAGTTCAATCACGAGATGAAACATCAGACAAATCCCAATAGGGTAACAAAATATTTGACTGATGATTTCAAAACTGTCAAGATGACCGTAAATAAGGAAGGGGAGAAACTGTCACAGCCAAGAACCTAAATGTAATACGATGTCCCAAATAGCATCCTGGGAGAGAAAAAATCACTAGGTAAAAACAATGGAAATATAAATAAACTATGAACTCTAGTTAAAAATTATGAGCCAGTATTGGTTCATTAATCATAACATGTCCTGCTAATGCAAAATGTTAAATGTAGACGAATCTGGAGGCAGGGCATGTAGGAACTCTTGCACTGTCCCTTCAATTTTTCCATAAATCTAAAACTGTCCTAAAAGAATAAAATACATTAGTAAGAAAAAAGCTGAAGCTCAAAGATATAGCATGGTCCGTCTATGAACTTGATCCCATGTCATCCTGCAGGGAGAAGTGGCAAGATGCCTGAAGGGTACAGAGTAGCTGGAGAAAATGAGTTTGCAAGAATGAAGGTGGGACAAGTGCAGGACCAGCGAGGAGGGGAGATGTCTGGGGGAGGGGAATAGAAAATGGAGCATGTGGTACCTGAGATGAGTCTAGAAGCATGGAAAGAATTTGGGTAGGTAGAGATGGAGGTAGTCTACTTAGGAACTTAGAAAAATACAAATGCAAATGATGTGAGGTCTCTAAAAGAACTGTGCCATTTGACTAGAAAGACCCCTAGTTTTACTGTGCTTTAAAGGGCATATTTATGCTGAATTGAGCAGGGGGAAAACATTTTGGGTCACAGTGGTGACAGAAAGGAGGAGGAAGCAAAATACAGAAGAAGGAGGTGTCACACAACAAAGTTTTCCAACACACTCAGGACCTAGTTTTAAAATACTAATATTGTAAAGGAGATAATTACTGATAGAATGCTAAGAGGAGGAAATGAATTCTAAAACCTCTCCTGGGGATTTCTGAACTCTGATTACCTTTTTCTTCTTACTGGTGAATTTTGAAAGATAGTCCATCTTTCTTGGAAGAAGGAAAACCATCTTGACATACAGAGGTCAAGTTCTGTGCTAGAATTTCACACATAGAAATTGTTTGTTGAATGAAACATGAAATAGTAGCCCTAAGTGTAACTGGCTTTGAAAGAGCCTTTGCAATAGATGATTAGGTCAAAACTGATCTACTTTTTTTCATTTACAAAAATATGAGTCTAAAAGTTTAGCATAGCGAAATACCTCTTCAAAGGCAATAGAGAAAATGGTTCATTAAAATTACCCTATTGTAAGTCTTTTGCTCAGAGAAACAATTTTTGGTGAAAGAAAGTAATGACCACAGAAAACAACCTGTCTTATGCGATCAACTTCGTGGTTTGTCCATTGTTCCCTAAGTGGGTCCACCGTAAGTTATTTCTACCAAGAATTGCAATCAGATCTTTACATTTATTCAAACGTTCGGCAGGTAGGATTCACAAATGCAGCATTTGCGTTCAACCTCTATGCTTCGTTTGAACATTTATGTATGAAACAGACAGCGGGGGGAGAGCAATCGTTATTCAGAACTGAGTAATGCTTCTACCAATCCAAAACTTCAAATCGTTTTTATTGCAATTTGAAAAGATGAGCTCTAAGCAGCCCTGACATTTATCGGATGGTTATGAAAAGAAAGCAAAATCGGTCATGACCAAAAGGGCCCGTTTCTGCACAAGTTCACATTCAGTGCACCCGGCTGGCAGTCCCCCAGGAGGAGTGGAGAAAAGAGGGGTCTGCAAGGCAGCGGCCGCTGGGTGATCGGACTCGTCAGGGGGCCGCCACAGCTGATCCGGTGGCCAGATAAACGTGGCATTCATGCTTGCCATCTGTCCACAGGTCAGGGGGGACAGAAATTCAAAATCATTATCTCTAATGAATGAATATACAATGACAGTCTTGTGTATGGCAAAGGATCATCGCATAGGGACATGGTTGGGGGAATCAGGCTCTGGGTAAAAGCGTTGCTAATCCTGCAAGGAAAAACAGTTCTGTGTGTATGTGTGTGTGTGTGTGTGTGTGTGTGTGTGTCTATCTGTCTTCCTTTAACCATTAATATCTGAGATTAGAGGTGTTTTCACGTGGCCACCCTGCCCTTTCCTTGCCCAGGGGAGTGCTGACATTTTTCAGAGGGTTGGGGTGAGGGTTTTCTCAATAGTGTGTTCCTTTTCCTCCTACATGCCTGTCCACCCTATCACCTTGTTTTTTCTTGTGCGCTTGCAGGGCAGGAAGCTGACTCCCTGCCTGTCTCTGCACAGCGCCATGCATACTAAAAATTCTAGAGCCGGTTACTCTGGATAGATAATGCCTTTAGCTGAAGTAGCAGCTCTCTCCCTACTCTGTATTCATTTCCATTGCTTTCCAAGGTGGATGCATAAATTACACCCATATATAACGTATATAAAAATATAATTCCACGGACGTTCCAGCTCCAAGGATCAGACATTGACGGAGCACCTACTCTAAACTAGGCACCAAGGGGAGCCAGGAAATAAGGAAAATATTGCTTTTCTTTTCTTTTTTTTTTTTTTTGCAGTGAAAGCGAGGCTTTAATGATGGTCTTGCAAGATCGGCCAAGAAAATATTTCCTGGTCACACACATTTCATAGCTTAGAGCAGAAGACAAATTTGTGGAGAAGTGATTATAAAGAAAATTTAAGGGGCACCAAACAGACCTGAAATCCACCGGCTGAAGGAGCCAGAGAACGGATGGGGCGAGGAAGTAAGCATCAAGCATCATACCTGTGTTGGGCACTTTGAAACCACGGCTGCCTTGATTTTTGACAATGTCCCTCCAACAAAGGAAGTTTTCCCCTATTTTTCAGATGGAAAGCTTAAATCACAGAAAGGTTCGGTTAAAAATGCAAAGTCGTATGGTAAGAGGCAGATCTGGAACTTGAACTGGAGTTTGACATCAAACCCCAAGTTGGTAGGAATCTACAGAGAGCTTACACAGGAGACAGCATTCGTGCTGGGACAGCCAGCAGAAGCACCTTCATTCCAGAAGAAGGAGCCTGGTGAATGTGGAGGCAAATGCCCAGAGACTTGACTGGGCATCACACACGAGTAGTCAGGGGCCGTGGGTGCAGGAAACAGACTCGGTGCCGGGAGACTGACACCAGCCATTGTGGAAGGCCTTGAACACTACATGGAGCACTTTGGGCTTGATTCTGTGGAATCCTAGGGTCTAGGACCCATTGAAAATTTGATCTTGTCCAGAGATGCCTGGATAGCTGATGGCATAGACACAGAGGGGACTATGGGCAGGAGGGACTGACGAACCTTCTAAATGAATAATGATGAAACCTGGCAGCTCACCCCTCAGCTGTGGTCATAAGGAGCAAGGACCACCCATTAGTCCCTAGCGGCGTATGGGGTTGAGAAGAAGCCCTACCTGGGGAGCCTCACCAGGCAACACACAGCTCAGAGAGAGAGAATACTCAAGATTACAGGGGCCATGAGATGCATCACCAAGTGCTGACACCAGCAGTTTCTTCCGGCCCAGCCCCCTGGGCTATGATCAATCTTTCAGATGGGGCTGTAATAAAGGCTGGTGGTCCTTGTAATAAGGACACCAGGGTTTCCCTGTAAATGTGAGGCCAGAAGGCCATGAGTCTCTTGGCCTTAAATTGGTACCTCCTGGGTGGAAAATGGAGGTTCCTCATGTATTCTCATATAGATTGGCGGGAATGAGAAAGAGAAACCATGTCACATGAAGAAGAGCATGCCCAGAACACCACACACATTCAAAGCATGTGGGGCTAGTTAGCCCAGCAATCTCGTGGTGGGAAGGTCACAGGTAGATGCAGAAGACAAACACTGCCGGCCGGGGGAGTGCAAGGACTTCTCACATTCGAGCTTCAGGGTGCCATAAAAGAGGGGTTTCTCCAAGAGTGGCCTACTGGTCCCTGATATTTCCCCGTGGTCTCTGGGTGGTATGATGATTTCAGCCAAACACCTGTTGAAACAACCAAGTTCACATGCCAGGTAATTGTGAATTTTCACATCATAAAAATGACATGAGATTAGAGAACCATGAAAGGTTTGAGATGTACTATAAGGATTATATTATCAGTTCATGTAAGATGTTGTTCTCTTTTTTAATACTTTTTTTTTTACATGTGAATAAACCTTTGTATTTTATTTTGCTGTATTGCTATGTGTTAACTATTTGTTTGCCTACCAGTCTTTCTCCAGTTCTTTAACAATATGCACTTTTTTTTTTTTTTTTTTTTTAGGTTTTATTATTTTCAAATAGAAGGGCAGGGAGGTAGGAAGAAAGGGAGAGAAACATCAGTGTAAGGTTGCCTTTCACCTGCCTCCAGCTATGGACCTGGCTGGAGACCTGGCTTGTACCCTGGTTGTGCCCTGGCTGGGAATTGACCTTTGAATTTGCAGGCCAGCACCTATCCACTGAGCCTCCAGCCAGGGTATTTAATACTTTAAAAAAGATTTTATTTATTTTTGGAGAGAGGGGAAAGGAGGGAGAGAGAGAGAAAACCATCAATGTGTGGTTGCCTCTCATGTGCCCCCTACTGGGGTCCTGGCCCACAACCAAGGCATGTGCCCTGACTGGGAATTGAACTGGCAAATTTTTGGTTTGCAGGCCAGTATTCAATCCATTGAGCCGTACCAGTCAGGGCTAGATATCATTCTTTTCATGAAATACTTCAGTTCTCCTTTCCTTATATTAATGCATGTGATTATACATTTCAGGAAATGTATATATGTGTTATTATTTTCTTGTATTCATTTTAAATCTCCAAGTATGACTCAATGGCTCAAAGGCGTTCATACAAGTATAAAAGTTGGGGTGATAGTAGTGAACATTACAACTCAGAGCAAGGTCAGGAATGAGCGAGCCAACATGGCTTGTGGATCAAACACAGAGCAGGGTTCCGTGTATGGTACAGCAGGGCGCTCCCACTGATAAGGGTGCTCAAGCAGCCAGTAGAAGGAAATATGGCTCCTAAATAAAATGATAGATTCAGAAATCAGAGTTTTGGGGTAGGACACTCATTCATCCTTAGTTCCCAATGCGCTGCAATAAAGACATTAATCACCCAGTTTCCTAAAGTCATATTTGATCAAAGTTTGTTGACATTTTTACTAAGCCAATATGAACATTTCAGAAGGGATCAGATAGAACGTTCCTGTAAGAAACTCATGAACTGTATCACTAAATGTAGGGGCGGGGGGTGGGGGGGCAGAGAAACGAAAACCAAAGGGGCATTATTCAAGGTTAAACCTTCATAGCGGGAAAACAGATACAATCACACTGTTACCAAGGAGCTTGTAGAACCCCCACAAAGTTCATGACAAGTGGGGTGTTCAGGTTTCCAGAGAGAAAGGGAAAGCAGCGGACTTCCTTTCGGACCTAACACTGATGGATGATAGATAATATCAGTAGCGCACAACAGGGGGGGAAAAACGATTATCATCGCCGCAAGAGGAAGGTAATGAGTGAGCTACTGGCATGCGCAGAGCACAGTGACAGGGGAAAGTGCTCAGTGTCTTCTTATTGTATTTGTTGCTGAAAACCATGCCCCAGGCATGTGATTTTTATTCCCCCTGGTAATGATGGCCTTTCAGGCTGTTGTGTAGGTCTCCAGCATGCAGAAGGCTGACCATGGGTGCCACCAGAAAGGACATGACCACACAAAAATACAAGATTAGACCGAAGTGTCAACTCAGCCAATGCTTCTCTGCAGCTGGAGGTCAATAGCATTATACCTCTTGACCTTGGTTCAGGATATGAGGAAAGAGTGGAAACTGTGGTCCTTCTGCCTTTTTATGTTTAATTAGAATTGGGTTGTATAGGGACAAGGTCCTCATTCAAGTTTTCAGATTGGTGATCCAATTAAAATATTTCTTCCAGTCATAGAGAATACCAGTAAGATCATTTTCATTATTTCAAACAGCTCCTCAAGTAAGTTAACTCTTGGCAATATTTTGAAATCTTGGAAACTATCACCTCAGAATGGGGTTGAGAATAAGCTGCCATAGTTCCTAAATAAAGCTGAATTCAGTAGAACTTTTGGTAATTTCTTGATGATTTTCTTGTCCGACAAAGAGCTAGTGCTGTGATATTTTAAAATGATATCTGAATGCATTAACAGTGGAATAAATGCCTTTCAAGGTGAGGTACCATCAAAGAGTTGTTGAGAAATCCCTTTGCAAGTTGCAGCATTGACTCTACCAGAAACATGGATCTAACCGGAATGAACAGGGGCTAGGTACAAAATTACTGTTTATCATTGTTTCTTTTTCTACCTTGAGACCAGTTGCCAGGGAAACACCTGTTAGGGAAGGCTGTTTCACATCCTCTGTACTCACCACCGCATTTGGTGTACAATAGTCTCCCAGAAACATGTCATTAAAGTGAATGGACCATCCAAAGTATCCAGCTCTAATATTGTGTGATAGTATGCTCTCGAAATAAAATACTTTCCACCCTTTTAACCTGTCTAGTCTTCGGGCCCCATTTAAGATCTCTCTGCTGCTCTCCCTTCTCTCTGCCTCCCTGGGCTCGCTTCCAAAGCAAAGTTATCCACCACCTTTTAGGCACCTAAGTGAGACAAGCAAAGTGTTTCCTCCTGAAAGCTCTCCTTCTGGTTGCAGCACCTGAGGACCACTCCTGACAGCTCTCAGGATTGTCTCCTCCTCCATGCCCAGCACACACCACGCTGACAATAGGCATTCTTGGTTTGCCCTTGCTCCTGCAAGATAAAGGCGGGCATTCTTTGAATTCTCCACCCCAGATCTAGTCACTTTGGAGTTTTGGGAATAGAAGGGAAGATCTTATTTTTAATGAATTGATGAATTGATCCTTGTCATCATTGACTTCTTCTCAAAATACTAACAGTCTGCTCGGTAACCTGTTCTAGAAGTCTAGTGGCAGATCGACACTCGTCTCCTCCATCTGTGGCTTCCAGAGTCCTTGATTTTGAACATCGGGGAAAACAGAATAGTGTTGGCTGTTTCCCAGTGTTTACCCAGACTCTCAGCTTTTGGGAATTTTGGGCACATTACAGCAGAGGCTTGAGAATAGTATCTCCAGCATCTTTGAAGCCTTTAGAAAAGGAGTCCCTCAGGTCTGGGTTCTTTCATCATTCACAGTGTCTTACATTAGGGCCCAATGCAAGGATCTAAACTAGAGAAATATATGGTCCTCATTATTCAGGAAAGATAAAGGATCTGAGGCAGAAGTCCACTCATGTAACTAAAACTATAATAGAAGACATTCTAAGGAAGAATGTCTGGAAATGCTAGTCTGGGGTAGAGGTGCAGGGCACTTTAGTGACAACATTTTCCCAGGGACACCCTCCCCCTCTGAACTAGAATTCCCCTGGTTAGACTTTAGATCTTCTCTCTCCAATCTAACCTTGATAAGGCAATATCTTTTGTAAAGCACAGACCACAATCACTTTAACCAGTATTTTAAAGATTTTTGATGACTTGTCATTATTGGCAAAATAGGTAAAATTGGGTTTCTTCCACATGGCCTACAATGCCCTCCATGATCTGAGAGCTGTGTTCCTCTCTAGTGTCACAGCCTCACGATTCATGTTCTCTTAATACAGAACCATGCACCCCTGTGTGTGCTTGTTCATGGGACCCTGGTCCTTGTCATCAACCATCTGGTTGAATCCTCACTATCTCTCAAAACAGCACTGGCATCTTCTCCTCTGGGAGGTCTTTTCTGACTCACCCGTCCTGGTGACACATCCATCCTCTGAGCTCCACATGGCCCCTGTGGTCACCTGAACAATAGAGTCCAGACATTTCTGAGGACAAACCTATGAGCCTGTCACAACCTCCCAAGTCTGTAATCATTATAGTATATCATTTCCTCCATAAATACAGTGAAGATAACTCTGTGGCTGTTACCACATACATGATAAAAAGTAGTGATTGTTCCACCTGGGGGCGAGCAGATGTTTGACAGGTGTCCAGGTCAGTCTTGCAGCCTGGGGACATAGCCTCTCACCATTCTCACATGCATGACTTAGCCTGTGCCTATCTTAAGTTCCTTCCGCAGCTATAACATATTATTGCAAACTTAGTGGCTCAAAATGACACAAACTTATTAGCTTAGAGTTTTGGAGGCCAAAAGCTCAGAATGTGTCCCAACGGAGCTAAAATCATGGCGGGTAGCAGGGCTGTGTTCCTTCTGGAGGCTCTAGGGGAAAATCCACTTTCTTGTACTTCCAGCTTTTAGAAGCTTCTAGTTACTTGGTTTATGACCCTGCATCACTCTGACCCCTGTTCTATCATCACATCTCCTTCTCTGACTGATCCTCTTATCTTCCCTTTTCATTGCTAAGAACCTTTGTAATGACCTGGGGCCAACTGAGATCATCCAGAATAATTTCTCACCATCCCAAGATCCTTAACTTAGTTACATCTGCAGTCTCTTTTGCCATGTAAGGCAATGTATTCAGGGTATTCATTTGTAGACATCTTTAGGAGGCCATTATTCTACCCATTGACATGCCCCCAATACATGACAAGAAAGTACAAATCATGAATCTTTGGATTTTTGAGTAATAATTTAAACCATGCATGAGGAAACCATGATGTGGGTTTTTACCTTCTCAATTCTGAGCTCTTGGGGGTGAGGCCCATGTCCTAGTTATGTTCACATTCTTGACACATGGATGTGCTCCATGCACATTGACTGAAAGTGAACAAGAGCTCTCTACAATGTCAGGGAAATGCTCCTAAATTTGGCTGAGGGATGACCAGCATGATCTTTGTCCAAGCTCATGGTATAATTAAATGTGCTTTGATTTCTAACACCATATTCAGCACTCTCTCCCTCATTCTGATTGGACTAGAATCTCTACTCAAGGTGCTCAATGGGGCTGCATTTCAAGCCTGCAGCTTTGTTCCCAGACAGAGGGAGAAATGCACGCAGCCATTCAAAATAACAGTCTCGGCTGAGGACAGAAAACCGCTTCTGAAGTGCTGGCCATGGGGAGTCAGCCTGGGCTTGCAGCAAAGCCTGGGTCACAGGGGCTTGCTCAGAGCCTACCTGCGCAGAGCCTCCCGTTGTCCCTGCAGCCCCAGAGCCCTGTCCCTGCAGAGGCACCACGGTCCCACCCTCTGACCCAGTTCGGGGCAGGTGTCCAATGGAGCACCTGGCTTTCCATAGACACGCAATAAAATCTCAGCCCTGCGAATCTTGACCTTACGCAGCCTGCTCGCCACAGAGGGCACGCTGACATGGGGAGTTCAGGTCGGTGATGACGGTCTCTGGGACTCAGATCTCTCCTGGTTTGGCTGCAGACATGCTGGGACCCCAGCTGAATCAAAGGGAGCCTTGCTCTGTGCTGGGCATGACTGTCTCATTGACTGCCATCCTGGACACCCAGCAGTGGGAACAGGCACCGTCTCCCCTGGGCAGGCTGGACAAGCATCACCCCTTGTCAGCATCCCCCTTACATGAACTAGGCACATGGAGGCAGGAGTGGGACCTGACCTGCCTGGAGATCGGAGGTGACGGCCACTTCCACTGTGTGGGGACCCGCCATTGCAAACTAGAGACAATAGGAAATCCTCCAAAAGGCCACTGAACAGAATAAATAAAAGAGTCAAAATAAAGAACCGAGCGGGTTACTTAAAACACTAGTGTGGGTGATTAATCCATGGTGGATTTATTATTATTGCTGTCATTGTTAACATCACTCCTATCAGCTTCGTTTTAGCCTGGTGTCTTTCAGAGACAGGGGCTTGGGCATCAGGGAGGCGCTTCAAGGAAGGAACTCGGCGCAGGCCCTCCCCAGCTCCACCCAGCACCCTGCCGACAGGAGCAACTTTCTTCCCGACAACTCATTACAGCTCTTCTCTGTGAGAGGGGGATTAGCAGTGCCCCTGCCCTCTCGCCATGGGGACATATGCTCCTGAGTGACAGCTGTCTGACAGTCTCTGCTGGGGGAATGCAGTCTTTTTAGCCCAAATTTGATAGAAGGACATTTCTGCTGTCCGGCCTCCTCTGGGCCATCTGTCAGCGCAGCATGGTGCCTTCACTGGGCTGGCACAAGGCTGAGACTGGACCACCAAGGAAGGTTCCAGGGGTATGCTGCCCCCAGAGAGGGCTTCCCAAGACGCAGGAGAGCCAGGGTCTGGGCTATGGACCCTCACCGGCAAGCACAAAATCCTCACTTTTGCTACAAGAACCATGGCTCGCTCGGTCTCCCAATCAGTCTCTCTCTGAAATTGTGACAGAGTTACAAAGGGTGTGAAGGACACCAGCGTGGGGTCAGCAGAGCCGGGTCCTGTAGATAGCATCTTGCCAAAAGGATGCTCTGTGAATGAGCTTCTGTAGTCACTGAGGCAGTCAGAGACAAAGAATGGGAGCTAACGAGGGGCCACCTTAGCGGTCCCCACTTCCCTGGTCTCCAGCTCTCAGCCACCTCCACCCGCCCACGGGAAGGACGCAAACACCGCACACACCGCCAAGTCAGCCAGCAGAACAAAGGCAGGCTCAGGAGAGGCACCTAAGAAATAGGAAATTAGAAGAATAATATGCTGCTTAACATGTCTATTTGCTCGGTGCCTGCAGAATGTGATGGGGGTGCTGGATGGTGAGAGCAGAGGCACGGGGCCAGGTACCCCCGAGGTGAAGCCCCAGAGCCCCGAAGGCAGGACTTCCCCCGCCCACTTACCCCTGGGCTCCGGAGCGGTCCTTTGGGAAGCTCCCTGGAAGTGCCGCCTGTCAAGCCCTTGGGAAAGTGCACAACGTACCTGCCTGGCAGCCAGAGAACGTGAGCAATTTCCCAGATCAACTTCGGCGATGTCAGACAGTGACATCAATCCACCCAAACTGCTTTTGAAGATGGAATGCTCAAGATCTCATAATTCTTCTTTAATTGTGAAGGAACTAATTAAACCCACAGCCTCTCTGTTGCCAGAGTTTTACTGCGTTCGTTTCACTGCTGGACAAGCTACGTCAGGCACCGGTGGACTCCGCTCTGGGCTCCTGGCTCCTGACAAAAGGCGGTAATGAACTTTGCAGTGAACACGAGCCTGTACCCACAGAACTGGCAGGTGCTTGCCAGGCTCCGCAGGACTGAGGCCTGCAGCCGGGCATCACCTTCCCAGCCTGGTTTAACACATCCAGCGCACACTCACACCTGTGCCTGCGTAGGTACCTAGGTGGGCCTCACGGTACAAGGCCGACATGGACCATCAGCCAGGTTGGAAACAAATAAGCCAATGCACACTTTGGAATTTCATTTATATTTTTCTTTTAAATGGTTGATAATTCCTGCCTTTTAATTATAGCCTTTCGTGACTCTCAGTGCAGGATCATACACATCCCGTGGGCCTGTCGGCCTGCCCTGAACTTTTCCTGCAGGATCCAGGCCCAGGATCCATGTGTGTGCTGGGCGCCTTCATGCATAGCAGGCATACTGCACCTGGCACAGCATGTTTCATACATCCCTGGAAGCAGGGGGTGCCAGGCATAAGCTCCTGCACTGCCCCACCCCCACTCTGCTCCAATATCCAAGGGCTCTGAGATAACCCTTCTCAAACTGACAAATACTTCAGGAGCCAGAGAGGAGGTGGAGTCACAATAAAAGTCCCTATCACTTAACTCCTAACATTCTAGAACAGCAATTTTCAACCCGTGTGCTGCAAGAAGTTTTGGGCGGTGCAATACCTGACCATTTAGTCAGGGGCACCGACCTCTTTTCCCTTAGACGGGCAAATAATAATGTTAAAAATGCCAACAGCAGACACAATCATTGCCATCCGATGTGAATAAATCAAAATGATACTCATTTTTGTCAGATCGGCAAAAAATATAACATTTTTTTGGTAGGCAGCAGAATGTCAGTAATTCGTCTACGTGTGCCCTGAGATGAAAAAGGTTGAGAATCGCCGTTCTAGAATAATGAGGTAGAATAGAGATTAGACATCTTGAAAATCTCCAGTTCCTGCTTTCTTTTTACAGAGGAAGAAACTGGTCTGCAGAGGAGAATCCGTTATAAAAAGCATGGAGCAGTTAGCTCCTAGCGATTCTGGAAGTGGGTCTCCTGTCTGCCAGGCCAGAGTTCATTCAGCAAAAATCCTCAACTAAATGCTAAATGCACTTCCAGGGATTTATGGCCACCCAACGCCTGTCAGGTCTGGCGGCAGTAGAACCCTCTGGGCCAGACCCTGTTCCCGGAGACAGTGGACCAGCAGGGGCCAGGGTGGGGGAAGAGGCCTGGGCAGTAGAGTGCAAGGTGTGCTGTACTAGTTCCTAAGATCTGCTAGGGAAATGCACCTGGAAGACAAAGGCCACCTCAGGGACACCTTTGTACTTCCCTCAGAGAGAAAAGGCTAAACATACACCCCTCTCAGGTCCTCTTTCTTGCTTTTTTAAAAATCAAAATAAATCTTAAAAAAAAAAAAAGGAAAGCAAAGAAAAAAATTCAAAACCTCGAAGAGCCTCTGAAACTTGACCGTGTACTTTTCGGAAGCCCACTTCTTCGCTGCAAATATAAAAATGAACAGAAGAAAGGAAAGAAGAAGACGTGCTGCGGAGCGGACCTCTTCTCTTCATGCCCCTGCTTCCTAATGAAACAAACCCCTCAGGAATTATGTACTGTCGTTGCTGCACGCCAGGGCCTCTGGTCTCTCAGCCATGGGGACCAGCTCCCCCGGTTGGGTGGGCCATCCTGAGGGAGGGACCCTGGATCCGGACCCAACCCCCCTGGACCCTTCCTGCCAGTTTGGCAGAGAGATGCCCACACTCAGGGAACTGTGACGCGTCATGGAGTGATCAGTCTAGTTTCTGGAAAAGACACAAGCCTACAGAAACAAACAAACAAACAAAAAAAAAAAAAAAGGAGGAAACTAGTCACCAGAAGGTGGCACTAGACCTTAAGACAGGCTAGGCAGAAGGATGGACCCTCAGGAGAGAAATTGTAGGATTTCACAGGTGGGAGGGTACCTGGAGATTAAGTGAAATAAAGCCAGAGATGGAAAGACCCTAAAATACCATTCCAGAATAACCTCACATCACTTATGGGGAAACTGAGGCCCAAAGAGGCCCACAATTGGCCCGCAGTTGTACAGATGGGGAGGTAGAACTCATTCTACCAACTCCATGGGCTCTATGAAAGGCTGCCTGCTTTGGCCCAACGCTGGGATCAGAGAAGAAAACACGGGGGTTGGCTGGTCACAGAGAACGCAGGTGTAGGGGCTCAAGGGCCAACAGGGGAAGGTCCCACAGCCTTTTCCTGGGGAACGGTTGCAGAACCCTCCTAGAATAGAGAGGAGGCCGCAGAAGGTCCAGTCTCAGGGGACCTGGGAGCGTCTCCACTCTCTCATGTCCTGACAGCAGAGCAGAATCAAGACCACGAGCGCCCCTTCTTCCTCACTGCGCCATGTGGATATTTCACGTCGCCACTCTGAGCCTTGACATAGCTACCGCTGTCACATGGCCTAAGGATATCCTCAGCTCAGAATCATAGCTCAGAATCATTTTGACATGAAAGATCCTGATGGAAAGCACCTCGAACTATTTATCTTCTCCCGGCTGCTCCTCCAGGATTGTTCTGGTGAGCATCACAGGCTCGGGTGGGAAATGCCCGCCCTGGGTGCACTGCGCAAGGAAGATGTTGCTCCTAGGACATGGCTCATCACCAAGGGCACAGAAGGTGGTGTCACAGGGCAGATGGAGAAAAAGGAGGGGAAAAGGAGAGCTCATCCTACAGAAAACATGGAGAGAGACTCTAACAAAGTTGTTCAGCTCTCCTGTCCTGTTCAAAGCCCATTTGTAAAGAAATAACTCCCTGGGCAGATGCATTCAATGTTTATGGACACCTGCCATGGGCAGACACATGCTCAGACCTGCAAGGCATGATGTGGTGGCTGGAGGGCCTGGTCAGGACAGTGAGGCTTTCATGTGGCCTCAGATCCAGCAGGGAGCCACATTGGAACAACCTTTCCATGCCAGGGGCTGGCTCCCCCTTTTCAACCCGTGACTCTCGCTGAGAGCCCACAGGAACCAGTAGGAACGATCACCACCCTCCCCGCAGACAAAGGGCCCAGGCCTTTAAAGGGTTTCCCTGGGACCAGGCAGCAAGGCGGCCTCCTGAGTAGGTGAAGCCCATGGCCGACGGACAAGGCCAGGCCCTACCTAGCTTCTTGTCCTGGTTCCAGAAAAAGCTCCCCACACTGTCTGGCCTCAGTTCCTAGCTGAGGGGTAAGGACCAACCTCACCAAGGTGACTTCCAGCTCTATGAACCTCTGGCTCTGGATTCAGTCCTACCAGCCCCCTCCCCTCTCCCAAGGAAAGACGTTCTTTGGATTTTGAAAGGGCTGCTATGGGCTCTGGAACATGTTTCATAGAACCAAGGGCCCTCTGAGGCATCTTTTAGGCACATCAGATGAGGAAGAACAGCGATCTCCTACAAGGGGCATTGGGGGAACTGACTACCGTCCCTTCCCACCCACCCCACCCTGCCATCCATGGACATTTGTGCTTCTTTGGCCACTGGTTGGATGCTCCCACTGCCATAATCGACTGACAAATGACACACTGCTCATTAAGGACCCAGCCTTGTCCCCGTTATGTTGCTAGAGAAATGTGGGCTCCCTGAGGAGGAGCCTGAGTGTGACCCAAACCTGTGCTGCTGCAGCATCTCACTCACAGCTGGTAGAATGTCCCAGTGGTGGTGACATGCATGGACATGGACTGCTGTGTTCAAGTCCTGTTTGCCAGCTGCTACCTGTGTCACCACAACCCCGCAAGTCCATCCCCTGGACCGCAGTTCCTCCACAACTTATTGAGGATAAATATGTATATATATATATAACTCATGGGAAGTACTTACAGTGACCAGTCTGTAGTAAGTACTTAATCAACATTAACCAAGGTCAGCAGTGTTTTCACCTGCATTCCATTGACATTCACCGGGTGGCCCCAGGTGCTGGCACTGCGAGCATCCTCCCGGCAAGGACAGCTGCTGTAGCCCCTGTGCTGTGTGACTGAGGGAGCCGGGAGGCTGTGAAGGATGCCTCTCAACTCACAGTGCTCCACACAGTGGTGTGTCCTTGGGATCCTGCAAACTCTCCTTTCCGGGTCAGCTGCCTCCTCTGTTCCTCAAGGTACAGACTCCTTCTGAAGCCACTTGTGACCAACCTGGTTCTTTGTTTGAAGAGAAAGCCTCCTCTTGATTCATGCCTTCCAACACCATTCATGGCATCCCTGTTGCATGCCAACAGCATGGTAGGCCTTGGAGGAGGAATAGAGATGGCTGACACTTCGTCCCTGTCCTTCAAAAGTCCATATTCCTCTAAACATTCATTCTTTCAAAAAGCATTTATCGATCACCTACTAGGTGTCAGGCATGTGTGCAGCAGTGAGCAAGATACACAGGGTGTATTTCCTCCTGGACCTTACAGTCAACTGGGAGGCAGCCTGTGACGAAGCATGACTATTGTGATGAGGGGAGATCGCAGGACTTCATGGGGGTGCAGACCGCACGACAGATAATCACAACAAAGAGAAATAAGGGTTGTGAACGAGGGAGGCATTGAGCACCTGGAAGAGGACACACAGAAAGAGGCCAGCTTCTCTGGACTCAGGAAAGCTTCACCAAGAAGAGGAACAACACTGCATCATGTTGGGACTGCCTGTTCTACAGTCAAGCACCTGGCTTTGAAATCCAGATACGCCGCTTTCTAGCTAATGGAGTTCACTTGGGCAGGAACTCAATCTTTCAGAGCCTCTGTTTGCCCGTCGGCTCAAATGGGAATAATATCAGTCCTCAATATACAGCATTGAGATGGGGATTGAATGAGATGATTCATGGGAGATGCATTGCACTGTGCCTACTGCTATAAAAAGTCACTCGATATATGTTCATCTGGGTGGTGATTATTGAGTGCGATGTGAGCTGACATAAGGAATCACCAGGCCGTGACAAGGTAAAAAGGCATTCCATACCCTACCCTGAATGGAATCCCTGGCCTTGGGCAAATCACTTCTTTTCCTGGTATTAATTTTTTTTTTTCATTTGTAAAATAAGCGGATTCAATTACAGTCCTCTTTCCACTTTAAATTCCGATGCCTCTAAATGCTCTGGCCTTCTGAAGTCTAAAACTATACAGAATAACAACCCTTTTGCCTGGCTGGACAGGACATGGTGAACATCACTCATTCACGAGACCACCAGGAATCAGAGCCAACTCAACAGCAGGTCACACACACAGTTATGGGATCGTGACCAAAACCATATCCTTAGGAGCAGCAAACTTGCTTATGTCAAAGATCTGACACAGCATGGTGAGGATCCCAAATTCCACAAAAACCAGCACCCAGCACCCGTGCACTAACCGAACTCCCATGTTCACTGTCAGCTGAATCTTCACAACCAGCTCATTCACCATGAGAACTACAGGTGCGCAACAGAAGTGATGACAGGACCGTCACAACATGCACTCGGCTTCACGAGGCATGTGGTTTCAATATGCCCCATTGTGCTCATGACATTGTGGTCGATACTTTATTGTCTGCCTTTCAACAGGATCTTTTCTCTGCCGTGCTGGCCAAGTGGCCAAAGCCATACAAATGCAACTCGATGTTGGATTTTTGTCCTCTGGCTTCTCTTTGGTTCTAGGGGAAAAAAGGGTTTTTTCCCCTTGTCTTCTATCTTTTCAATAGCACCAATTTCTTCCTAAGACAAAGGCAGGGAGCCATCGTCCCAGACAGCTTGTTCCCATGTTCAATAATTAACCAGCAATCAAGCATTGTAAATTCCACCCCTTTGACATCTTCAGACGAGGCCAATGTGTATAGCCCCCTTGCTACATCCTGGCTGACACTCATCATGTCCATGTTCACAATTTTGCAATGAAACTGGTGTCCTCTCCTCCCCTGGTGTCATTGTTTCTGCCTTTCCAGGTAAGCCCTCGCTCAAATGCAAATGCCAATGCAAGTGGCCATGCCACTCCCTTATTACAGTCTTCAATGAGCTCCCCATTCCTTACCTCAATGATTCTACACTTGAACACGCATCTGTCCCCTTGAGTGCTTGTGAACACAGACACTGGGGAGCTCATGTCAATAGTTTCTAAGACAGTAGGTGTAGGATGGGGCAGGGGAATCTGCACTTAGGACAAGTGGCCATGGAAGCGGCTGCAGCTGCTCCTGTAGGGACCACACTTTACGTGCCCCTAGTTTACATATTTTACACTCTAAGATACGAGCCCCTTAGCCTGGTATTCAAGAACCTTGACCATCTGTCCCCAGCATAGTTTTCCTATCGTACCTCAAGGTATACCACCCACAGAGAGAGCTCATCTCTGTGATTACGGAAGCCAGATATCATAGACCAGGGACTTTCTAGTTGGAGCGAAGAACCCACAGGGTAGGTACGAAGCTCACACCCTCACGAGGCTGGTGGTGGGGAGGAGGCAGACGTCAACAGGTGACCGAGGGCTCGGCCACCAGGCAGGTGCTGGCAAGCACTGACACCTAGGCTTCGTAGCTGTGCTTCCGTGTAGACGCCATCCAGAATGCGGTCTTCTCCTGAGGCCTCCAAGCCATGTGGCAAAGTAAACAGCACAGCCAACGCACTATTGCCGCCAAACATAAACAAGATCTAAAACAGAAGAGCCTGGACGTGAGCCAAGTGGAAAGGTAGTTTAAGGTTATGAAATCTGGCTTGGAAATCACACGTTGTCTGAACTTGCGAACATCAAAGAGCCAGACTGGAAAACTGTAATAATATAATAATAATTAATAATAATAATAAAGTCATGCCTTCTCCAGTGTTACCCCAGGGTATAAAATCATTTAGAAAAATTAAGATGTAATGGGCATATTAAGTCCTTTCGTCTGTCTCCTGAGAAGGAGGATTCGCAGCATCTCCAGGGCCTTCTGTTCCAAGCAGGGGTCCCCGAGGACAGAGGGGGCTCAGAAGAGGTAGGTGTACAACCACCCGGCCCCAGGCCAAGGGGCAGCCACCATCTCCCCCACCTTTGGAATTCTGAGTTTCCAGTGAAGGAGATAAGGCTTGCTTGCACCTCCTTGGGAGGAAAAGAGAAGCCCTGACCCAGCCCTTCCACCCTGTGTCCCTCACGGGGTCACCATCAGCCACTATGTCCAGGAATACTGATGGGCAGGTCGGCAGCTGCGACCCCAACTGCCACGAGAGTGTGGGGCAGGATGCCCGAGAGGCAGCCACCACAGGAACACAATGTGACCCCTGGTCAGAATTCACCCCAGCACCTGGGGGATTTACGGGTATTTGCCTGTTTCTTTTCAGGCTCACGAGTGAAATGCCCTGAAAACCCAGCGTTAACCATGGGATAAATTACCCTCGTGTAACATGATGGGGTGGTGATGCTCAAGGTGTTCTTCTGAGGTGGGTTCCCCCTCAAAATGGAGTCAACTTTCATTTATTTTTATCCTTAGCAGTAGCTTTCCCCTCACCAAAATAGTACCACCGCCAACAACAACTCCACTTAGCAGGTGTAATTACCCAGCAGGACTTTGGAATAAAACTGCGTCTTATAGAATTCTGGGGGGATAAATAACTTTCTTTTTTGCTATCATAATACATATTTTCTCCTGCTGTCCCATCCATTATAAGATAAATTTTCTTTTGGCCTAATGGGTGCCTTGCTCACCTATGAGGGGTCTCTAAGCCATCCTAGATCTTTTTTTTTTTTTTTTAAGATTTTATTTATTATTTTTAGAGAGAGGGGGGGAAGGAAGGTAGGCAGAGAGGAAGAGAAACATCAATGTATGGTTGCCTTTCACCTGCCTTTAGCTATGGACCTGGCTGGAGACTTGGCTTGCGACCTGGTTATGTGCCCTGAATGGGAATCGAACCAGCGACCTTTGGGTTCGCAGGCCAGTGCCTTATCCACTGAGCCACCAGCCAGGGCCTCCGTTCTAGAGATTAATCACCCTCTCAGTTTTTGAGTACCTCCTGACCAAAACGGTTTAGAGGATTTTAAATTTCCCAAAGGAACAGCATAGTTTCTTCTTAGAGCTGTGTCATCCATGACAGTAGTCACTAGCCACAAACAACAATTTACACTTTCATTTAAAATCACTAAAATTACGTAAAGTAAAAAGTTCAGTCTCCTGGTTTAGTAGAAAGGGGAGCTGAATTCATACTAACCACATATTAAATATTTCGTAGTCACATGTAGGGTGCGGCCACGATAGGGATATAGGGCAGATATAAGACTTCCTCATCGCAGAAAGTGCCATTGCTCAACCTTGCTTTGGAAGGTTGACGTCCCCACATATCTTTGTGACAGAGGTTTACTCCCTGGCCCTTTCTTCTCCTGCCCCACCATCCGCTCCTGGAGCCCACGGCGACCCCAGTGTCTCATCCTCGCCCAGCAAGAGCAGCCGATTCGCCATCGGGCTCCTAGATTCCTGCCTGTCCTACAACAGCCCTCCGTCCTGGCAGAGAATGTGCAAGAGATTCCTGCAAGGCAATTCACAAGCCAGGCTCAAATTCCAACACTCTAATTATGGATGTCTGGTCCCATTACTGCCCTCAGATACATTCCTATCCCCTCCTGACCTGAATGTCCATTACCCTGCCTGCTCTGGCCTTGAATGACTCCCAGCTGCAATTGTTCGAAAATTCCCCCACCTTTGAGGTAGTTTCGTAGTGTCTTCAGCCTGTGACGGGGTATGGGCTCTGTGTCGCAAATGAAAGTTTGGGAACTGCAAATCCAGGCTAAGAACATTCACTAGTTTTCATATCCATCGCCCTGTGGCTGCTCAGATTGAAACACAGTGAAAAAGAAGGAATTGCGGCTTTGTCTCCATTTCTCTGTTCCTGGTTTTGGGAATTTGGACAAGCTATGGAACACCTCCGGGTGCCCCTGCCCTCACCTATGAGGTTATTCACAACAATCAACCACGAGTTTGTGCTAAGGATTATGATGCATAAAAATAGCAGGCAAGGCCCTGGCTGGTTTGGCTCAGTGGATTGAGCACCAGCCTGCAAACCCAAGGGTCGCTGGTTTGATTCCCATTCAGGGCACATACCCAGGTTGCAAGCCAGGTCTCCAGCCAAGTCCCCAGCTGGAGGCAGGTGAAAGGCAACCATACATTGTTGTCTCTCCCTTTCTTGCTCCCTCCCTTTTCTGCTCTCTAAAAACAATGAATAAAATCTTTAAAAGAAAAAATAGCAGTCAGCTAGCTCAGTGGTGAGCTTAGAGAAATGTGAACGCCCAATGCAACTGTTCCTTTTCAATGTGCCCCTATCAAAATTTTTGAATTAGTTGTCATAGAATAATTCAGCTGGTAAGGTTTTTTTGGTAAGGCTGCAGCTCTTAAAACTATTGAATGAACATCTTGCTTTTGTTCACATTACTACACATAATTTGCGCTATCCATGCTCTGCAAAGTCAATCATTCAGAACAAATGTGTGTCGTTCAACATCTTACATGGGCAGCACTCCCTTAAAAGGCCAGCACTTCCCAAGCTAACTTCAACTGAGTGAGACACATTTTCTCTGTCCAAGTTAGATTTCTAATCGCTAGGCTTATTCTTGTTCCAAACTTGGCTGCAGACACAAAAGCAAGGACAGGCAGCACAGCATGGTGGGTAAAGACTGCTGGCTCCGGAGCCAACTGCCTGAGATAGAATCTGGACTCGGACACTTCCTAGCTGAGGATTAGTAAATAAATTAGTGCACTAGAACAGAGTCTGGCTTGTGACAAGTGTTCTCCCTCTCAGTCTATGTAAGAACTTACCCTGATACGCCCAGGAGCCTGAAAGGCTACAAACACTGGGGGAAACGTGCAGGTGGGGCTTCCAGCAACCACTACTGATAACGTGAGATGCCTCAGTCACTCCTTTTGGCCCAACCCTGTGCTAAGTGCTTTATCTACATCATTTTATTTTATTTACTCTTCATGTTATATGCCCTTGGGCAAGTCCTATGTCTAATAAGTGCAAAGCCAGAATTCAGGGCAGAAAACCTGGCTCCCAACCCCAGACTCTTCTCTGTGTTTCTGTCTCTTCGGAAAAGAAGGAGGCAGTCTCGCCCACCGGGTCCCATCCTGGTTCACCGCTCACTCTCTCTGTCAACGCGAGGTTCAACTGGAGTGATCTGCTTTCTTGACTGTAAAATGAGGATAACAATACGTTCTTGAGGGGTTTCATGTGAGAATTAAATGAAGGTGTGCAAAGCACCCACACACACAGTAGGTGTGCAGCGAGTAAGAACAGTTGGAACACAGGACAAGCACACCAACAATTTGCACAGGAAAGTGAAGTGCCTCTGCACCCCACAAGCTGACAATGGCCTGGAATCCCACTGGAGCAGGTAAGAGGGTAATGGCGTTAGCAAAAGGGGGTGCTAATGATAAAGCTGCAAGTCCTGGGAACACCCAGCCTTGCACAGACCTGTCTTGTTGAGAGTAATCAAGTGACTCTGAAATTCTAACCTGCCGAGTTGTCTGTGAAGGCATTTAGGAGGTGAGCAAAAGAAGCCATGCATTCTTTTATTTTTTTAAAGATTTTATTTATTATTTTTAGAGAGGGGGAAGGGAGAGAGGCACAGAGGGAGAGAAACATCCATGTATGGTTGTCTTTCACCTGCCTCCAGCCATGGACCTGGTTGGAGACCTGGCTCGCAACCTGGTTATGTGCCCTGGCTGGGAATCGAACCAGCGACCTTTGTGTTCTCAAGCAGGCACCTTATCCACTGTGCCACCAGCCAAAGCAAGGCCATGCGTTCTTAAAACTGCTCTTTGAAAATTGAAGTTACAGAAATTTAAGGACTCTGTCCGTCCCTTCATGGCCACTCCTCTCTAGCTCATCCCTGATTCGACAAGGCTGTCAGCGCTCTTCGAGTTTGCTTCTGTCCTCTTAGATCTTCGCCACCAATTTTCATTAGATTGTCCCATCCTCAATTCCTGACCCTGCCACATGGCTGAAGACCCCCTTCATCAGACAGCTCCCCTTTTCTAGCACACAAGTCGAAAGGTACCCCTGCCTCAATATATGTTTATACGCATACATATCATTTCATAAGTTTCGACATGATTGATGCTTGAGTTCTCAGTAATAGCCAGGTCACTAGTAAACTACAGTGGCCCCGAGGTGCAGAGCTACCTCATGTTTATGGAAGGGCAAAAGCAAGAGGAGGCAAGTATGGGAGAGATGTAACCCCCAAGAAGTGGCAGCCAGTAGTGGAAATGGGGCAGAAGAAACACCGGCAAGAAAGCCAACACTCTGGGGCCATTTGGCACAAGAAAGAAGCTTGACCAACCTCAGACAGCCCCTCCCATCCTCACCTCCCCACCCACCCTGCACCCTTCTTGAACAGGATAATAACGTGGCTGTCCGGTAGCACAAAACATGGGGCGTTCATGGCCGTTTTAGGGCAGGTAAGCACATGGCCTGTCCAGACTATAGGAGTCTTTTGAGTTCCTCAAAGCCAAACCCTTAGAGTTCAGATGAACAGACTAAGATCCAAGAAGGGCTGCAAACTTTTGACTTTTCCCCCACAAAAGTAAAATCCCTTAGAAATGAGCAAATTTGGCCCAACACTCTGTGCTCGTTATAATAATGACGATAGTGGTCATATCTAACATGTGTAAAGTGCTTATTGCCGGCCAGGCTCTGTTCTACTTGTCTTACTTACTGATTTATATTGAAAACCACCCTTGGGGTGGAGATGACTCAGGCCTACTGTCCGGAAAGTGAATGTGTGGCAGAGAGAAGTTAAGTAACTCGCCCAACAAAACAGAGCCAGGAAGGGACGGAGTTCAGAGAGGAGTTGTGTTATTGATTTTTAAGATAACTTCCATCAAAAAGTTTAGAACGTAGATAATATCTCCACTTGGGTTATCTGAACCCATTTATATGCTGTTTCTGGTTCCCAAAAGATAATACATAAATGACATGGTGATACATTATCCTCTGGTACATCATCAGCCTGACCATCTTTCTCATCCAGCCCAGCACTTGCGTTGCTTCTTTGAAGGACTAAGCTTTTCTCTCTGCCTGTAGAGCAGTAGTTCAGTTCAATCTGAAACTATTTCCGGCCAGTTTAACTCCATAGACATTAATTTCATGACTTCACTCCCTAACCCCTGAACATCTGTTTCTTCAAATGCCTGTTTCGGCTCATGGGTGAGTTTGGTGACTTCTGTTAAGCATTTACTTCTCACCTTCTGTCTTTTGCTAAAAGCTTTAAAGCAAATAATAAACAGCGTTCTTACTTGAAATCCTATTTTTGTTTTTCACTTTTTCACTCTTATTTATTTTAAAATAAAGATGGTATGTATTTAAAGTGTACAACATAATCACACACACGTACATAAAGAGAGAGAAATGACTCTCTCCTCACATTTCTTCTGTCGGTGGTCAGAGCACCTGAAATCTACTATTTTAGCTTATTTCCAGTATAACTTTAAAATTTTGATAGTTCCCAATGCTGGCAAAGTTATGTGTAACTAGTATACTCATGTTCTGATAACATTATAAACTGACACGTTTTAGAAAATTACATAAGCACATGTAGCAAAAGTCATAAAAGTATTCATGCCCTTTAAGGTCACTTGTCTTTTTGTTTTCTGAAAATGTACATGAAAGGTAAAATTTAATGAAAATTCTAACTTTGGTTATGATTGGAAAAGTAAAATAGCAAAAAAAATTTAATAATCCCCAAACAGAAGATGGCCATTCATATATAATACAGGCATGAGAAATAGTAATTATGGCACTCTGAAAATATTTCTAGTATAACATGAAGAATGAAGAATGAAGAAAAAAAAAAGCGAGGTACAAAATGTTGTTTTTACCGTGGTTAGAAATCTGTAAAGGTATGTATGTATGTGGACAGAGATGGATACTTTCAGAGAAAAATATCTTTTTAATTCTTTTAGTGTAAGATTAGTTTTTTTCATTTTAAAAACTTAACTTTTACCTTTTTTAATTTCTTAACCAAAAAGATCAGAAATCCCTATTGAAGTTGCTGTGGACCCTTCGCTGTGCCTACAGGAGGGGCCCCAGCTTCCCAGGGGAGGCTGCCACATGAAACCAGGAGTCAGGCCTTCACGCCCGTGAGCACAGGGCTCGGGAATGGGCCATCTCTGGGTAACTTTCAGATTGTCCCTAAAGCAAATCCCAAAAGCTGCACCATGTTGAGCCACAAGGTAAGTATTACTTTGGATGTCTTTAAAAAAAAATCCCAAATAATCTTGTTTTAGAGTTTTACCATTTCTCAAGGAAACACGCATCGATGCATCCGTTATCCTCTGGAGAACAAAACACTCATTAAACACGTTGGCGCCAGCTCAAGGCTGATTCTGGCCACCTCGGCGTGTGAGTCTCAGCTGTCACGGTAGCTGACTGTGACTTGAGGACAGGGTTCTAGCCACCTTTGATTCAAGAACAATAAGTAGCAATTAACTAAGGCAATAGGTTTGCCAGTCTGCGGACCAACTGGGAAGCGGGGTCTGGCCAAGCCCTTGGGGATTGCAACGCAACTTGGCGGGTTCTGCCTCGCCTAGCTGATAACGCCCGCTTTTTAAAATTCAGCTGCATCTCAGGAAACGGGTAACTTTCCAAGCGCAGCACTTCCCCCTGGACTCTTATTCACCAGCTTGTCAATCAGATGTCCAACCTTCCTTTCAAGTTTAAGCCTTATTAACCTACACGCTGGATTTGACTGGTGATAGGCCACAGCGGACAATGCAGACCCCTCCCAGGTTCCAAATCCTGTCGTCCTGGTTCAGCTCCCCGCAAATTCCCTGGAAGGGATGAAAGCATCACTCCTGTGTCTGATCCTTCGAATGAGGACAGTAAAAAAAAAAAAAAAAAAAAAGAGGTTCGTGGAGGCCCTGCTGATTGAGACATCTTGGCTGCAAACCAGCTCTGCTCCGTAAGCAAACGCAGCCTGGAGCAGGCGCGAGGGCCCGGTCTCAGCCCCTACGGCCCGGCGGGAGCACACCGTACACGCCATATGCAAGATCCGAACCAAACGCAGAGTTGGCAGAGGTGGGCATGCCAGGGTTGCCCAGATACTGGTGGCAAGTCAGCCCCAGAGTGGGGCGTGCCTTGTCGAGAAGATTCTAGCTGGGAAGTCGGTCCAATGATTAGCGGAGGCAGCTTGGATGTCAAAAATGTGGTCTCAGCGACTAGGGCAGGGGAAATGGCAATCTGCCCCCAACCCCCCGCACCCGCGGAAAAACGGCCATCCTTTGATTTCTTTCTCTTTGTTCCAAGATACCTCGTTTCCACAAGTTTCCAAGAGACTTGGCCCCTCTGTTGATTTCCACCCATGCCAGCCTGGAAACAAAATTATGCACGTGGTGGTGCAAGTGGAAACAACTCAGTTCCAGTGTCACAGACACGGAAATATGCAAATGAGGGTCCCTTTGTCACTTTCCGGAGCACTGTTGCTTTTCAAGGGCAGGTGCCGCAGTGGAGAGAAAAGTTGCTCCGTGTCATTAAGTTATCCTGACATTTATTTTACCTGCGTTTCTAACATACCAGGATCACTTCACCCTCCTCAGGTTCCTAGCTATCCAAGGAATAGAAACAAACTTGGAGGAGATTGTGGGAAGCCTGTTCCTGCCCTGGCCCCACCGCAGGCCCTGGCGTCCTGTCGGCACACAGATGGGACCTGGAGGGGTCCCGCGTCTCTTGATGGGTGCTTGGTGACACAGATAGTTAAAGATGCTTTACGACACTGCCACGCAGGCCCCCAGGCCCATCAGCTCCCCCATCCAGCCTGCCTGCCCCCCTCTGCCCACGTGACTAAGCTTCCTGGGCCTGAGGAGGAACCCAGGGGGTGCCTGAAGGGGAAACAGCCATAGTGGCTGGGAACTAATGCTGGGATTACATAGTGAACCTTCGTTCAGCTCCCCTCTCTCAGAAGTCATGGAGTAGAATAAATGTTTCAAGTCCACACTTTTAGCCATCAAAAGGCTGATTTTTAGTCTCTTCATTTCTATTACAAGTGCCATCATGATCGATTTTTTAAGAGAAAAAGAACAGAAAATCAAGTCCTGTGTTCTATTTGTGGGTTCTAGAAATGGGTTCAGCAAGGCTATGGTTGACTTTCTCTGCATCCCCTCCCCTTGCTGATTAAGAGTGTAACAAAATAATTGTTCTGCATTCAGTGCTTATTGAAGGTACAACAGTAATTATGGATTTTTTTTGAAAAGGAGTTGATGAAAAGAGGAAGAAAAAATTCCCTCCAAGGCTGCACACATTGCTAGCTTATTATATAATTTCCAGACCCTGGGATCGGATGAGAACTGTTCATAGGGATGTTTGGAAGACCATTAGAGAAAACATGAATACCAAAGACTTTCAGGTGCATTTCTTTTCCAAAAGCCCCTGCAACAGCTCCACCCTCTTCCCTGCTCAACCTCCTTCCCAGGTATCCAAGTCCAAAGTAGGAAGGCCAGACAATGTGTTTTATGGAAAGCAGGCACTGCTGGGAAATCATTTTCTGCCTGTGAGACCCCTTCTCCCCCAAACCTGGATCTCGGCATGGTGGATTGGGATATGGGCAGACGGGTGACAAGAACACACCCCGAAATTCCCCCGAGCACCTGGAGGTCCAGGCCTCAGCGCTCCTTCCATTCTGCAGGTTCCATGATTTCAGAGTAATTGACTAGCAGGTGAGGCTTCTCACTCCCCTGGTTGGGGGGCGGGGAGGGGGGCAGCCACGTTCCTCCAAAGACACCTTTGAAGGAAAGTGTAATGAGTTATGTGCACTCAGGGTCCACATGGGAGAGGTGTTGACATGGCAGAGATGAGTCAAAGATTAGGTGTGACTTTCCAGAATTAACTTTTAGTCTCTCATTGGGAACCTAACCCTGAAAGTCTGACCTCTCAGCCTCCATACATATGTAAACCAACTTCTCAACAGGGATGACTCTAGCAATCCAGACTATCATTGGATAAAGGAGGCATCCTGATTTAACAGAAGAACCATGGGGTTTTGAGGGCAAACATAAAATTCTGTTTGACCTGTCTGACTTCAGACTCTGCAAACTCATCTTCTTACTTACAGGACAGGAATAAAACTGTAGGTTAATAGCTACAAACTCGGAAGCAGAGAAGGCCTCTCTTCAACACAAAGTCAAAGCACAGAAACATAAATAGAAGTGACTATGCAGTCTTTTAAAGTGATGAGATTAAAACAAAATGTCAGCTGTGCAACTTTTATGTACTCAGTGGATTAATATTTTAATAAAAGGAACACGTGTAAGTCAATAAAAAATGATCAAGATTAAAATGTTTAAATGGGCAAGAGACCTAAAAAAGACAATCCGTAAAAGATACATAAATGATCAATAAGTATGTGAGAGAATATTTAACCTCACTAAACATCAAAGAACGATGTTATGCCAAAATGAAATTCCATATTTGACCTATTAAATTAGAAAAGACTTTTTTAAACACCGAGAGTTGTCTGAGATAAAAGAAAATGTGTATATATAGTCCAATGTCATACATAGATGGAAGTGCAAATTGGCTTACCCTTTCCGGTGCTGATCCAAAAGTTTTAGAGATGGTCATAGTCTTTAACCAAACAATTCCACTCTTGATCTCTTGATGATAGATCTTAAGGAAATAATTACCGACGTGTTAATGATTTAGCTAAAAGGATGCTTGCTGCTGTGCTATTTGTAACAGCAAATATTTAGAAACACAAGTTAACTATTCAGCAGTCATTTGGGTAAGTTATTCAACAAATATTTACTAAGCACTTAGTAAGATGTGGGCCATGAACACAGGAGACCAAGAAAATTAAGGCACTTGAATACAATGCAGTACCCTGGGATATTAAAATGAGACAGAATATTCAATGCAGAGAAAAGTAGTTGGGTCAACTGGGAATAAAAGCATGTTAAAAACAGGATAGGTAATAAAATTCCATTTAAGGAAAATCATACATATTTTCATAAAATTTTGGAAATAGGTAAGAGATTTTCAAAGAGGTGTTCTCAGGGTAATGAAAAATAATTATTTAAATTGTCTTTTGCTTTCTTTGTATTACAATCTTTTCTCTATCAACATGAATCACTTCATAACTTTGTAAGTCACCAGTTTATTAAAAATACATTATTTTTTGAGGATCCAAGAGAAGAAGTATCTGGTGTATAATAAATGCCCCCCAACATTGAATCTGTCTGTTTATGGGTCATCCAGCACCTTCAGGGCCCAATTTTCTGGGAACCTAAGTCACCGGAGCGCTGATCGGAGTTTCTGGTTGGGAGCTGGAGCTCCGGGAGAGGCATCCTTGGATGGAGCCCCTGAAGTCATCAAAGCAGCCACAGGTATGTCCATGCTCTCTCCGTTTGGGTAGGGTCCCATCGCCTCCCTGCTTTTTTCATTTCAGTTTTTGTTTTTTTAAATTCTCAACGTTCTTTTGTTGCTTTTATTTTTTTTTTTTTAAGATTTTATTTAATATTTCCAGAGAGAGGGGAAGGGAGAGAGGCAGAGAGGGAGAGAAGCATCAGTGTATGGTTGCCCTTTACCTGCCTCCAGCTATGGACCTGGCTGGAGACCTGGCTTACAACCTGGTTATGTATCCTGGCTGGGAATCGAACCTTTGCATTCACAGGCCAGCGCCTTTTCTACTGTGCCACCAGCCAGGGCTTCCTTTTGTTGCTTTTAATCCAATCTTTGAATTCTCAGCGTTTTAAAAAATAATAATCAAGTTAATGTTGCCTAATAATGCTTCTGAAACTAGAAAACTATCCGGACTTTTATTTTCTCAGGCATCTACGTTTCCCATCTGCCTTCTCTGGTATTCTCCTTCCTCCTTTTTTCTCTGCCGTATCTATGCAAAAATAATGGGTTCCTTCTTCCTATCTGTTATCTTTAAATATGGCCTGATACTTGTTGAATTAAAGTGCAAAGGAAGTGAGCTAAATCAACAAGCAACTTTGCAATAGATTTGCTACCTCCACCCGTGTGGATCAGATCTATTATTTCCTCACCTTAGTTGCTTGTCTTTCCATAATATTGGTGATCTCACCCAGTTTACCTGCCCTGGCTTCCAGCAGCAGCCTCACCCAAGAAGCTGGTAAGACAGCATGAAGTTGCCGTGTCTCCATAGTTCTTTAGACCTACCTCCCCTGAATTTTCCCAAGAGACATGTTGCCCACCCAAGAGGCCAGCCCACTTCCCTGGACTTTGTAGTTCTTCAGCCCCTGCTCCTTCCTTCTACAAAAGTGTATTCGGTGTGCAAGGTCTACAGACAGGTGAAATGTCAGACTCCAAACCTTGTTCTGGTCTAGATCTTACAGTATGTGGCTAGTTTGCTTCATCGGTCATGGTCTGTGGTTATAGCTGCTTTCTTGTTTCCATGAAAATAAAGTTTATTTGCTTATTTTTCTGTTTGTCATTCTCTTTCATGGGCTCCATGGGAAGAAAGAATGACACATCTTTAAACGGAAAGTCCAGCCTCGTTGCTTGTGAACTTTTCCAGGTCATGGGCTTCCTAGAGTGTGGCCCGAGGGCAGAGTGGGAGGAGAGCCCCTGACCTCAGCTGTGCTCACCCAAATGCCCCCTCCTGCCCCCGCTCCCATTCCTCTGGGCAACTTAGCCAACCGGGCCACTGTCTCTGGGCTTCCTGCCTCCTCTCAGAAAAACACTTGGACTTACATTTCAAAGAGAAAATGCAGGCTTCCCCCCTGATATCTTTCAGCGTTTGTCCCCATTACCATAAACTTCCTTATTGTTTGTGGATCTCATTTTTGCAAATTTTCCTCATCATTCTAATTTATCTGTGACTCCGAAATCAATACTGGCAATCTTCTGGTTGCTGGAGGACAGGCACAAAGGTGGGGAATCCTGGGTCACGTCACACTCATGTGCCCAGCAAGTCACATAAGGCCATGCTCCGTGGCTTGGTTCAGCTCTCACACTAGAAACACGTTTCTTTTTCCCATTTTTGTGCTTTTGGTTGATAGTATCGCTGCTTAAAATTTGCCCCAAGCATAGTGCTCACATGTTATCTGGTGTCCTTAAGCAGGGGCAAGCCACAAGGTATGGGTTAGATGAGATGTGTTCAGTCTGCACAGCCGTAGGCCATGAGCTCAAAGTTAGTGAGTCAACAGTGGATAGTAAATATGGCGGCTTTAAAAAACTACACATAAAACAAGGTTGTGCATTAATTGGTTGACGAAAATGTGAAAACAGGCTCCCAGAAACCCCACCCTGTATTTCCCCTGGGATCACTGGTTCATGTTCATAATTCCGTGCTCCAGCTGGCTTTCAGAACGTGAGTGCCACAAACAATGAGAAGTGGCTATACCACTTGGACAAATGACATGTCCTCTCCCCCAGTTCCAAGAGGCGGGGCCACCCTTTCCCCTGAGTCCTCCAGTCTGTCGCTTCCTCAGGGCCCTCCCCCGACCAGTTAGCCCCTGTCCTCTATGACTTTCACATCTCTTCTCTGTTTCCATCAACCTACAAACACATGGAAGGTGCTCCTATCTTGAAAAATGAGTCATCACAACTTCTGTTCACTGTAGCCTCTCTTAGGACACTGAGCTGAGCGCTTTTGATACCTTTATATGAATTTTCAGACCAATTTCGTAAGGAGCAAGGTGCTTTCACTACCTTACAGGTAAGGAAACCAAAGTGCAAGGGCGTTAAGGAATTGGTCCAAGGTTACAGGGCTAATAAGTGTTGAAGGACAACACATCCTCCCCTCTAGCTCCCGTTCGGACTTTTCCTGTTCTTCTCGTACAAACTTCATAAATAGAAGATACAATTCATGGTGTTTTGTCATTGCCTGTCATTTACCACGGAACCACTGCAGGCTGGTTGGTGCCCTCACCACTACCTGGGTCCAGCTCTTACCAGTGACCTAACACAATCACATCCCGTGGCTGCTTCCCCATTCTTGCTCTTACAATTTGACCTGCCTGGGCACAGCATCACCTAAAACTATTTCTTTGGCTCTGAGGATGCTAGTCTCTTCTTTCTCCTCACTTCATGCTAGCCATTTCCTCTCCGTCACAATATGCCTCTGTATGTCACCAGTTTGTTACCCTTATTCACCAGAGTTTGCCATTCTTTCTACTCGGCACCCCTTTACCTGGTGCTGGATTCTATACCCTGGAAAATTGAAAACTGAGAGCCCCCGGCCCCACCTACTCACAAGAAATTTGCAATCTAGCTGGAAAGGCAAGACCCCTGTGGCAGAGGTGTACTGTCCTGGCCTTACTCAGGTTCAGTCCTGACTCTACCTGCTATAGTAGGTAGGGGAAGGAGAGAGAGATCCCTGACACTAGAGCAGTTCAGGAAGGCTTCCTGGAAGAGGTAGTATGGGCCCAAGAGCTTGCAGAGGATTAGGCTATGAGGATAGCAGAGGGAAGCCATTCCAGGAAGAAGAACAGAGGTCTTCTAATACCTGTCCTAACGCATTCCCCTGCCCACCCTGAAGGCCTCACAGGAACCCCACCTCTGAACCAATGCAGGGCTGGTGGTCTGTGTCCCTGTTTCCATGTGGATCCCACTGTCTTGTGGCCTGCCCCAGAGGGTGGGGAGCTCCCGGAGGGGGCTACTCAGCACCGTTGGTGGGAAGTTAACAGCACAAGCCAGACATTCAGATGGGCCTGGCTTAGAATTCTAGTTGAACCATTAACCAACACGAGACCAGGGACCTGTTACCACTCTCAGCTCCCATTTCTTCATCTGCTTAAAAGTGGCCTCCGCTGGGTTCCTGTGAGGACGAAATAAGGTAAAGCAAGTTCAGCACGGCGGCTGGCACGAAAGTAACACGGGCTAAATGTTCCTCACCATTATTCCTCTCTCGGTCCCACCCCTCCACGGACCTCCCCCAGGCTGAGCACAGTGAACTGAATGTTCCTTCCATGGGAGGCTGTTTGTGTCCCCAGGCCGAGGGCCACACGTTTCATCTCAGGACTCCTCACCGCATTGCTGCAGACACTTTCAGGGAGTACAAGAGACAGAGGGGGATCATCCGAGAAAGGAAAAACAAACAAACAAACAAAGTTGTGCGGAATGGCTTTGTGCAGAAGGATAGTCTAAATATACTTCTCAACTGTACTCAGTGCTTAAATATCTACCCAAAGAAAGAAAGGCCGACCAGGAGCGCTGGCGAGACAAAGACGGGTGGGCTCCCGGGCCTCAGACACACCATGTCCTTCTGCCCCCCGGACACCGCCAGCCACCAGGTCTCAGGCAGGAGGCCTGTTGCATTCTTTCTCAATGGATTGCAACCCCGTTCATTCCAGGGATTTCTCAGGACGCTGGGGCCCTGGCAATAACTACTAGCTCGTAAGAAAAAGGAAAAAGAAGAAAGAACTCTTCAAGGAAATGTTGCCCTTGGAGTATTTTTAAATCTGGTGGAAATACTTCTCTCCAGATGTGTTTTCCCGACGGATGCCCCTCCGCGGCGGGGCGGCGGTGGCGGCGAGGAGCCTTCCCATAGCCCGGGACACAAAGCTGGTGTTGTTGAAAGGAGAGCCGTGTAATCAGCTAAAGGATTCCTGAGCAGAGCCAAGAGCAGCAGATACCCAAACCTTGAACTTCTTTGCCTCCCCGCATTTTTCAAGCGCTTCCTGAGAAGGGAACACCCAGGGGCCGGCATCTTCTAACATAATTAAGGGCACGCGGGAGGAGCAGTGGCACGACCGTTGTCCCTGGAGACTCAGGCAGCAGGCGTCTAGGTGGGGCTCTGTGTTTCGCAGGGACGCTGTGGCCTCTTCCAGACTAGGAACGACAGGGGGAATGGCCACCTCCGTCCTCAGTGGGTGGTCCCAAGGCATTCTCTGCAAGGGACCCACATCTCAGCCCTGGGACCCATCCCCCTCCCCCAGCCCCAGGAATTGATGACGGAGCTGAGAATGCAGGTCTGCTTTTCAGCCCCCGCTGAACCCAGGCTCCGTGGGGCTCTGGGTTCACACCCAGCCCTGCTTCTTCTTAGTCATTTTCTCATCTGTAAAATGGGGAGAGTTAGAGCAACTAACTCCAGGAATGGAGGGTTCATTAAAACACAGGAAACATCCAGAGTGTTTCGAACAGCGCTTAGCAATTAGAAAGTGCCCGGGAAGGCCAGTTGCAGTGGCCTCTTGCCAAGGTGCTGCCTGTGGGTGTGTCCGCAGCCCTATCTTGCGGGAGGAACTCGAGAGGCAGAGCTTGGAAGAGACACATCCTGGACCTCAGAGGAAACAGCTCATGGTGCAAGTATGTGAGGCTCTCGAGCTCCAGTGCTTGGGACCCGTTGGCCCTCCGGGGAAGCCAACCTCAGTTCGGTTACGCTAACATTGCACCAGGAGCCACTTAGCCTGTGTAGACGGGGCGGCCGAAGCGGAGGCTGGGGCTCCTGGGTAAGTGGGTTTGATGTAGCAAGTGAAACCCCCCAGACATGGTAGGAAGCAGTTAAGCAACAAAACAAGACCCAGGGAGAGACTGTTCATTGCCCCTGACTCCCAGCGGTTTCGTAGATGAAGCAGAAGGGTTAGAAAGCACATCTCTTCCTCTGTTGGAGAAGAGGAACTGCTTAGCAAGTTGTCCAATAAATAGGTATTGCATTGTTTCCACCAAATTCTGTTTTTCCTGCTGCCTGGCGTTCTCTGGCCATAAGTTCTTATCCACTGCAAGGTTCCCGGGACTCCCCGTACCGAGGGTCTGTCGTTAGAGACCCTTGGGCCTGGCTCTGTCATTTCCCACTTGCTTCTGGTCCCCACGTGTCTGTGCAGTGATGCACACGCATAGATAGGTCTGCTAAAGCCGAAAAGTCAGTGGCACGTACCCTGCGGGCGCCTCTGATAGTGAGCACCTGTGAGAGTCTCCCAGCTCAGTGCTTCACCCCCATGGGGTTGCGCAGGGGAAGAGGAGATCGTGGTGGAAAAGAGACCCCTGGACAGTGGGTCTGAACAAGTGAGCAGCAGGGAGTCCGAGCCCATCCCTTTTCCTCCTCCCCACACCTCTGCCCCTGCTCCTCCTCCTGCCTTGTTCCAAGGCTGTGGCTGGGGATGCCCTGAGAACCTGTGGCCTGTTCCACTCACACTCTCTGCACCTGCTCTTGGCCCTGAAGTTCTGAACTGAGCCTCAGGCTCTGCCCCTGGATGTCGTGTGGCTGTGGGCTGGAGAGGCCTGAGCAGGCCCAGGCAGGCCAGAGGGAAGGTGCCGCTGCGGGCAGATGACTCTTCCTCCACCTCCACCTCCGCCTCCACCTCCAGGACGGCCATGGGGCCCAGAAGCTCTAGCCTGGCACCAACTGGCTGACATGGGCCTCGTTTGTCCTCCCGTAAAAAACAGGCTGGCCAGCCGGCCTGCCCCAGCTGCGATCCACCCCCTCGCCCCTCCAGGGCCTCCGCTGTAGTCACAACAAGGCCTTCCCCTCTCCGAGGCAGAAGGGGCAGAGAAGACGCAAACTGGCCTCATTACAGCTGGGAGTCAACGCAGCATTTCTCCGCGCGATTCCTCCAGTCCTCACAGCACAGCAGAACGCGGGCGCAGGAGCTTTCATGGCACGCCAGATGGGAGCGTGGGCTGCTGAGGTGAAAGAACAATTTTCTCTTGTTCCAAGCATGTTTGGGGGGGAGGGGGGCCGCCACTGTCAGCTCACCCGCCGGCTCCCCCAACCGCATCCCTGAGGCACTGCGCGCCCCCCGCCCCCCAGCGCTCACAGTCTTGAACTTTCTCATCATGGCCCGCCTTTGTCTGGGCACTTGGGATCATATGGCATCAATTGAGAGCGTAACCCGACTCAGGTTTGGTATTTAACATACCTGCTGCAGAGGAAGTGTCTTTGAAGGAGAGGCCCTGTGTGGTGGCCCTCGACCCTCCTTCTCCAGACCCAACCCTTCACCTCTCAATCAGGTCCCCTCTCACCACGGAGGTCCCACAATGGAAGGGCAATTACTAGGGCGAGGAGATGAAAGAGGCAGGCCCAATGGTCCGAAAGGTTCTTTTGCTTTTAAATTATCCGTGATTTACCTGCATAAAAGGAAAGGAAGTGCCTGAAGATTATTCTAATTGAGCCAGACTTTTCAAATCATGGAAATGCCCGTATTTCCAAGGGGAAATCCAATCCTTTCAAATTGCCCCGAGAGTCACTCACACAAACAGAAGGAAAGAGGACGCTTTCATTTGCCAATGTGGGTCTGATCAGTGTAAATTGGATAAATGGCAGGGCCAGGAGGGCATGAAGCTCCCAGAGTCCTCTGCCCGTGTTTTCTTAGTCAGGTTTGTAAAAGGGATCATTCTGGAGCCGGGCACGTTGGAGGAAATTCCTCCATTTCGGCACCGAGCCTCTGCCCCGCGTTATTGGAAACAGGCGGGAACGCTTTCTCTGGGTCTGGTGCCTGCCCTTCCAACATCTCTGCCCTGGGGTCTGCAGGTAACAGGCATCCTAAAGGAGTGCGTGTGGAACGGTCTCGGGCAACTTTCAGCTTCAGGCCTCAAGACAAGAGGATGAATACTGGGCATGATTTTGCGGCCTGCCCTTGGGAGAGAGGGAGAGAGCATCTGTTGAATGGACACCTTGTGTTTGGGGCCAGGTCGCAGACGGAACCTGAGGCAGAGAAATTAAGTACCTGACGTAAGGTCAGAGTGCGAGTCCCTGGAAAAGCTGGGGCGAGACCTTCCTGCTTTCGGGCTCCCACTGTGCCCCCAGTTGAGACAATGGGCCTTTTCTTTGGAGCCCTCACAGCCATCCATGTGGAGGAACATTTGTATTAAAGCCCCATGTGTGTTCGCAGGGTTGCGTATATATTTGCCAATTTGACTCAAGAATTTACACAGACGTAAATATAAATGCCCTTTTTCAATGCATATATTCCATGTTGGTAGTTCACCATATACAGAAAGGAACACACATCTATGAGTTCCACACTAAGTGTGAGTATGTATGTGCATTACCCATAAAGCCACACCTGCTACATATCTGTACACCCCTGGGCCACATTTACTACCATTGAAACATAAATTCCAACAAACAACACTTCCCCAAAGCCACCTTTTAGGGTACAGAATTTTATTTGTAAATCAAAGAACAGAACGTGCTCTTGCTGACCTAGGCTGTTATTCTTGCTGTCATTTTCCAAAAAGATAACCTTTGCGTTGCTAATAAGTAGACTTTCGTTTAACAAAGAATGGCACAGCACTTGGCGACTTGGTGCACTTGGTGCAGGGTGCTTCCACATACCTCGTTGAATTATGTGACCCTCAAGAAAATGCTGGAAAGAAGACAGGCTGGGGTTTCCACCCTCCTTTGGCAGAGGGAACAAGGCCAGGGAGCTAGGGAGTCATACCTTGAAAGTACCCAATGATCCATGTACAAGTGCTTTAGGTGACCCAGGATCACACAACTGTCCTGCCCAGAAATTTTAAAAAGCAGGGGGTGGTGGGGGACACCTAAAAGAGCAATGTCAAATCTTCCCAGTTATCCCACCCTTTCTAAGTCCCCACCCAGGAATTGTTGGCTATAAATTGAATGGCGTGGCCTAGCCAGACCAAGAACAACTAACTCTTATAAGCTTACACATGAGAAGCAAAAGTCAGGGATTCTTTGAAACGTTCCCCAAAATGTAAGAACATCAAGAAGGGTCTCTGCAAAGAAATGGAGGAGCAGTTGTAGCCAGGAGCCCAGAAGGTCTGCAGGTCCGGCAGTTAGCAGCAACCACGGCTCTGATGCCCGGATGTTCAGAGGATGCAGATCAATTCTGCCTCCAAGGGCCAGAACTCCGCTGCTCCTGCTTCAGCCTGCTGGTGGGGAGGAAACACAGGCAGCCGCTATCAGAAGTCAGGACACGCCGCTGTGGCTCCCATCCTTTTATATCAGTTTGTTGTCCAGAACCCCTCTTGCTACGCAAGTGGAAACAATTTCACGTTTCAGGCATCATTTTGACTAAATGTTTGCGACCTGGAGGTGAACTGGCCAGAAGCCTGGGGCACTACAGGAGTGGATCCCCTGCTCTCTACTTGGCCTCCATGGGACCACGGGACCACGGGTCACAAACTTCCCCGGAGCCTCAGCTTCCACTTTCTGGAGGGAAGCTAACCCTTCTGCCCGCCACCTCCTGGGGCAGCGGTGAAGCTCTAAACACAGAACATAAAGGAAGCAGCTTCAATAGCCCCATCCAGAGAAGGAGGCAGCTTCTGCAGGAAACTAAAGGGATTCCAAGAGGCGGGGCATCTCCAGCCCGCACTCCCAGGACAGTGGGCAGGGCCATTGGGAATCAGGCTCCATGTTCCCGTGCAAGATTCCTCACCCTCTCTGATTTAGCCCATCCTGTTATTTGTGGATTCTGTAAATGCAAAGTCAGTTACTTGCCACATGGATTGGTAAGCCCTGCGGCAGTTTGGGGGCCACGTGTGGACATGCACGGAGCAACAAACGTTTGATTCACCGGACGTCACGGTCTCAGCTGGGTTGGAATAAGAGGGCAAACTGTCTTCTTGTCTCATTTCTCACCCCATCAACAGGTACCCTTTCTGCCACCTGCCTAGTGCCACATTTTCCAGGTCTCTGCTTTCTGTTGGTGATGCCATGATTTCAAATGGCCTCACACATAGCCGGAAGCGCTGCCTGGTGTCCCCAAGTGTGAGATGGCTGGGATGGGTCCCAGAGGAAATGCATGTGTGCAATGAGCTCCCTTCAGGCATGATTGCAGAGCTGGTGGTGTGAGGGCCATGTTAATGAATCAATGGCACATTTAAATAAGGTGTCTTTAAACACACACACACGCAAACAAGGTGTTGACTGATGAGTTGATGAAAATGTAAGCAGTGCCGGAAGGGACCTAGCTCCAGGCTTCCCTGAGGACAACGGTTCCATATTCACCGATCCAGAGGTCCCAGGGACTTTGTAGACCCTCTTGCTGGGAACAGCAAAAATTGACTGTGTCCCCCCCCCATACACACACACCTCATTCCCGAAGGCAAAGTGTAAGTCCCCAGGCCTGCCGAAGAGGCTCTGCTGGCCCAGCCTGGCTCTGACACCTGTGCCAATAGCACATGCTGGGGCGGCTGACACGCCTGGCCTTGGGTGCCGGACAGTGACAGGCCCGCTGCACCTTCCTCCTCCCCCTAACCCTGCCTGCCCTGACCCCCTGGGCTTGGAGGCCCCAATCCCTGCCACCTTCTGTAGACCACCCCCTCCCCTTGAACCAAAGCAACGTTTCCCGCCTCCATGGCACCCTTGCAATGGATCACTCACCTTGCTGACAAGCTGGAACATGCAGTAGCTACGTGCGCAGTGACGACAGGTCGCGGGATGTGCCCTCACCCATGAGGGGTGTTGTGAGAATTGGGCTTAAGGCCCCTAGAACAGGTAGAACATTGCACATGGTAGGAGCTCAGTCAGTGTTGTCCTGTGACTCTCTGCTCGTTCCCATACCCTGGGTGTCTGTCCCCAGTGCAGTAAGTGTCAGACAATGAACAAATTCAGTGACAATAGAAACATGGCCGCCGAAGAAAGAAGCACGCTCCTCTGCCCAGAGCACGTGGAAACATGGCAGGGGCCAGGACCCACGGCCATGGGGGACATGGAGGGAAGGGGTGAAATGTTTCTCTGGAGGGGGTGACACTTGCCCCGTTGAGAGAGTTTGTCTCGGGGATCGATCTGGAGGGGAAGGTGATGGGGACAGCAAAGGTGCATTTGGTGGGATGACAAATGGGCTGGGTGGCGAGTGGCAGTGAAGATGATGGAGCGGGGGTGGGGACACATGGGGACACTGGCCCAAGGGGAGCAAGGTGGGCAGGGCACGCCTCCCCACTCAGAGGGGCTCATGGTGCCCCCTGCACTGTGCCTGCCTGAGGGCACTAGCCCCACTGCAGCTAGTTTCTGCCTCGAGAACCACTGTCCCAGAAAGTCCCCCGGGGACATGGAGTGTCTGGGACGTCTGCGCTATGAGCAGCCGTTCACTTTGTTCTTGTCCCTGGGGGGCTCCCCGTTGATGCCGGTGCTTCCTCAAGCTGCCCTGCGGGGGTTCCATCAAGCAGATGCAACAGAGAGAGCAAGGCCCCCAGGGGGTTGCCACCCCTCAGACGGCGGGCAGCCCAGCACTGCCCAGCTGACCTGCCCAGGCCAGGGCGGGCGGAGGGGCCGAGATGAAAGCAGTAGACACTGGAGGCCTGCAGACAGGAGTGTGCGCCTCCCGTCCCGGTGACCTTCTGGTCCCCAGTGGTAATAACACCCTGTGGCTTTACAGCCACTTTCCCAAAGCAGCTCGAAGTCCACATTAGTCCTCACTCAGGTGGGAAGGAGTCATTAACTCCAGCAGTCTGGTTCACAGTGAGTCACCTGTGGGACCGGACACAGGTTTCTTAGGACGGGAACCCCTGAGGGCCCTCCTTGTCCTCCATTTCCTCCTCCCACAGGACCCATGGAAACTGGTCACCAGTGACCCTGCCACCCCCAGCATGCCTGCCCTGCTCCGGGGGTCCTGGGTTGCCTTGTCCTGAGCGTTGATGGCACGTGCTCCACACCTGGGCCTGAGTTGCCTGGTGGAGGTTGAAAATGCTTCTCTTCCAAGGCTGCGCTCGGTCTTGCTCACATCAAGAGACCTTACCACGGCAAAAATGGACAGCCTGTCCTAGCCAGCCTAGCCTGTCCTAGGGTCAGGGCCCATGGCAATAAGCAAAGAAGAATTTTGGATGACCTGGGCACAGAAAAAGGTGCTAAGAATGCACATAAACTAAATGCGTATTCCCAAATAATGCATATCACAGAGACCACATACATTCTTATAGGCATACACCCTTACAAACACAAACACGCGTGCCTATGTCCAGCCTTCCTTCACATGCATGTTCATGTCCACAAAGCCTACAGCATGAACCCTCCTCATTTATGCCAATCCACACCAGTCATGTTGCATGTTCTGTGCACATATGCGTACATGCCATAGCCACACAGGAAGGCATGCTGAGGACATGTGCACTCTTCTTATGCTTTTTCTGGCCTAAGCTGTCTCTCCCGCAGACTTCTGGGTAACAGTGACTACTCTGAGGAATAACTCCGGGGGTGGCTCTGACTGGACCCGTGCTCCCTGCCTCCCCGATGCCAGGCACCAGCTCCCCATGCGGGAGGAGCGGGGCTTCTCTGACCCAGAGCCCACGGCCCCCTGCTCCAGGGTGTCACAGCCTCTTCTGCCCATTCTCTCAGGCAAGTCTTGCTCTCTGAGGGTGCTGTGTTCCCCGGGGTGCGTGGCCTGGCTGTCCAGCAAACTGGACTGGGCCACAGGTGCCGCAGACAAGCAAGTGCTCTGGGGGTCCCTGAAACTAAGCCATGGGTTCCACCTGCATGGAAACCCACCACGTTGAATAGATGACCCAGAAACACAGCCAGCCAATCAGTGATGTCAAAGATCGGCATGACAGAAATAGCCCCAGAATGAGGGGCAGGTCCCCAGTTCCAGCTCCTGCTCCTCCACACCACTCTGGAGCCTCTTGTGCAGTCCTTTGACTGCTTTGGGCTTGTTTTCTTATCTGAGACAATGGAAATGATAACGGCCTCCGAACATGTTTGAGCTGGTGAAGTGAAGTAATGGAAGCAAAGCTCCCAGCCCAGTGCCCGGTGCGTAGGAAGGGCGTTGTGAATGCTATTGTTCTTCCTTCCTGATACCAAGGCCACAGCTGGTGTGGCTGAGCTTTAGCGCTTTGAGTATAAAGCCAGGAGGCCAGAGCTTTCGCATCATCTTGTCCAACCCTGTCATTACACAGGTGGGAAATAAGGGAAGAGAAAGGAGGAAGCAGCAGGTCCAAGGTCACACAGCTGTGGATGACAGCTGAGAGTTGTGACATCAAGCTGAGAAGGGGCCTTGGAAGTCATGTGACCACAGGTGACAAGATACGTCATGAAAGCCCAGCTTTTCTTTGAGGGGTCCCCTATCAGGAGTCTCGTCCCGATCAACCATCCCACTCCTCTTATTCAATGATAAAATATCAGGGACATTGTCCATGTCTCCCTTTACAGGAGCGTCAACCAAAGCCCAGGTTGGGGCGGGGAGGACTCATCTCAAACACAGGCTTCTCACTACACTGTCCCCACACCTGCCCGCTCTGTGACATGGCACTAAAGAGAACAGTGTCATCCACACACTCCTGTGTTCAGAAACCAACCACCCCAGAAGCTTTGTGAATAAATGGATTGAGTCTAATCAAAATGCCTCATGCTCAGATTCCTGGGTCACTGGTTCATTCCTGATGTTAACTTTTAAGATGCAATGCAGACACTCCTTCCTTCAGACGACTTTTCTAAAGAGCCAGCCCTGGAGAATGGATGACTTCCACCACTGTGCCTCACTCCCACCTCCCCAGATGTTCCTGGGGCACCCATCACTCCTTTTATGCACCAGTTGGCTTAGATGCCATCTTTCCCACTAACATCATATTAACCTTCATTTCTCTAAAAGATGAGGAACATAGAATCTGGCAAATTTAGATGTTTGGTCAACATGAGAATGAGTGAATCAATCAATTAAACAACGAGTTAATCTGCTCTCCTAACGGGTGGTCCCCTCAACCAATTGTCTGTCCATAACACACAGGGAAGGCATTGCTGGTTCACCCCCACTTAGTGCTACAGGTCCCAGAGGAACCAGTGCTGGGTCCAGCACTAGAGCTCCAAGCACAGATACTCTGCCCCAAGGTATCCCCGGGAAGCCCAGAGCCACCCACACCATTTGAAGAGGGTGCGAATGCTTTGCTCCCATTAATAATGGGCCCATTTCTCATCTGACCGCAGAGCCTGTGAAGTCGGTCCAGGCGCGGAGACTTCAAAGGGAGCTCGGTGCTGGAGTTGGCCCCGGAGGGCATGGAGCAAGACAAAACACAGGCCACCGTTTTTACACTGTGGATGGTATACAGGAAGTCATTGTTACCAAGAGCTCGCCCTGCCAGGCCTCCTGGATTGCCGGAGCAGACGATCTCGCATCTCTGCCCAGTGTAGCAGTTACTGCACAAACTGTTTTGGCTCCAAGGCCCACCAGACTGAAATGGTAATTGCAACTTGGGATTTTTTTTCTCATGGAAAATTCCCTCCACCCCTACACACACGCACACACACACACACACACACACACACACAGACTCTAAAATCAAGTTTACCCAGAGTGACCTTACAAATAGCATATTGAACCAGAGTTATTTAAGACCAAAGAAGAAAAATCTATTCTCCTGGGTAACTGAGGAGGTCTGATCCCAGATGAGAGGCCCCTCCTCCTCCCTAGGCCTTCACCACCCAATATTCCCACAGTCCCCTACAAGCCTCTATTTCATCATTAACCTTGCCACATGGAACTATGGGATTGAATGCCCCTCCCCGCTAGACTGTAAACAACTTCAGAATGTTGTCATTTTTGTCCCCAAACCCCTCCGTAACTTGCATGGTGCTTAACACTCGGCACTGTCCGAACTTATTTTTCTTACTCATTGGTTTGCTATCTATTATTTGTCTTCTCTGCCACCAGACTTTAAGCAGAACACATTCTGTTTTGCTTCGCACAATATCCCTAAAGGCTGGTGAAGAGGTGAAGATATAGTAGGAACTTAATAAAAACCTGTTGAATGACTGTTAGGTACTCGTGTACCTATGCACTAATGAATAGGTGGTTGGATGGGTAGATGAAAGAATGAATGAAATGTCCATCCAAGTGGATGACACCAATAATAGGAGACTTTTACAAATGGAGAAGAAGAACCAAAGCAGGATTATTCAGAAAATGGTTGAAGGACATGGGGTTATTTTAACCAAGAAACTAAGGCTGAAGGAAACATGTTGGCTACTTTCAAACCCCTAAGCGTCTGCCTTGGGGAAGTAGGATTGGATGCATTTTGTGGGGCCCCCAGGGTCCCGAGCAGGATTCGTGGTTGCAGGTAATGGAGACGGGGAAGAAGGGGCACAAGTAATAACCACATGGTTCCCCCAGAGGCATGGGCTACCTCTAGAGGGGTCTGATATGACCATTAGTTAGGATTGTCCTTGACATAATCGCCATATTGGGCGTGAGTTGGCAGTGCCCCATTAACCTCTAGGGAGCTTAAGGCAAGTTGGGAAAAGATGCCCCCTCGGTCTGGACACAGGCTTGCAAGCAGCTGACAGTCAGACAAAGAGAACGGTGGCCTTCCTCTGGAACTCAGCCTGGATTTCAACCCCTATGCTTTCTTAGACGTGTGCAGTACCCAAATCACCCTCCTATGGGTGGCTGCCCTGTTGGGTAGCCCGGCAGCAGCACCAGCTTCTGCAGAAACATCTGGGGATATGCTTCATAAATAGAGCCCCAGGTTGTCCTCCAGAGATTCTGACTCATCTGTCCCTCTGTTATTGTTGCCGTTACTGCTGCTGCTGCTGCTGTCATATCTAAAACTCCTGCCGGATCCTGGTGATGGATCAGATCTGAGAACCGCCAGACTGCACGCTTCTGCAAGCTCTCTCCACTTCGAGATCTTGGTGGCGGTGGACTCCAGCTTCTCTGAAAGGAGATTTCATTAAAAACCTAATATGTCACTTCTCCTTTTAGACAAAGTCAATAAAAGCTTTTCAAAGAAAAATTCCCCAAAGCAACCCCATTTGAAAGACAAAAAAAGAGATCATTGATTTAGCAGGGCTTGGAATCTTGGCCGAAAGAAGCTCAGGGCAAATTGAATCGATGGTTGACTGAATGATGCCAAATACCAAATTCTTAGGGTCATAGAGACAAAAAAGAAAAAAGAACGAAAAGATGTCACTTGGTCATTTAGCAAGTTTTTGTGATATATCCGAGAGTTGAATAGGTAAGGAAACATCTATAAGAATGGCTGCTGTCTTTCCACACCTGAGTGTGAGGCTCAGGTCACGCGAGCATAGCCAGGGAATGCTATGACTCCACAAACCCAAGCATGGTCCAGTCTCTGGCCATTGTTTGACACCAGACTTGCTCAGGGCCAGTGTCCAGGAGTGTGGCTGCGTCCCTAGGGATGGAAGATGTGGGAGGGAGGACAGAAAGGAGGCAATAGCCAAGTTTCTAGAAGACTTGGCCTTGCCCCACATTGTCCTTCCTCTGAGAAGCCTTGGGGACTGCAGACTGCTGGCCCAGGCCACACGCTCTCAGGGACGTGACCTGTTCCCTCCCACTCATTTCCCTTTGCTTACTCATGCCAACCCTCTTTCTCACTGCCCAGTCAAGTGCAATGCCTACTCTCACCCACTAGTGTCCCTGGTTTATAAAGAAACATGAGAGGTTAAAATCCTACCTCTGCCATCTACTAACTACATCATCTTGGGCTGGAATTTTTCCCATCTGTCTAATGGAGATAATAAGGGTACCCACTTCAAAGTGGGATAATAAATGTGAGACTTAAATGGGTTCATGCATTAAAAGTTCTTACAGTACAGAGTTATAAGTCTTTGCTCTAGTTACTCTAAGTCGTGGGGTTTTATGTTTGAAGCAACCCTGCCCATGTTGCCATGGCACCCCCCATGCTGGCACCTCCCACCCCTCCTCTCACACTATGTGGTAATTGTTCTGAGACTGTTGCCCCTCTCTGTGCTCCCTGGGGAAAGGGCTCCCCTCAATGTGGATGCCCAGAATGAGCACAGGGCCTGGCCCACCGAGCAGGCTCTGAGCAAATGCTCAAGGATGATGAATCAACATAATGTTAGTCACTATAAGGCATCTAAACAACTCCTCTGTGAGAGGAAATGAGCAATTCTTACTATTTTTCTTTTTAGTTTGGGAATCTGAGGCCTAGGGAAATGAAGTGATTAGTTCTAGGCCCCCTGGGCATTCAAGGGGGAAAAGATTTCTGTGGATCTGTCTGACTCCACAAGGATTTTGGTGGTTCACACGCCACATTCTTGCTCAGGGAAGATGTAGGTGACTTCAGAAAATACTGCTTCAACGAGGTCTTAAGAATGATGAAGCATTTCCCAAAAAGAGAGCATGAATAATGACATTCTAAGTGGAGGGCTTTGCATGGTCATAGGCAATTGGCCAGCATGATGGAGGAATAATAGCAGTTTATTACTAGATTCTAAATCCCATGAGGCCAGGATTGTGTTGTTTCGGAAAATATTCCCACCACGAAGTTGAAGTCCGCATGCAGCAAGCCAGCTATCGACTGTTGAAAGTATAGGCAAATGGATGGATGGATAGAACGGATAGACGGATGGGTGACTACATGGACAGATGGAGAAGCTGGAGAAAATGAACCTACCTTGCCTACAGAAAAGTTAATACTCAGGATGCGATTTTAGATCCAGTTGTTGAAGCCCAGAGTGATACTCTACAAGCGTCTGCGAGTGCTGTCTCTTGGTGGTGGCAAGAGTTGATGGATTTGGTTCTGGCATGTGCCTTTGTTTCTACCTTAGCTCGGAAGTGCACAGTAGGAAATAATTTTATATTATGAAGCAAGAAAGAAGCACGGAGATCAGCTGGTTGAGGACTTGACAATATTGTACTTGGACTTTATTTCGGCAGGAAGTGAGACCCCAGAACATTGACAGCAGGGTTCTGGTCTACCTGCTCCCAGGCTGCAGTAAAGAGGGTGCAGGGTGAGGGGAAGTCTAGGGACAGGAACCTGGGTGGAAAACAACAGCCACAGTGCAAAACAATTTACATGGAAATTGAGTCCTCATCTCTTCCCAACAATCCAGGGCACTTCAGCCACAGCGCCACTATTTCTGAGAACATGCAATGGAGGCTGGGCACTGGTTGCGAGTTAGGGCCTCTGGTGAGTGTTCCCATGAGCCCTGGGTGTGAGTTACCCCCTCGTGCCTCCTTCCAAGTCATCTTTACTGCCATCAACCCCAGAGAACAGAAGTTGACGGCAAAAAAAAAACAAAAATCAAAACACTTGAATATTCAACATTGGAAAAGCACATTTTGGGGAAGTTGGGCAATTCCCAAACGGATAATTCTTTAAAAATGATTTTATTCATTATTTTCAGAGAGAAGGGCAGGAAGGGAGGAAGAAAGGGAGAGAAGCATCACTGTGTGGTTGCCTTTCACCTGCCTCCAGCTACGGACCTGGCTGGAGACCTGGCTTGCAACCTGGTTATGTGCCCTGGCTGGGGAATTGAACCAGCGACCTTCAGGTTTGCAGGCTGGTGTCAATCTACTGTGCCACCAACCAGGTCAAATGGACAATTTTATGGTTCACTTAATACTTGTGAAGCAATTTGCATAATGAGAAGTTCATGGTGAAAAAATGGAACGTGGATTTTTATGCAGAAATGCCTAGAATAACTTGCATTTGGCTTATAACGTTCTATCAACCTATCAACATCCTCACTTTCTTACCCCCAAGATTACTTGTAGCTTCTTTCTTTTTTGGAGGGTTGGGGGAAATAAGACTGATCAACCTGTCTCTATAGGTTCCTTCATTTTCCTGAGATTTGAGGGGATGTGGCATAGGATTTGTGGACAGAAAATCTGCGCAGTAGAGAGACCCTGGGAGAGGAGAGGGCATTGCTTTGGCACTTCCAATGGTCCCTCTAGAGGGTCCCTCAAGCTGTCGGTCTTGAAATGTCCACAGCTCCACAGCAAGAGGTCAGCCACACCTTGCTTAGAACCCACTATTAATCGAACATATTTTTGTAATAGTGGAGGCATTAGTCAAACAAAAAACCACTCAGCTTTATCCATAGGATGATCGTGTAATTTATTGTCCAAGCCTGAACACTCCTCAAATGAAAAAAGACACTATTAATTATTGTGCTGGAACAGAGGGGACAATCTGGACTGCCCCCTTCATACAAGGACATATGGTCACTGACACACAGCCATGTCCTGCAGCTCTCTTAGCATGTAAAACAGGCACTTCATGTAGGTAAATGTTCCAGATAACTGAAATTTGCCTTGGCCTACCAATCAATACACTTTACCTTTCCCTGCATGGTTTAGAGGTGCCTGGTTGCCTGACACATAGTGGACTTGGCAGAGTAGTTGAATGAATGACTGGACCTTTATGAGCAATTACTATGACATATTATCAAGTTAATGGTGATCACTTACCAGGTGATCTGAGTAAGCTATTTGCCTTGCTGGGTCTGATTTCCTCATCTGAAATTAGGGACAAAAACTAGAGCATCTTTTGGGTCCCTTCAAATCCTAATACCTTATGTTTGAATTTATTAGTTTTGCTACTGTCGTTTTAATAAAGCTATCCTTAAGAGAGAACTGAGAGAAGAATGGAAGATATACCAGGCAATTTGTGGGAACCCAACCGGCTCTTGAGTGTTCTATTTGGAAAGCCCTTAGCTGTATTATTGTGCTAGAAGTGTGGATGTGGCAACAAAGATAAGACAACATTTTCTCTCCCCTTTATGGTTTTTTTCCCTTCCTCATACACCCAACAGGCACTTTCTGCTTGCCTGCTCCATACGGGGACATGAATACAGATCCACCAACTGCTATAGCCCCAGGAGGTCACATCCTAACAACCAAGGATGAAGGTGGATACAAGTGGCTTTAAACCAAGACAGAAAGAAAAGTGTCAGAAGAGGGGACAAGGGCTGCAGTGGGAGTTCCAGGAAGGTGCGGTCAGTTCTAGCAGGTGGACCAGAGGATTAGAAGAGGCTTCATGAAGGAGGTGTCATGGCAGCCATGAAGAATGAGTAAAACGAAGATACTCAGAAATGCAGAAAGGGCTTTGCAGATTGAGAAAGGAGTGTGCACAAAAGCGTAGAGGCAGGAAAGTGTTTTAGCAAAACAATCAAATTAGCCTTGGATATACAGGACTCAAAAGGAGTTTCTGTCTTATTTACCTTTGTGTCTCCAGAATCTTGCATTATACTAAATGCTCAATGATGATCAGCTATATAAATGAATGAACATAAAGTAACAGAAGGTAAGGTTGGAATGGTCGTGTTTCACTTAGTAGGGTGACTGCCTGTCATGTAGTAGGCACTTGATATGTACTGAGTGGATGGGTGGATGAATGGATGCTCAGGTGCATCATAGACGGATGGGTACATGCATAAGACCTCAGCAGGTCTTGAATTCCTAACTAAAAAGCCCAGACTTTATCTGGAAGTAATGGAAGACTCTAGCAGGAGACTGCCAGGGTGGTAACTAGATTCAAGAAGGTGAATCATCCAGTTTGTAGGATACACTAAAGGGGAGAAACTGGCAGGTAGAGACCCTTTTTTTCTACTCTTGTGCTGCTGAATTTTAACTGTATTTATCACAGGCATGCTGGGATAATGAAACGAAAATGATGTACGAAGGGGATTTAAAGACCTCGCTGGTAGTTACAAATTTTTGTTACCTGGGATACTAAAAGGATCTCAGCATTGGGTGATCTGCATCAGAAAGGTGCTGTGACCTACCTGGGTCTCTTGAACCCAGAGTGACTGGGCCCAGTTGCTTCTACAGGAGGAAAGAAAGCGGGAGGAACAAGGAAAACTCTGGCGAGCAGGGACTCAGAGCTGCTGGGCACATGACACACCTCATCCATTTAGCCTTCAGAACAATGCCATTTTGTCCCTTCTCTTGAGCATCACAGCCTGCGTTACCTAGTGACTGAAGAAATAGTAGGCTCAGTAATCAGGGAACCTGGTCCTTACAGCGTGAGCTTGGACAAGCTCCATGACATTCCCTGGTGTGTTAGAGTCACTTCGTGGGCCAGTTCTGCATGGCTCCTCCCAACTCTATGACCATCGATGTCACGCAGTACATATATAAACACCTTGGAAATTGCCAAATGCCGCACACCGGGACTTATTTTTATTTTTTAATTTTAGAAAGATCAGTTAAAATATGGACAGCCTACCACTGCCAATGCTTATGTTTTCCTATCTTTCAAGTGATAATATTGTAACAGTTCTTGTTAGGGTTATTACGATGATTAAATTAGTTGACGTGAATAAAAATGTGCCATGGTGCCTGGTGCTCAATAAATAGCCATCGTTATCCCAGTTTTTTGGCATAAGTGTGTGTTCTGGAGAGTAAGTAGGGAGGACTCTTTCACTCAGGTTTATTCATCCTCATCCCCCCAGTATGGCGCCCACTGCCCGGCACCCAGTGGGTGCTCAGGGAGGGTGGGCAGAGCTGATGTGGTCCCCAGAGGGGTGGCGTTTGGGAAACTCTGCATCCACTGCTGGCATCAGCACTTGCATTAGAGGGCTTGCTTCTTTAATTAACAAACCAGGCGTAACTTTTACTCCGTGGCCTCGTCCTCTCCTGCCTCTCCTTCTTTCTTTGAACTCCAGTTCTTGAACAAATCCCTCTTTTCAGGAACGGGAAGCTGATCTGTCCTGGGGACCTGCCAGGGGAGTGGTGTGCGCTGGCACCACCAGGAGCTGTCATTCTCCGGAGACAATAGTCTTGGAGCGCCAAGGGGGAGAGTTCTCCGTGCAGAATTTCCCTGGCTAATCTGCGATGGTGGCTGGCACCCAGTCAGCCAAGGAAAGGAACCAAATTGCTCGGGCGGCTTTGGCAGGCTGCGCCCTGACAGCAGGCCAGAAGCTAACTCCCTCCTCTTCCCCCCGTGCCACCAGCTCAGGGGCCCGTCTGCCGAGGTTGGCTCTCTGTGTAGGTCTCTCAGGTGGCGGGGAGGGGAGAGGACGGGCGAGCAGGGCGGGGGGCAGGGGGCAGGGGGTGCATCACTGATGATGCTCCACAGACAAACCATCAGACAGATGTCACATTCTAGTCCCGCCCCCTCCCTCCAACCTGGGTACCAGACTGGGTCTGAGGCCCACAGGAAGGCAGATGGGTGGCATTGTAGATCAACGTCTACAGTCCCTGCGTGGAAATGAAGAGGATCTTAAGTCCAATGAGACCAGGGCAAGGGGCCTTGATAGAGCTTTTGGCAGCCAGTCAGCCTGGCACTGCAGTGCGGGTGGTGGCACCCCACTTTACCGGTCCCTGATCAACTTTCCATGAACCTCCCCTCTCCCACTGCCGTGTGTATGGGGGGGGGGGAGCGCCCGGGAGTGGGTGCCCAGTAAGCCTCATCCGCAGTGCACGCCCTGGTGTGCCACTCACAGGACTCCTGCTGGGCACACGGTGTTGGTCTCCGATCAGGACCCTGGAGGGGCCATCGAACCTGGAGCTGCCTGAGCTCAAGGGCTGAGACTATTTCAGAGACCGAAAACCACAGCAGAGAAGTAAGTGCCTTCTGCATCCCACAATAAAAATACATGTTATTTCGCACCCCACCATGGATCTAGATACACAGTTTTCTTCACTAATATAGACCTTACGATGGGCTATGTACTCTTTTCTACTCTACTAGACCCTGTTCTATATTTTGAAATTCAGATCTTGACCTTCCTTCTGGACCCACTAACAAGTCCAACCATGGCTTGAAAGAGTAGATCCTGGGTGGAGCGGAAGGGTCATCCTGCACTCAAAGGCCCCTTTGAGAAGCAGCCCAGCCACCACTTCCAGGCAGCAGCCTGGCTTTCCCCAGCAGGCTCAGCTGGCCACTGGGGCGACGCTTCCAGGGGTTGTTCCTGAGGCCTGACCCTCGTTAACTCCGGCATGTCTTTGCCTCTCCTCCCTGTGGCTTCGCAAGTCCTCCTTCGGAAGTCCTCCAGCTTTACCATCGCCCTTCCCCCACACTTCTGGTCTCATGAAGGATTTGCCACCTGCATGCTACACACACATACACACACACACATACACACACACACTCCAGGGTCACTGTCTGCCCACATTATTCGGGGGATGTGTTATTGTGTTATCTGGGGAGCCAGTTGGTTCTACATTCACTCCGAATGCCAGGCTGCAGCTCACTATAATGGCACAGAGAATCACAAATCCGAAAGGGACCTCTCCCACAGGACCCCTGGAGGATAACGTAGGGGTGTCGTCAGGTAGAATGTGGTGGGGAGCTCTGATGGGCATGCAGCCACCTAGAGGCTAGCTGGGACCCCAGGACCTCAGAGAGATCAGTGGGGACAACTCCATCCCCAGTAGTGAAGTTTGACCCAAATGCCACAGGACATCATAGGGAGCAGGGAGACCCTGAGCCCCACAGTCCTCAGCAGCTCCCTGGGCCCCTGCATGCGACCGACATGTACAGGGGGGTCTCAGGTCACGGGTGTGCGTACATGCACGGCTCCCCGCAGCCCCAGGGGAGGAGCCCAGCGCTGGGAAGGGTCAGGTCGGACTTGTGTCAGGATCCCCTGGGAATTCTGCAACAGTTCAGAGCACCCTGCTCCCCACAACAGGGCAAACCCACGTGAGACAGAAGACATGCACTATGGGGTTAGGCCTGCCCTGTCACTCTGGCTGTGTGAGCCTGGGGACGTCAGCTTTCCACTTGGAGCCTCAGTCAGCTCCTCTTTTCAATGGGGAGATCCGGTTAATCCCCGTTGCGTTAGGGCCAGAGTAGAGCACATGTGCTAACATGCTGTATAAACCTAGCTCGCTCTCCCAGCAATTGCAAGACGGTGATTAGATTACCCAACGTCTTTCAGGCTCTGAGAGGTGGAATGACTCACGTGAGGGCACCAAAGGCGGGTCTGACTCTGGAGCCACCGCTGTGCCACTCCGCCGCTCTGCCTCTTGGCCTATGTCCATCTGTGCTAGACACCCTGCTTCACAGCTCTCGGGGCTGTGCCTGCCGCCTGCCCTAGACCAAAACTCTGAAGGACAAGGTCTCGTTTCCAAGGCAGGAGCAGTAGGAGTGGTGCAGAGCAGGGCGCAGGAGGGCACCAGCATTGGTTAACTGCCACTGGATTCTTAATGTGCCGCTGCAGAGATTCTGCCAAAGAAACAGTGGTTGCGCCCAGGCAGGGGAAATCTCTTCCCGATTTCCCGGCTTCCCTGAAACTGCCATTCTGTGAAGAGGTCTCTGTGCTTCTTCAAGGGCGGGGCTCCCGGGCTGGGTCTCGGGGGGCAGAAAACCCTTCCTGCACGTCTCCCTTCAGGCAGCCCTCTGAGCAGCCCAGGACCCCTCTCTGGACCCCAGAGCCCTGTGTGTCCACTGCAGGTACAAACCGCCCTGGCCTGCACCCCTGATGGCCAGCATGTCCCCCACCCGGGTGTGTCGCTCCGGCTAGAACGTGAACTGGCGACGGTGGAGTTGTGACCTGCACAGCCCCTATACCTGGGCCACCCGGCCCCGTGGATCTGTGACAATTCCCGCGATTTCCACTCTTTCTGCGACCTCTGTTGTGTGGTGTGTGGGATCAGGGCTTGTCCTCTGCCCAGATGCCAGGCCCCCCCTCTTCCCTGGGGGCTGCTGACTCCAGCGAGCCCTCCCCAAACACAAACCTCCTTTCAGCAGCAGCTCCTGAGGCTCCAAGCCCTCTCCCCTCCAGCCCAGAGCCATTGTATCAGCTGTGGTTTATGTAAAGGCTTTTGTTGGACCCCTGGTTTTGACAGTCCCTGTGTTGTCGAATGGTAATAATTACAGAGCCTTTCATCCTTTATTTATGGGATTGCTCTGGGGGGAGAGGGGCCTGGCCAGGGGGGAGGGCTGCTGGGGGCAGGCAGCCTCACTCTTCTGAGGCTCAGTACAGAACCGAAGGAGCAGGGGTCCTTTGGAAGTTATAAATAGCAGCTCCCGGGAATAAAGAAGTCACCTCTCCAGGCTTCGGGGGCTCAGAGGACAAAGGACACTGGGAGCTGGGAACACCACACTCCTTCAGGACTGACAGGGCTGAACGGGGTTTCCAGGGCCCGGCCACTGTTTTGAAAAAGCTGTCATTTGTCTGAACGCAAGTGTCTGGCAAAGGTGAAGAGAAGCAACTTCATCCCTGCCAGCTGGCCGACTCGGAGCCTCTGGGCCCTGAAGGTGCCGCATCTCCTCATCAGTCCAGAGGGTCAGGAGCTCGCCCCTGAGACGGAGCTGAAGCCAGCCTCTTGGGGCTGCATCCCAGATGGTTCATGGTCATTCAAGTCCTGGTACTTCCCAGCCTCCCTTGCAGCTGAGCTGGGGCAACAGCAGGGGGTGGACGTGATGAGCGCCACTCCAGGCACATCCCATGGGAGCCCTGAGCATCATCCCATGGGAGCCCTGGGAAGGCATGGAGCTACATGGCCCCAGTGGCACAGCCACCTGAAAGGGCCAGCACCCCCAGGCAGGGCCCCCAGGAACGTGTCTGGGGGAACGTGAGCGAGGGATTGCTCACGTAGTGCGAAGGGTCCGTTGTCCCTGCAGCACAGCTGGTCCAGCCTGACCAGCCACAGCCATTGCTCCTCACGGGCTGGAAACATGGACCACAAGGGCCTCTGCCTCAGGGATCCACAGTCTGGCGGGGGAGACAGTCCCAGGGCTGTCCCTGCACAGGCCCGAGGCTTGGGGTGCCAAGGAGAGCTTCCTGGACAGAGGGTGCTGGGAAGGGACCCAGAGGACTGAGCAGGGCCTGACAGGTGGAGCCAGGGAAAGAGGGTCACAGGTGGGAACAGCGCAGGGAAGCAAGGAAGCAAATACTGGGGCAGACTGCCTGCTGCTCACGGCTGGCCGTCATCAGTCTCTCTCGACCGGGATCAACTCAGCCAGCCGCAGTGCCCACAGCGCTTGTGTCCAGGGAAGGAGCCACCAAGCTGTCACCAGGACTGGGGCAGGCTCCAGTGGACAGCTAGAGCGCGGTCTGGGAGGATCCGGATCATTCAGAGGGTGTGAAGCACGGGGAAGGTGCAGGTTCCAGGAAGAGTGTGGGTCGTGGATCTCATGAAGCACCGGGGTGACGTGGATCGTGGGAAAGATGTGGGTCATGGAAAGGATGTGGATCCCAGGGCAGAGTGTGGATTATGGGGACAGTTTGCTCCCACAACTCCCTGTACACATCTGTGTCAGTGTTTAGGGCCCAGATTTAACGGGTTTGTTTTTAAGTGTCTGTTTTCTCTAGAAGATTGGGAGCCCCTCACAAATAGGGACAGTACCTGTGTCCCCTCTGAGTCCCAAGTCTGAAACCAGTGCTAGGAACACAGCAGGTGTGGGTGTGAGAGGACGGAGTGGAACGTGAACTTGGGTCTGGCCAGCCGTGGCTGCCCTCCCTGGCCTTCCTCCGGGAATAACACACAATTCTTACTCCTGGAAAAAGACCGAAGAAGATGAGAGCTTTTATGACACAGGAATCACTGGAAATAAAAGGTGCCTAGTATGCAGACTACCCACCTTCTCATTAGACATACGGCACAGATGGGACTTGGACAGCAGAAGGGGCTTGGCTTAAGTGGAGTGTGGGGACACCCCTGGCCCTACCGGTCTGTAGCTGTGTGAACCTAACCTGACCTGGCTGCCTAACCTCTCTGTGTCCTGGTAGCCTCACCTGTGAAATGAGGGCCATTTTCCCAACCCTGGAGCAGCTGTGAGATGTAAATAAGTTGATTTATGAGACTGGACCTCACCAGTTTCCCAGGACAGTCCTGGCTCTGGCCGACCCCACCCTTGAATCACAAACACTCCATCTCGGGTGGTCACCCTCTCGTTCTCCTTCCCGGCAGCACTGAGCAGGAGGGGATAGCATCTCTGGAGGGGCGCCCCTGGTGCTTCAGCTGATGAGGATAAAGCATGCTCAGCTCTCCAGCCACACATGTCTTTCCTTGAAATTCCAATGAGTCTATTTCCCCGTCGAGAGAAATGAGTGATGAGAGGGCGTGGATGAATTTTCTAAGATGTTAAGATCTCCTGTAAAAATCCAGGAGAATTTGAGAAACTAGCAGCAGGCTAAAGGGAAACAGCTCCTTCCTTCATCAGCGAGCTCAGAGCCCTTGTGATTCTGCAGGTGAAAAGATCCACCTTCCAGGAAAGAGGAGAGCGGGTCACGGTTACCAGGGTTGTCTCCGATGAACCTGCTGAAAAACAAACTCTCCATCTTGAAGGGAGCAAAGGAGCATTGGCATGCATCCCCGCTTCTCGGGCTGGAGCGATTTCTCCTGCCTCCCGAGTGAGCACAGTTGTCCCCGATCAGGCAGCCTCCCTCGGGCTGTGAGATCAGAATTCATTAAACTGTGCTTCGTTCACGCTTTTCGTGCCACGAGTCAGGGGGCTATTGGAAATAGGATTCCCGCTGATGAATGGGCCTGTACAATTATCGGTGACAAGACGGGGCTGCCCTGCCACCCTGGCTGAGCATGGAGACGCCTCTCGGCAGAGACAAACCAGAGCTGGGGATGCGAGCCTGGCCCAGCGGAATTAGGGTCTCCCCGAAGGTGGCGTGGCTTTTTAGGAGCAGGGAAGGAGGTTGCAGCCTTCCACTGGTACGAACAGTGGTGAGGTGTGTGCTTCGGGAACTTTGAAGTCACGCCAGTGTGGGCTCAGCTCCTGCCTCTTCTAAGTAAGTAGCTCTTGAGACGCCCCACCTTCTGAGCCTCAGTTTCCCTTTCTAGAAAATGAGGCTAATGACACCCAGCAGGAGGATAATGATATCTAGCGTGCAGATTATCCCAGGGGCTCAAGATGACACCAGAGAAGAAGCATCCACCAGCAGCCTGAGGCGTGACAACGCTCCGGGCGTCTCCGCGGCTCGCTGTGGCATCTTGGATTTGAAGTTGCCGAGGTCTCAGGGTGGCTGCTCCATGACATCAGACTGCAGAAGCAGTTCTGAGAACTCCCTTCCTGCTTAATGAATGAAGAGAGATCCTAACAGTCGGGGCCAGACAAAGAAACATGTGTCAGGCTCCGGAAGCCAGTTTCCAAAAGCGGTGGGGGAGCAAGGGAGGAATCTGGGTGAAGGGCAGGGTGGAGGGGGCCAGTACGTGGCCCCATGTGACTGCTTCTGTCTCCCAAAATACCATCAGCCCCATCCCTTCTGCCCGATTCCTCCTCCCTTTGGAGAACAGTTATGAACCAAAGCAGAAGAACGTATGAAGGTTCCATTCCAACACAGGAGGTTCCCAGCTCACAAAGGGGTCTCTTCCTAGAGAGATCCATCACTTGAAGGGATAATGCCACTCCTGATATTTCCACTCAGAGGGGGTTGCAACTCCTCCTACAGTCATGACACTTCACCACGCAGCAAAGATGTTCAAAGTGTCAACAAGAAACAAAATGATCGCTTTCTTAGACATGTTTGCCTGAGATCTCCAAGACACGATGAAAGGTGTCCACAACTCAGCGGGCTCTCCCACGGAGAACACCGAGAATTCAAACCAGTAACATCAGCGAGACCCCCTCCTGCTACTGAAGCCAGATAAGGGTTTTCCGCGCTTACTAGCAGGAGGATTTTGTAAAAAATGACTTAGCTCTCTGGGTGGCACCTCCACATCTCTAAAATAAAAGTAAGTAAATACGTGCAATGGCCAGCACTCTGTCTGATGCAGCATTTTGTTCACGCGCTTCCGGAGACACCATTCATCCTCGCCACCACCGCCAGCACACGTTTGTTGTGTTTATGAACTAGGGGTTTATCATCCTGTTCCGTAAAATCTAACCCCGCAAAGGGACCTGGGGAAAGAGGGGTGGTAACTCCCAACGGACTGCGTGTCTAATGAAGCTCTGAAGGCAGAGGCATTGTAAAGATTTGGTTTTGTGCACTTAAAATAAGTGGCCTGGTCTGCTAACCAGGACAGCCCATGGTGTATGAGAATAACTCAGTTTTGCTGCTCTTTCTTGGGGGGTGGGGGTGTTGCTGTCTAGCTGCAGTGAAGGAAAGGCGGGGCCCAGACTTCGCAAGAGACCCTGCACAATGACAATGTGAGACCATTGTTCGAAAAGGAAGGATTTCAAGATGGTAACAACAGAGCATTAGAGTTTGAGTTCGAGGGCACCAGCCATGACAGACAGGTCCCAAACATCAGACGGAGGAGGGGGAAAGACAGTGAGCCTTTTTAAGATGTGTTCCCTGCGACCTTGCCTCAGTAGCCGAAACACAGCCACGCCTAGCTGTAAGAGAAGCTGAGGGAGGCAATTAGTAACCTGACTGGAGTTCTTGTTACTAAGGAAGTGAGGGAAATGGATATTGAGAAGAAAAGTAGAAAAGTGCCCCCCACCTCCACCCCAGGGTCTTAATTCCTTTCTTGGTGCAGGGCCCTCTCCTGAGCTCCCAGCTCCTACTCAGCTACCTGCTGGACATCTCCACTTGGCCAGCTCATAGGCACCTCAAATTAAACATGCTCCTAAACTACATTTTTTATTGCCCCCTCCTCCGTCACAAGTTCGGCTGGTGGCAGAAGGACTCAAGCAAGGATTGCAGGAACAGCAGACCCGGTTAAAGGGCCCCGCGGACCAGCAGCAGCAGGACAACACAACCATGTCAAGGGTTGTGATACAGGCGAGATAGCCTCACACCCAAAGCACAGTTCCATCCCATCAACAGGTGAAACTACTTTGCTGTGTTCTAGTTCCACTTGCACGGTGAAGCTGGCCGAGACACTTGTACATGACACAAGCAAGGAACACCCATCAGAGCATGAGGCTGATGGAGCAGCCATTATCACAAGCCAGCCTTCGTGGTGGGTCTTTAGAAGAGTGGAGGAATGGAGACTTTGTAAAAGTAGACCCCCTGCTCTAGTTGTGGAGACCAAGGAGAGGCAGAAAACCCATTTTCTGGACACTCCAAGACAGCAATAGGAGGGCTAGCCCAGAGGCTCCACATTGACTTGGCTGTGTAGATTAACCATGAGGATCCTGGCATTCAGAGGAGATCATGAGATCCGAACCGGACCCGGATGACCAGGAGAGAAAGTGGCCGAGCAGAAAGTGCAACCTGGAGTCAGAAAGCAAAAAACTGCTGCCAGGCAGATGTGGTACCTCCTGGAGCGCCGACACAGGATGGCCGCGGGCAAGAAGGCTGGAGAAGGCTGACTCGAGTGGGTCCTGGATGGGAAGGTGATGTGTTTGATTTTTAACATCGAGGTCAAGTTCATAAGCTCAGCACCTCCTGCAGGCTCCTCCATAGCAACTGTTGTCGGGCACCCAGGTGTCAAAAAGAGAAAGTGAATGTGAGCGCCTTGAGGGCGTGTTTGCTTCACTAGGGACCCCACTCCTCCTGTCACACGTGGGTGTGACCTGTCTAGCCCGAAGGCTTTTGAGTTTGTGACCTTTGTAGGCAATTTCTCGGCACTTCCAGCGGATTGGAGAGCAGCATGCATACAGCTGAGCTTCTAGAGCAGTAATCCAGGTGCCTGCATAAGAAATTGCAGGAAGCGAGACGCCTGCAGCCGGCCCAGCACTGACACAATAAAGGCCGGCCTGGGAAGGTTCATGCACAGGAGGGGCCTGAGGCTTCTGTGACATTAACTCCCAGGCCAGCCATCCTCGGAGCTTCACCAAGGGGCAAACTAAACTTAATAAACAATAAGCCTGCTTCCGAGAAGACTCAGGAAGTGCCTGAGAAAATGATGTAAACCCAGTTGTTTCAGCCCCAGAAGTTCGAGCCTTTCCAGCTCAGGCACCAACATGGGGGTGAGGGAACCTTCGAACGATTCCACCCCTTATCACCGCTGTCCAGAACAGCCTCGCAGAGCCCAGAACATGAACGATAGTAAAATGAGATTTTTCCCACCGCTGAGTTCTGAGTAGCTTAGCATGCAGCAAGTGTGGGGCAGCCACTGCTCCTTGGTGGGCAATGGTGGGCAAACAAGAGGGCTGGGTGGGCCTAGCACCACCCTGGCGGCTCTGAGGACCAGCGAAGGAGGAATCTTTAGGCAAAGGAAGAGGCAGGAAACTGTGGGGTGGGTGACAGCAAGGCCTGGTGACATCTTGGCCAGTGGGGCTATGAGAGATCTCTTGAGGGCAGAGGAACCAGCTTCTTCTGGATGTAAATGGCCAGACGGGACACTGAGGTGTCTGACCCATCTGCCATTGGACCACAAGGTCAGGTCATCCAGTTGGACCACTTAATTCCTGCCACCTGAAGAACTTGAGTATAAACCAAGTTGCCTTGTTCAAAAACCATTATGCCTGCTATTGTTTATAGGAGTCCCAAGCTCTCTGGACTGTCCTAACAGACCCTTCCCATAGGGCCCGTGTGGACTTTCTCAGCTTCCCTCCCATAGCCACATCTCCTTTCTTTTATCAAGACATACCTTACCCCAAAGGTCAGATTCAAATCCCAGCCAGGACACATAACCAGGTTGCAAGCCAGGTCCCCAGCCAGGTCTGTAGCTGGAGGCAGGTGAAAGGTAACCTCTCCCTTTGCATCCCTTATATCGATGTTCCTCTCCCTCTCTACTTCTCTCCCTTCCTCTCTCTCTAAAAATAATAAACAAAATCTTTAAGAAAGAAAGAAAGAAGATGTACCTCATACATCGCATTTGTATATCATAGTTCATAACATTTCCCTGGGCCAGAACATTCCCGTCCTCTCCCTCTTGTCTTCAACATACCGTATTTCAGTGGCCATTTCCTGGGGAAGGTCTTTCCTGGCCACACAGCTGGTCCCAGGATGCCACAGTGAGCTGGAGCTCCTGTCCCACCCAGGCACTCTGACTCAGGCAGAGCAGCAGGGAGAGTGGCAATAGGGAGACCACAGCACTGAATGCAGGTGGACTGCAGGGACCCTGGGGTGCTCTGTGAACACAGGAGACAGAGCATCTGCCTCCACCCAAGGGCCAGGTAAGGTGTCACAAGAGGAGGGTCACCTGACTATCTAGTCATCTTGAAGGGCAAGGAGACATTTGTCAGGCAAGGCAAGGAAGGGTCTTTGGGGCAAAGGGTTCAGAATGTGGGGGGCACAGCGTTATGCCAGTTTGCCTTTATTTACTTATTTACTTTTACAAAGGATGTGGCAAAAATAGAATCTGCTTTCTGCACCAGAAGGATTAGCCCTTCAAGAATCTTGGGAAACAGGGTGGCGGTTCCTCAAAAAATTAAGAATAGAGTTACTATACGACCCAGCAATCCCTCTTCTGGGTAGCTACCCAAAAAATTTGAAAACATTTGGTCACAAGGACACCCTATATTCATTGCAGCATTATTCACTGTGGCCAAGACATGGAAACAACCAGTGTCCCTCAGGAGATGATTGGCTAAAGAACATGTGGTAATACTCAGCCGTAAGAAAAGATGAAATAGTGCCATTTGCAACAACATGGATGAACCTTGAGGATATCATGTTAAGCAATAAAAGTCCGACAAAAAAAAGCTAAGAACCATCTGATTTCACTCATGTGCGGGATCTAAAACTGGAACTCATGACACAAACAACGTTACGGTGGTTATAAGAGGGAAGGAGGTAGGTAATAAAGGGTAAAAAGGACCAATATACTGCATGGTGATGGGAGATGATTTGACTTTGGATAGTGGGCACACGATGCAATATACAGATCATGGGTCATAGAAATGTACGTACACTTGAATCCATGTAATTATTAACCAATGTCACCCCAACAAATTTAATTTAAAATAATTTTGGGAAATCTCTTTTCAAACAATATTTATATTTCAGGAAATACAAGTTTAGAAACTATTGACAAATGGTGCAATGGATCTAGGTTTCTCTTTTGTCCTACACAAGACATTGAGTGAATGACTAGATCCCTTAGGTTTTACTAAGTTTCTCAAGGGCAAGATCAATAGCTTGATTATCTGCATGTATTTCCTGAAGGGTTTGGGCAGTGCCATGACCAGAACAGGAGTCAGGAATTACTTTCCAGTGATGATTGGGATGAATGGATGGATCTATCAGTCCATTCATTAATTTATTAATAGAAAACTTCTGAATCTTCTAGTGCTCAAGAAACTTCTGAATTCATGGGTTTCAAATCCTACAAACTGAACCACACTGGAAGGACCCAGGGAAGATGCACCACTCTTTTGGAATAAAAATTCCTGAAAATTTTCAGCAGGATCCTTTAGTATGACAGCTCTCCCAACCAAGAAAACTGTTTCTTTTCTTTTTTTTTTTTTCACTTTGTGTCTAATGGAAAAGGTAAATATACAACTCCAAGGTATACCATTTTATTTTTTAAGTTATGCCTGTATATATCACACCACTGTGATCTAGCATCTGAGTTTGTTTTGTTTTGTGTACAATACCGTGTTATAAAGAAGTGGACAGCTTTATCTTTTGCCTTTCCCTGCAACATCCATCACCTTACTGCTATTCTGTGTGCTGTCTATATAAGAAGAAATCACATTTCATGGAGGAAGATAGAAAAAGAATGAATCCCAAAACGCAGCTCACAAGGCCTTTATGACCTGACCCTGCCTCCTTGTCCATTTCCACCTTCCACCCCTCCTGTGCACCTCTTTAATTTCTGTCAAATGCCAAACCCCCCACCCTGTGTCACACCTCTCTGCTTCCACCTCCCTTTCCCTGTGGTTCCAGCCTCACATTCTCCGTGATTAGCCCTCAGCACTGCTCCCACTTCGTGCAATTGTCGACACTTTCATTCACTGCTTTGAATGAACTTTCATAGACAACGCACCACCTGTATTAGTTTCCTGGGGCTGCCATACAAAATAAATGGCCCCAATCTTAATGGATTGGATGTATTCTTTCACAGTTCAGGAGGCCCAGAGTCTGAAACCAAGATGTCATCGAGGTTGGTACCTTCTAGGCCATCTTAGGGAGGAGTTGTTCCGCGCCTCTCTCCTAACTTCCAGTGATGGCCAAAAATTCCCCCCATTCCTTAGGTGCATCACTTGGTCTATGCGTGGCCTACTTATAAGGATACCAATCACTGGATTTAAGGCCACTTTAATCAGGTCTGACCTCATATTAACTATATACACCTACAAAAAAAAATTTTTTTTTTCAAATGAAGTCACATCCGAGGTTCTGGGTGGACTCACATCCTGGGGTGGCACTATTCAACCTGGTATACTGGTAAACCTTGTGGTGCCCTGGAAATAAATGCTCTGTAAAGCTTTTTCAAGCTATGTAGGGTTATGCGTATCTCTTTCATGATGCTAACCACACCAGTTCACACATTCATCTACCTATATCGGTTGATTTCCAACATGGACAGGGACCAAGTCTTGTTTCTTTCTGCACCTTCAGCTTCTTGCAGGTTGGTCCCTCGACAGTCTAGAGAAGAAAGTTGCCCGCTGAATGCACAGGAGAGCCCTTCGTAATGCCTCGGGCTATAGGACCGACATTCCCTTCACACCAGATGCCGGCTTGGGCAAGCCACCTTCGCCCAGCAGGACGGCCACTGCAGCCATGGTGCCCCCATGGAAGTATCGGTGCTGGGTCTAAAGGCTGGGGGTTTGCTAAGTGCCATGCGTGCTCACACTGCGACAGGCGGTCCCAGACTCCACACCAGATGGGACAACAGCACCGCAGCATCATACCCCTGGCCACTGCTCCTTTCTGTCCTGGGTCTCACCCCAAAGCTTGGGGGTGGGGAGCAGCAATTCAGGGAACACTGGGGAAACAGTGTTCTCTTCATTCCACTGACACACGACTCCTTTCGTAGACAGAGAAACAACACAGCCCAAACTCCATGAAAGGAGTCACAGCATCAGACCACACCTAATGTACAGGTGCTTTCAAACACGCAGCCGTGGGTTACGGAGAAGAAAGTGCCAGGAAGAAGGCACGATGGTGGTTTTGCCCAAACCAGGGCTGCCTGCCCGTGACCCGGGCCTGCTGTTGCTGAGGGGACACGCGTGACCCTCCAGACATCTTCCTTTGAGGGACTGCAGGTCTCCTCGACCTCCTAGGCTTTGGGCTTTATTTCAAACAGGAACGTGTTGTTTTGTCAAGCAGAAATTACTCAATTCCAAGAATATGTGTGGCTTCTAAAAGCAGGAACAGCTGAGCAACCCACACTGGTCCTGGACGAAATTCAATACAGGCCCACCTAATGGCCATGACGGGGACTTTGGAATGAGTCTGAAATGCCTTCCTGGTATTGGCCACACGGCTCTCCCCGCTTCCCGAGCAGGCCGGGCATCCCGTGAAAGCCCTTTGATAAGAAGAAGCAGGCTCCTGGGAGGCCAGCCACCCACCACTTTCTGAGGCACCATTGTCCCGAGATGGGGGACTGCGATGTGGGGGCTCCGGCCGCGAGCTGCCCTGTCAGGTCCGCGGGGCGGCAGCGACACAATGCTGCACCTCCTGCAATGGGCCATTCATGGCGGCCTGGAGGTTCCCTGATGGGAACCCATTGACCCCGGGACAATAGATGAAAGTGTTTTCTCACTTGCCTTCGCCTCCTGACCCCTTGCCACCATTTTTCATGCACTGTCTCCTCTCCAGCCAGACGGAGGAATTCTTCTTCTTCTTCTGATGATGGAGGCCCCGTGACCCGCTCCGGCATCCTTGCGTCCCGGGAGCGGGACGCTTGCTGGAAGGTTGCCCAAAGGCGGGGGGAGGGGGCCCCCGCAGAATGCACCCGAGCCAGGCAAAGGTCACTTCCTCCCCACTCCCACTCCTGCACACCCACCCGCACCCACCCACACGCTCCCAAGCGCAGGGGCAGCACTTCTACGTGGAAACTCTAATCCGGAGAACTTGTTCACCTCCTTGCTTGTTTGCTCTCCAGCGTGTGACTCTCTGCTGAGTCCACCCCCGGAAGAGGAGTTCCACTTGTAATGCCCAAAGGCTCCCCCATCCCCACGTCACCCAGCCCAGGGGAGCAGCAGAGCAAGCTGCAAGTCTGTCCCTACATGTTCCAACTGGAAAGCTCTCCGATGACCCAGCAAAACCCGAGTGCTCGGCTGAGGGCCCCCAGGAGAGGTGACCAACCAGGGTCACGGCCAGCTAGCAACACCTCTGAGCACAGCACAGCCCTCTTGTGCCCTCCCAGCGCTCTGCCCACTTCCAATGCCTCTTCGGAAGGTGTGTCCCTTCCAAAGGATGGCAGACAGCCATCAGGCCTGACACTGTGCCATTATCACAGGGAATCATGGACAGAACCAGGATATCCTTTGTGTGACCCACAACTGCAGGCGACATCACTCGGAAAGGAGCAGTGACAGGAACTCGGATAAGGAAACAGAAAACTGGCCTGGGGTATGGGACAGCCTTGGGCTCTTCCGCCAGTTGGTGGCTCCCTGTGGGAAGGTGAGACCCTCCCTGCTCCTCAGGCTGCGTGGGCTGCGGGACAAGCCCAGACACCCCAGCATTTTACTGGCTGAGGAAGATGCTCACAGGCCTGTAGGCCGGAGCTGTGACAACACATGCAGTCAGTGCATTGGGGGCTTGTCACCACAGCCTGAGCTGGACAGAGCCCAGGGGTCACGTGGGCCTGGCTCACCGTGACGCTAATGAGCCTTGAGCACTAGGCCCCTCAAGGGATCCCTGCAAGGCCCTGGTATTATCAGGGTGTCTCTTCCTCATTGTGGAAAGGCATTAATCCCACCACGAGGGTCCTCCCCTCAGACCTCACCTGACCCTCATTACCTCTGAGAGACCCTGCATCCAGTTACCACCACATTGCGGGGCAGAGCTTCAACATATGAATTTGGGGGGCACAGGCAGTTAGTTCATAGCACAAAGTGCAGCCTGTTCCACCTGGGACACGCTCAAAGCTGCGGGAGACCCTCCTGGTGCAGTTCGATTCAAACCTCAACTCAGGGCTTCTCCGTCTCAGCCCTGTTGACCTTAACCCAGTGTTGCGGAAGCCGCCCTGTGTACTGCAGGATGGTTGGTGGCACCCCCGGCCCCTCCCCGTGAGATGCCAGCAGTAACTCCAGCTCCCAAGTCATGACAATCCATGTCTCCTGATGTCACTACATCGCCCCTGGGTGGCAAACTCACCCTCAGGGGAGAACCACTGGCTTAACATAAACTGAAGCAAAACCAAGTTGAACTCCTATCCTCCTTCAAGACCCAGGGCCAAGGTGGCCTCTTTGTTTCCCATAAAGCTTTCCCTAGCTCTCCCCGGTCAGAATAGTTGCTTCCTCCTCTGACCTTACCTCGACCACAGGATCTACCCTGCTATATCCTCGTCGTTCTTTAGTTTTTACCTCCCGCCATTCAACTGTAGGTGCTTGAAGGACAGGAGTGTGACTTACTTCTCCCTGGAATCCCTAACCCATGGGCGAAACCTGGCACACGAGCCGAGCGAGGGAATTCATTCCACGTCCACAAGACCCTCCATTGCCTGGATCCAGCATTTATTTCCAATTTCATACCCTCCTCAGGCTCCCCAAGGCCCTACCCAGGGCCACCTGGAAGGGCTGCCATTCACCAACATGCCCTGCTCTTTCCCAGCCTGTGCTTGGAGAACACTTCCTCCTCGTGAAATGTCCCCCGTGCCCACCTCGCCCCTGCCCACCTACTGAAATCCTGGCATCCTCCAAGGCCCATCTCGAAATGCTTCTTCCCCTCGGAAGACTTTTCCAAACCTTCTAATTAAAAATAATCAACCGCCCACGCCTCCCCCATTACCCCAGCTGCTGCTCCCAAAGTGCTTTTTAATTCTGTTACAACCCTTTCCGGATACAGCCTGTGTTCCTTACTAGACAGCGAACTCCCCACAGGCAGGAACTGTCATTATTTATTTCCCTATCTTCCTCGGAGCCTCGCAGAGGCCCTGCTGCACAGCAAACATCACTCAAATTTAATTCCAGTCTCGGGGAGAAGACTGGCCCGCGTGGAGGCCGAACGTGTGACTCACCGAGTTTTCCTCTCTGCCGCCAAGATAAAGATCATCGTTATTCGAAAACATTGGGGATAATACTGTTTACAGGAGAAAACTGCCCTACGACGTTCTTCTTGATGGAAAATGGGTCTGTTTTTTTCATCCAGAATTGATATCAGCCCTGGCTGTGGAAGGTCAGGAGGAGCCCTCCCTGAGCCTGCTAGGACCAGGAATGTCCAGAAGGATGCCAGTCCGTGGTTCTTGAAGAACATTGAGACAGGAGCTTGGCTCTGTCGTCCTCTGCATCCTGACAGCAGGCGCAAGCCGGCCATCTGCGGCACGCAACAGGGAGGTACACACCCATAACTGCACCTGAGCTTTGGAATTGGTCCTCGTGAATTGTGTTAATAATTTGTGCTCTTATTTCTGCCATTCTTCTAAAGGGGAAAAACCTACATGGATGGACTCTGTAACAAATAATGGTACTAATTTTGCATGAAACGTCATGAAATGTTTGCACACCTAGTAACTCCCCTGACTCCTCCGTGCAGTGCTACGGGAAAGGCAGGCAGAGGCAGAACGGGCAGGTTCGTTCCACCAGGCCACCACGGAGGCCCAGGGGTCACCTGGCAGATCTGAATGGTGCCAATGCCACCCCTGCGCCCCCAGCCACCTGCATGAGGGAGGAGAAATGAGGAGGCACGTCCTCACCACAACTATGATGACAGCTGCTGGGAAGGTGGGCTCCATGCCTGGTAGGAAATAGGCCTGGAAAGGGACAAAGCCTGCCATTCATTCGTGAGACAACTGAGCTCCAGCAAGTCCTGGGGCCGCAGGAAACAAGTCTCTTGAACGGAGAGGTTGGAAGGAAGGTCTGGCAGGGCTCCGAGGCTGTTGTTCTCCAGTGGGGTGACAGGCTGGGCCCGGACAGAAGCAGCCATTCTGCCAGCAGCCACAGCCAGTCCCTGGTGCCTTCAGGAGTCCTGTGCCAGGGGATGGGGTGGGGAAAGGCAGGCAGGTGCAGCTGGGACCAGGCTGCAGGTCCACCTCGAACAGCTGAGCACGTCGGGCACTCAACATGGGCCCCGCAGAGTGGGTGACTGTAAACCTCACCATGGCTTCTACCTGCACTGACGTGGGAGCTGGGCCAGCAGAGACCCAACCGGGCAGGGAACCCCCTCCCGCAGCTGGGTGTCCAGCACTCTTGCCCTCACCCCTGCACAAGCTCACCTCTCCAGGGGTGGATTCTGGTGCCAGAAAGGGCTGCCCAGCCTTCCTTTTGGAGTAAGACAGGAAGCCTCTTATTAAAATGCAGGAGCCAGGGTCAGTCATTAACACCTTAGGCCAATTAATTATGGAGTGAAGCAGCAAGGAGCAGGGTTGAAAGGGAGAGGGGAGGTGGGAAAGTCAGCGGCAGAGAGCAGGGTGCATGAACGGGCTGCTTCTACAACTTCGCGCACAAGGCCTGTTGCGATACACCACCCTCCTTCCTCAATACACCACCCTTCTTCCTCACAGCAGCCCTTTAAGGGGGCCGTGAGGACCTGGTTAGTGGAAATTCAGGAGGGACCTGGGTCTCCTGAACAGGGATTTGAAGCCCTGAGTAGTGCAAATCAACAATTACCCCCAAAATTTAAAGTTTAATTTAAAAATAAGGAAATGACAATTGCACCTCCGAAAATCACAACATCACCCTGACTGACCATGTGACTCAATACCCTGGAATCGTAGACAGAGGCTGAACGTGCATGGCTGTGGGCAGCCCAGCCATTCCAAAGCTCAACAAGTATTTTCTGAGCCCCTACTGTGTGCCAGGGTCCTTCATGGGTGACACAACAGCCTACTCATTTCAGATCAAAGACTGAGCATGAGGGATGGTTTATCAGTGGAGGACGATCAATGTTAGAGGTAAATGGTAGTCTCCATCACCTATTTTTTATAGACAAAATTGTGTCCCCCTAAGATCTGTGTGTTGATCACAGTGTGACTGTATCTGAAGGTAGGGCCTTGAAGGAGGTAATAAGGTTAACTGAGATCATGAGGGTGGGGCCCTCATCCAATAGTACTGGTGCCCTTATAAGAAGAAGAGGTGCACGTAGAGAAAAGACCATGTGAGGACACAACAAAAAGACAGCCCTCTTCAAGCCAAGGAGAGAGACCTCAGGGGAAACCAAACTTGACAACACCTTGATCTTGGACTTCTAGCCTCCAAAACTGTAGGAAAATACATTTCTATTGTTTTAGCCACCCAGCCTGTGATATTTTGATGTGACCAAAAAGGCAGCGAGTCATTTGCTTATTGAACAGCAGTAAGACCTTGGTCAAGTCACTTTCTGTCTGTGAGCCTCAGTTCTCTCCCTTTGTGTAAAAGTGACAACACCCACCCACCAAGTGGTATGTAAATTAGGTAAGATTTTATACAAGAAATGTGATTCACTGCAAGCCCATATTAGATGCCCAATGGAAAACTTAACAGTCCTAGTATGTTCATGCTCTCCAAGGCTCTGGCAGAGGACTTATCAGTTGCCACCAGCTGGGTGTTTTGAGGGGAAGGGAACTATCCATGACTTTCATAAAGACCTCATATTCTCAATCTGGCCCCGCTACTCCAAAGGATTTATTTTCAAGGATCCCTATGACTGTGCTGGGCATCTTGGGCCTGCGTCAGAGAAGTCACGAGCAGTGTCCGCTCCTCAGCATCACTAGGGCAAGGAATTTTAAAGACATGCCCTTTGTAGCAGGAAGGGCAAGAAGGACCTGCATTTCTTGTTTCAGCTTAGCAAGTCAGAGATGGAAAGTCAGGCTGCACTGAGGGGAGGTGGGGAGGAGGAGGACTTGTCGTAACACATACACACACACACATGCACATGTGTGATCATGCATGAACACAGAGTAATGTCTGCAGCCCACAGAGCTCGAGCTCAAGGAATTCTGAGGGTCTGGCTCCATCACGATCACCCACCCGGACCCTCCAGCCCCCACTGCCGTCTTCATACTGCGACTGAAGGGTTAATGGTAGGCATTCTCACACTGGGTTGGAATGTCCTTCACCCCTGCAAGAAGCTAATGCTCAAAGGCAGCTTTCTGGTCCCGGGGCAACATTTTCATGGATTCATGAAGCAAACATCTTGACTCCCTACACTCTGACCCATGGTCAGAGTTTCAGACAAACAACACCTGAGTCAGGACTAATATAATAGATCTTAGCTATCGCATACCAACAAGTTGGACCCCTAAGCGGGACTCCACACAGAGTGGTTTATTTTGCCAATTTCATTGGAGCCTCACGACCCTGTGAGGTTGGGAAGGAAACCCCACTGCATGGGAGAGAAAACTGAGATTTAGAAAACAAGACGCCTCTCACCCAGGGTCACACGGGTAATGAGGGGCAGAGTCTCGGTCCCCTTGTGCTCACTCAGGTGTGTAAATTGGTCCCTGTGACTCACTTCAGCTCTCTGTACCTCAGTTTTCTCCTCACCAAGGAGAGAAATAACACATTCTTATTCTGCATAATATTAGGAGCTTAGACAGGATGCATATGAAGCACTTGACGTGGTACCATGTGCACAGAAAACGCTCCGTCAGTAGTGACTGCGTGTGCCACCAGACTTGGAAGAGATGCTGGAAGAGATACTAGGCTCACCCACAGAAGATACCGGGTGTGCTGTTCTTCGAGCTGGATCCCTGGGCTTTTCCAGGAGCCCCCACGTGTTTGCCAGAGGGACCGAACACATGGACAAGGGCTGTGCAGCTAGGTGTGCATTCATGTGTGTGCATGTACCCATGCATGTGGGCGAGCGTGTGCATGAGTGGGGAGCAGAGGCACCTCTGACTTGCCACGAAGATCAGCTGACCGACCCAACCCCCCTACCCACCTGTCAGGAGGCTTGCTGCCTCTCCACAGATTATAAATCATTGACTGTGTTTTGTGTTTCGGGAACCACTGTGTGTCAGAAGTGGAATTTGAATGAGAAAAAAATGGGCAGATTAACGGAGCCTGAAGAAAGCAAAGTATCACTCACCGTTCTTGCCAGAGCGGGGAGTCAGCTGGCCGCTGAGCAACATTTGAAAAACATGGCTCTCAATTAAAACCGTTTTCTCGTTTGTGCTTCATGCTGGCGCTCACTTTAATTAATTGCAGGACATCTGAATCCGCCCACCAGTGTTCCATGTTGCAGAGTGCGGTCCGCGACCGTCCAGGTCTCTCCCAGCGCGGATCCAGATGCTTCCAACCGCATCCAAATCCACCTGCGGGTCCTGCCCATCCCCGCCCTGCCCTCCCAACCCGCCGCGTGGGCCACCCAAACAAACAGTGCCCTGGCGTGCCTCTTGCCTCTTGCATATGCTGTTCCCTCTGCCTGGAATGTCGCTCACTTTCCTTCCCTGCCAGGAAAATTTCTGCTCATCCTCTAAAAACCAGTCAGTAATTATCTCCTCTGTGAAGCCGTCCCAAGCGTTAGATGCTCTCCGCTCTGTGCTCGCAGCCCCGACCCAAGCCCGGAGTTCCTTCGGCGCAGGGACTGTCATCTGTGTGCCCTGCAAGTAACTGCCAGTCAAATGTTGTTGACGACTGAGTAAAGAGATGAATGGTCTCTGAGGCACCCGGTTAAAAGATGTCACCTAAAACTCAGTATGTTTGCCCTGGCTGGTGGCTCAGTGGAGAAGGTGCCGGCCTGCGAACCCAAAGGTCGCTGGTTCGACTCCCAGCCAGGGCACATAGCCAGGTTGCAAGCCAGGTCTCCAGCCAGGTCCGTAGCTGGAGGCAGGTGAAAGGCAGCCATACCTGGATGTTTCTCTCCCTTTCTTCCTCCCTCCCTGCCCTTCTCTCTGAAAATAATGAATAACATCTTTTAAAAAATAAAAGTAATAATAATAAATAAATAAATATGCTTGTCTAAAGAGTCCTAAGCCTGAGAAGTACCAGGGAAACATACTTGTCTTACCTCTCTCCCCAAACTGTGGTGTCTTCACTTCCTAAGCCCTCCCCACCGCCCGCCGCCATCGACCGCAAAGCCCCCGCTGACGCTGCCCTCATTTCTGTAGTCTCCTTTTTTTGGTCTAAATCCCAGGATTTCAAAATGTGTCTGGTGAAGATTCAGTCTTTTTCTTGCCCAGTTCCCTGCAGTCTGAGGCTCCTTCTCCCCCCAGCTGAGCAGAGGCCAGATCAGGGAAAGGCCCAGAAGGCCCAGAATGTTAACGCTGCGCTCCCAACGGAGGACTCGAGAACTCATGTAAGGAGCCAACCAGGCATGTGCTGGAGGGGCCAGCCAGGCCCTGGTCCCCAAACACCGGAAGGGCGGATACCTGGAGGCGAGCTTACTCTGAATGGGCTCCAACCCAGACAGGCACCCAGGATAAGCATTATTGGTTGAGGGTCTGCATCCCTGTTGGCCAGGGACAGGCCCAGCTGATGTCTGTCACCCTGACATAATTATTTTAAGAACTTCTGTTCACTCTCAATCATGCCCTGGTTTGGTCAGTAATTACACAATCCTTTTAGTTATAAGGAGATCTTTTCCAGTCCAGTGAAGGCAGAGTTTTCTCGCAACCAAGTTATTCCAGGACCTAGAATGCGGAGTCCTTCAGCAGAAGGTGTGTTCACCTTTCTGACCCAGCACTGAGCAGTAGGTCGGTGCTAAAGGGGCTGAATGTGATGGATGAGTGGCTGACTGCCCGCAAAGGGAAGGACTCCCCATCCCCCGGAGGGTATCAGTGCAGGCGGGGCACCCATCGGTCAGCTGACCTTGCAGGAGATTTGAACATCACGAAGGACTCTTGATCAGAAGATCTTTCAGGCCCTCCTTTCTGACCCAGAGGGTCGGTATGTGAGTCCAGTTCAGGAATTAGGAGCAAAGAGCCCCGGGAGCAGACAGCTTTGGGATGGACTCCAGGCCCATCACTCACCCGCTGTAAAACCTTGAGTACGTCACTTAACCTACCAGTGCCTCAGTTTCCTAGTCAGCAAAATGGGTATAAAAACATCAACTTCAAAGCGTGGTTGTGAGAAATATTTTCAACCTTAATATATGTGAAATGCCTGGTCCACGGTAAGCCCTCGATAGCTATTTCCTGTGGTCTCTAGGATGGCAGCAGAGATCTTGGACTTCTCATCCTGCAAACAAGGGGGAAGTCACTGAGCGTGCTGGACCTCCATGGTGCCTGGTGGAGATTCATCACGTGTCGAGCCCAGGAACCGAGATTAGGAGGAAGAACACCCTTCTCATCCCTTTTGAATTTCAGTTGTGTGTACGTTTTCTTTGAACTGGCTATTCCACTCTTTCTCTTGGAGAGAGAACAAAGAGAGTGATGTGGAACTCAAATCTCATGTACAACGAATTTTAAAACCGGGCAGATTTGTAATATCGGAAAGGCAAGGGAGCAGGAAGTAAACTTGAGAGGAATTGCCCTGTCGTCTTTCAAACAGAAGGCTTGGCGCTGCTATTTTTGTTGATGGTATTCAAATGAGAAGATGTCCCAGCTGTGGGGAATCAAAGAGATCACTGGTGCTGCAGGCTTGTCTTGAGTTGGGGGAAACCGCAGGCCAGGGAGAGGAACGTCTGTCTCCTGCCTCAGCACCCCAAGACCTGAGAGTCAGGTGGCTGGTGCCCAGACTCACTGGACAGGCCCCTGCAGGATGCAGAGAAGCACCGGAGAAAACAGTAAACGCTGCCCCACCACACAACACATTTTTAAAAGAGCATTTACTGAGACACAGAGACATGCCTCCAGAAACATTTCCATTGCAAGGCTGGTCACCTTCCAGGAGCGCTGGCTGGAGACAGGCCTGGAAGAAGCCAAGATGAGTTAGTTCTTCAAGTTCATGAACCCAGGAAACCACATATAATAATACATCCATTATATAGACAAGTACATTGAGGCAGGGAGTTCCTTCTGTCCTCAAACTCAGAAGCTCCCTGGGGATGCTAACTCCCATTTCCAAGGGCGTGGGGACATCAGTATGGGACAACTGTGTGGTCATCAGATGTCCAGCACCAGAGAACGGATAAAACCTGAGATTCTAGTATCCCTTCGGATGCTCCAAGGCCCTGGCTTTCCAACTGCGCAGGCATCTTTGGTGGGCAAGGGAGCTGCTGCCCCCACCTCAGCTCTGCCTCCAAGGCAAGGGGCCCACTATTATTTGGTTTATATTTTGGGGATTCTATATGAGGTTTATTACAGTAACACTCTCTGATGTTTCAAAAGCCTCTGAGAATGTTCGTAGGCTGTATCTACAAGGTCTCCCGTCACTTCCGATGAACTGAGGTGCAGTGGCTTCTACAACTTGTCTGTGACGCCACATCATCCTTCGAAGGATCATAGGATGGTTTGTGAACGGCCCAGCCAGGGGCACCTGCAGCCACCGTGGGCAGAGGCGGTTCCGGAGAGCTGCAGAGACAGACAGACACCCAGACCTAGGCAGGCTGGAGGCTGTGGGGCTCCCGCGGGTCCCCTGGGGCTGGAGCAGTTGAAAGACTGTCCATCAGAAGGGCTTTGCTTGCTGCTTCTGCTCGCCCAGCGGTGGCCTGGGCCGTTCCCGTTAACCCTTCACAGCCACTCCACTGGGGACATGCCTGGGCCCTGTTCTTTCTGCTGATTTAATTAACATAATATAATGGAAATAAAATAATTGAAGGGGCTGCCACTTCAGGAAAGATCCTCTCAGGCGCTCGGGAGGCATTGCTGCGCTGTTTCCAGGCAACGTCGGAGGCCCCGCGGGGCTGGCGTGGAGCAGCCAGCTGGCTGGGCCTCCCAGGCCTGGTCCTCCATCCGGAGGCTCCTGGGATCCTTCTCCAGGCCATCGCCCCTCAGGTCTGGTGCCTGCGAGCCTCAGAACGTAATCCCACAGTTGGGAATACCTGAGGAAAATCAAACAGAGGATATCAACACATCAGAAATCGCAACGAAAGAAATAATAACAACAACAGTGATTTGCAAGCCCAGGGTCAACCTTGCTTCCTGGAATAGATCTTTCCACCCCGAAGCAGGATTACGCGGACTTTGCTGGGAACAGCCCCTGGACATTTATTTTCCAACAATCAGTTCTGAGATGGAAGAGGCCTGGGCCTGTCCCTAACAGCTGAGCAACCTCAGGCTCCCCCTTTCCTCTCTGGACCTCAGTGCCCCCCTCCCTCCCCATCACCGCCATGAGGACCCACGGGTGGGAAGATCAATTGTGGGGCTGTTTCTAGAGCAGGACAAGCCAGCAACTGAGCCCATGTTCTGACCCGGGCAGCCCCCGCGTGGTAACGCAGGGGAACCCAAGGGCAGCATGTTATGTCTAGAGTCCAGGCCGGCCCCCTGTGAGTCCTCGCCTCCTTCATCCGGCCCCCAGCACCGTGGGGCAGCGCCCGGGCTGGGGGAGGTGGCGACAGCGGATGACAAAGAGATTCTACTTGGCAACCTGCGCAGACACATTCCTGGCTCCGCCCCGGTCAGGCTGCAAACCCTCCGCGGCAAATACCTTTCGCAGGGATCCAGCCCCAAGGGGAAACCACGATGGCGTGATTTATCTGGTGGAGGAGTGTTTTGCCACCCGTGGCGCCGCATTAGAGGCATGCTGTAAAGTCACACGCCGTGGTTTTGGCCACCGTCACCAAGTCGCCAAGCAGAACTTTTTCAAGGAAGCGGCTGTTCACCCGGGAGTGGGGAACGTGGGGCGGGGGAGCTGGTTCACTCAGGATGCAGATGGGAGGGCCCAGGGCTAATTGCGGAAGGTTTTAATTGCCCTGTACCTTGTTAAGGTCCCTACCATATTGATTCCTATTAATTAATCGAGTGCAATGGAAAAGTCAATTATGCTATATTAATACCACTTGTTGGAGAGAAGACTAAATTAATGAATGCAGATGGGGAGCAGCCTCGTTATGATAATAAACACTTGATAAGTTCCTGGGTCAGCCTCCAAGATTAATTTGGCTGGAGGTGGCTAATACATGAGCCCACTCCCCCCGTGGGAAAGGAGAACCAATGAGAGGCTGGGAAAAGTGTAAAAATCAGGTAATAATTTTTTTAAACTGGGTGCAGGTGCTGTATAGATTTGGTCACCCCACCCCCACCAGGCCCACTGGACCCTTGGGTAGCTCCAGCCTCGGGTTCGGGGGATCCTTGGACTCAGGTTCCAACCCTCACGCCACCTCACAGCTCAAGTCTCCTCGCGGGGCTCCCTGCTGCGCTAAACTGAGATACCCACTCATTCTTTCAGCAAACGCTTCTTGGCCACATAAGCAGAATGAGGTCCAGAGGTCACCCCGACCTTTTCTCAGGTATCCTAACCGGGCAGTGCCACAAACACCCTCAGTGAGTGCTTTGTCTCCTGTGGCCCTAGTGTCCAACCCTGACACCTACAAAGCACCTCAGGGCCCCTGTGCCCTCCCTGCCTCCCTAACCCTACCAACTTGGAAAGGCTGGCATCCTGAGAGTTAAATTAGAACAGTCATTAATTTAAAAACAAATGTAAACTGGGAAGAAAATTAAAACTCGATGTAGAGTGTTTATGCTTGATATACAAACTCTTCTTTTAAGTGACTAAGGAAGATAATCCCATAAAAATTGGGCAAGGAAATGAACAATTTGCAGAAAAAAAAAATGTAAGGCAAATGAACATCTGAACTGTTTTTAACATCAAATATTAATTAAAATCCAATGAGGTACCTACTCGTTTTTTCTCTCAAAATATTTTGGTATTTTTCAGGTGATCATTCTCATTGTCCATGAGGGTTACAAGACAGACATTCTGGCGTCCTAAGAGCAGAGAACATAAAAAGTACATGACATTTTAACAATAGGTCTCAGGAGTTTTAAAATTGTCCATTTCTTTCATCCAGAAAATTTCCTTTTAGAATCAATTCTTGGGAAATAATTAGAGAGCAATTCAAAGATACAAGCACAGGGTGTTTAATCACCACTTTATTTTTTGTATTAAAAAAATAAAAACAAGCTAAAATATCCCAAAATAGGGACATGGTAAACACACTTTGATATCCCCACTGATGGACGATTAAGCAATCAAAAAATGCTCATGAAAATTGTTGATGATACGTGAAAATGTTCACAATGTAATAATGTTGAATGAAAAACAGACTAGGAACCCAAATACAGTAAGAGCCTAATTTTGTTTTTAAATTTGTACTTGATATACAATATCAAAACAGAAAAAAAAAAACAAAAACTCTTCAGGGTGTCCCACTGTCTTCTGAAGTTACTATACAGTCCTGCCATTGCTCCAGAGTCCTCTCCAGATGGCCTACCTCCACCCTTGGTTTCCCGCTGCCCCCCAATTCTTGGCACCCCCTCACGGTGCTTTGCTGCTTCTAGCTCCAAGCACTTGCAGGCCACGATTGCTGGGAGAGCCTGACCCCCGCCCCCAACCCCGCCTCCCCTCTGACTGCCTTAGAAACATCTGCTCTCCTCCCTGGACTCTGCTCACGTGTCTCATCCTCTGTGAAACCTCCCACAGCTGGATTTGGCTTTCCACTTGGAGATCCCACGCACTGCACCCAGCAGACAATGAGCAGCCGTTGATGGATTTTGAGCAGGAGAGCAGCATGTTCTGTTCTTTATGACGAGGCCTCTGGCAATCACGTCCTCAGCAGGAATGAGAAGCAGACAGGAAGCTCTCAGAGGCCGGTGAGCAGCCGGACAGGGGCTGGGGTGGGATCTCGGAACCCCACTCTCTCCTGGGTTCCCAGCCCACCCTGAGGCCTTGCCTGGGTTCCCGGTCTGGATACATGCCCCTCCTGCTACCCACGCTGCCCCCACACTGCTCCCTCCATACTCAGCTCCGGAAAGGGCTCCCAACCCTGTCTGGGGGCATGCCTTAGCCTGAGTTCAGCTCCCACCCAGACACCCACTGGCACCCTCCCTTCTCTCGTCTTTCCCAACACCGTGTGGGGGAGAAGCCTGAAGTGTTCCGCTCCATCCAGAGTGCTGACATTCAGCACGTGAACCCAGTCCCCCAAACCAGCCTACACCTGGCTTCCCCACCCCACCAGCCCTGTGGGAGAACCAGGGCACCCACACGCTGACACCTGGGAGCCACCTGACACCCATCAGAGCTCAAGGCCCACAAGTTATCACTAACGGAGAACGATCAACAGGAACAGGGAGCCCTGGATGCACTTGGGTTACTGGGCACCCCGCTGTGCCTGGCACCGGGCTGCCAGCCTGTGAGTCTCCAGGAAGCTCGGGGTTGAACACAGTGACAGCACAGAGAGGAGAGTTAGCCAGCTCGTGTGCAGATGGCACTGCGGGGCCGAGGTCTCCCACGCTGCCTGGAAGTCTACGGGAAGCTGCATGAAAGACCTTATTGATTCCAAGAGTTCTTTAGGGAGGGCTTTCAGCAGAAGAAACAGCATCCGTAAAGGCTAAAAATGCTGAAGGAAGGCAACGTGATCCTCCAGGCCTTGGTTCCTCTGCTGGGGGAAACCCGGTGGAGGTTCAGGGCAGGTTCACGGTCAGGGAGCTGTCGGTTCGGGCTCTGTCCACCACTCGCCAAGCCCAGGGCATGAGCCAACTTCCTTCACCCATCATTTGATACCTGGTCCAACATCCTCTCCCTTCGTGAAAGCTTTTTTAATCACATCTTTTGCAGACGTCTACCAAAATGTAGCCAACCAATTCATTTGGGTCTTGGAACCCCATCATGGTAGAGAGGGCTGAGATCACAGCAGGGACTCAACAGATGTTTCTAGAACAGATCTCATCCCCGACAAGATAGCAAAGCAAGGGCCCTACATAGGGCTTGTTTGCCTCTCCTTGTACATGTGCTTTAGGACTAAGGACATGGCCGGTGTTCAGAGAGGCCTGGCCCATGTATTTACCTTCCTTAGTTCATCTCCCACTAGAGTGTACCCGGCTACGGATTCAGTTCCTTCCATGAGGCAACTTCCCAATTCCTAAGGCTTCTGCAGGTCTGAGGAAGGTGCCATGGATAACAAGGATGGAGAAGCTGACTCATAACCAGGCAGGCAGGGAGCATTTGTCTGGAAAATTCCCTGGGAGATCCACAAGCAGGTGCCTGCTGTGTGGTAAGCCCTCGCGGAAGGCTGGCTCCGGGGCTGTGGGGAGAATGGCTTCCCCGCAGCCTGGAAAGCCTACCCCAGACAAGTTCCTACGGGAACGCTTCCCTGCGCCACCTCCCCTGCTCCTCCTCCACTTCCTCTCCCACCCTCTCCCACCCTCTCCCACCCTCTCCCTGCCGTCAGGAATGAGGGGATCAGCACCTTCCCACTGGTATGTGCCAAGTGACCTGCTCAGACTCATTTGCTCTGTGAACATAATTCTGAGGAAGTACATGCTAATTCATCTTTCCAGCAAACACGTCCTTTGCTCTGTCATAACTCCACTAAAAAGAAGCTCAAGAGGCCATTCTATCCACAAACTTTGGAAATAGGCACATGGACTCCTGTATGAATTTTTGCAACCTTGGGTGTTCTCCACCCCACACCCTGACCTCCCTGTGAGACCCTGCGCCATCTCCCTCCTGTCTCTGGACCTTCCCTCCAGGGACTCTTTGCACTTGGAATGTTCAGAGGCTCTCCCTCCACTGAACAGACCCTCCCTGCCCTCCTCTAGGATCCGGCCTGGATGAGACATCAAGGATCCCTTTCAATAAAGCCCTTCCCATGGCTCCAACCATACAGCCACATGCCCTGTCACCACCTGTTCTCTCCAAGTAGTAGTCATAACTGCGCTGAGGGCAGGACCAGGCCACGCACTGCCCAGTCTTCCCCAAAGACCCCTTGCTCCAATCTTAGTGCAGAGTAGAGCTATCACTCGATACATGGCCGGTGTAGGCCTAGGAAACCTCCGGTTGCTGAGAGAAAACATGCCTAACTAGGACAGCATTCTATAATTTATCCAGCTGGCCAGGAAAAGCCTTGTCTGACACTAACTGGGAGAGAATCAGGAAAGAAGTGATGGGATTGTTGATGGCTTCCCCTTAAATTATTCTAAGATAGGTGTCCACCTCTCTGAAATACAAGTAAGCAAGCCCTTATCTGCAATTCCAAACTCCGAAAAGATCCTTTAAAAAGTAGGTTTTGTTGTTGTTGTTTTAAGCTCACTTGGCAGCAAGACCTGACTTGACCTAAAGTTGTTTGGCAGCAAATTTGATCTAAACTGAATTTACTCTAAACTCAAATGAGGCTTCTAACTAGTGGAGAGTCATTTATCTTGCAACAACAAAAAAAAATGCTAATGTACAGTCCGGGATCCTGCTGGGGGTGTTGTGTGTTATACATACAGTGTATGGACTATCCTTCTTCTCTAAAATCCAAAAAACTCTGAATTCTACAGCCATCCGGTCCCAGAGGGTTCAGACGAGGGATCATGGAACTATACACTCAATGCTCAGAAGCTTCCTGTAGAGAAAGTGTCTGCCTCTGAATTTTATTTTTCAGATTCCTGTAGCATAGTCCCCAGAGCATGTAGAGTAGATTGCATTATCATCCCTAATTATCCTCTTCTCTCTGCCCCGTAACAAATGGTACACTGCCATGTGTGTCTCCAGGTGACTTGCTGGGGGAGAACATTTACTACCCCACTGGCCAAATCATTGAGAGCTGACATACCACACACCATGTCAGAAGTGTCTTTTGAAAAGCCGTTGAATGGCTCAGCTTTGGTTGCCTTCCCTCCACCATGACTATGGCATGTTCCCGATAGACAGTGCATCTTACACTTGATCCTGGAATTAAGAAGGTACAATATTGAAAAATTAACTCAAAGTAGGTAAGTGGCCTAACTATAACCATTGATCTCCTAGAAGAAAACATAGGGGTGATTCTTCATGATCTGGGGCTTGGCAATGGATTCTACATAGGACACCAAAACCATGAATAATAACAACAACAAAATAGATATGTTGAACTTCATCAAACTTAAACACTTTGATGCCTCAGAAACCATTATCCAGGTAGTAAAGAAATAGCCCACAAAATGGGGGAAAATATTTACAACTTGCGTATCTGCTAAGGGTTTAGTATCCAGATTTTTTTAAATAATGATAATAAACCTTCCTACAACTAAAAATAAAAAGCCGAATGAGCTTTTTGTTTAGATGGAAGACTTGAATTGACATTTTTCCAAAGGTGACCTACAAAGGGCCAACAAGCACATGAAAAGATGCTCAACATCACTAATCATTCAGGAAATTCGAATCAAAACTACAGTGAAGTACCACTTTATATTCCAGAGGATAGCTACAATTTAAACAGGGGAAAATAATAAGTGCTGGAGAAGATGTGGCAAGATTGGAACAATGTGCATTGCTGGTGCAATGGTAAATTGGTGCAGCCACGGTGGAAAATAATGCCATGTTTCCTCAAAAAATTTGAATGTAGAATTATCTAAGGCCCAGCAATTTACTCAGTATATTCCTAGATATATGCCTCAAAAATCAAAAATTGGTACTCATACAAATACATGTACCTGCAGTGCTATCCGTAACAGCCAAAAAAATTAGAAATGATCCAAATGCCCATGAACGAATGAATGGATAAACCAATCATGGTATATACATGCAATGGAATAATAGCCATGAAAAGAAATCAAGTACTGATACATGCACCAACATGAATGAATCTCAAAATCATTATGCTAAGTGAAAGAAGCGAGACACTAAAGGTCACATATTATATAATTTCATTTATATGGAATATTCGGAATAATTTAATCCAAAGACACAGATGATAGACCAGTGGTTGCCAAAGGGTGATGGGGAGGGAAATAGAAGCTTAATGAGTATAAGAGTTCTTTCTGGGTCAATGAAAATGTTTTGGAACTAGAGAGAGGTGGTAAATGTACTAAATGCCACTAATTATTTCCTTTAAAATAGTTAAAACATTGTTATATGAATGTCATCTCAATTTTTAAAAAGAGAGGGAGAAAAAGGGGCAGTGGTCAGTGATGGAGGCCTATAATCCTCCAATTTAGAACCTCCCCACTAGTGACCCAGCTGGTTACCAGTATGGAAAAATATTGCTCTCCTTCGGCCTTGGGGCAGCCACGAAGGACCTAAGGTGGCCAGAACCATGACCATTCCCTCTGGCCTGCAGAGCCTAGTCCATGTGATATGATCATTTGCCTTGTAGGTCAAGATGTGGGAAGGGTGGGAGACACTGATTTTCATGCCCTCTTCCCCATTTCCCCTGGGGTCTGTCCTGGTTGCCAGGTACTAAGAAGGTTCTGGGCAGAAAGCTCACTGCAGGGCCCTGACACCTGCTGTGGCCAGCAGGGTTTTGGCAGCCTAAGCACTACAGCAGTGGCCTTGGGAGCCACAGAGGGTCCCCTGATGGTCTTGATGCTTTGCATAGCCCTGGAGCTAGAGACCCTGTCGGGGGTGTCAGGTCTGCCAGGGGAGCTTAGTCCAGGCTCTGATCCCCAAGGACTATGTGGGAGATGACATCTTTCACAATCATAATGGGAGTTTTTAATGCTTAGGACTGTGTTAGTGCACAAGAAGAAGCAACGACCTGTTTATGGGAGTTTCTGTCTTTCTGAAAGACAACAACTACTTAAGAGGGTGAGCTGATTTCAAAGAGAATTTCAGGATCTTAAATCAACTCTCCTGGAAGTCAGACCCAAGGACAAACTTTCAGAGACAGCAATGATGAAAAAAACCATGAATGATAAGCTAGAAAGCCACAATGCTCTCCTTGGTCTTAAAATAGATTCTTAGAGAAAAGCATGAAAAGAAGAGACACTGAACTGTTTGCAGCAAGTTCTGCAGATGGCTGACATAAACAAGTCTCGGTCCTTAGAAAATTCAACCAAGCAACCCCAACAGCAAGTGGCCGCCACCAGAATGTCCTTCAAAACCCATCGGAAGTAATGCAGTGGCTTCAAGAGCACTAAATAGAGGGTTTGCAGGAAAATGTCAGCCTTCAGAGAAGCATGAAGCTGATTTCACAAGACCATCAAGAATGGTGTGGGCAAACTTATCAAAAAGAAACAGAACCTCAGGAAATGCTAAGTTGCCGATGGAACAAGGGCTTCACAGTAACAAGATCAGCCTCCAAGGAAACATTTGCTGGAGGCTGGGCCACCGGACGGCTGTTGGTGGTGAAACCCACGTGGGGTGTGGGAACTTGGAGTTGGCTACATCACCGGCATCCAATGGAGGGTACCTCGCAAAATGACTCAGAGGAGCTGTGAAGAAACTGATTTATGTGGCAGAGTGAAATAGTTGTTTGAAAACTCTCTTAAAAAGAAATGGAATATACATGGACTTAACCAAAGAAGCTAAAACAATCAATGCACCGAAAGCTTGACTGCAACCAGATGACAATCCAGTTGGCAAAGGGGCAGACAAAAGCCCTGAGCTGTGTCAACAAAAGGAAAATGTTTTCTGCCTGTCCAACTTGCAGTGACTTTACCCCAGAGAGATAGAGGAGACTCTTTCCAATGCGGATGGAAACATCAACAATGCACATAAAGAGTTCTATGCCTCCAGTGAAGGAACAGGTGCAAATGACCCATGGACATGGACCAGGGGTTGACTTTGAGAGGGGGGCTATGGGCAGGGCAGGGGAGGGCAGTGGGGGAAAATTGGGACAACTGTAATAAAACAACAATTTTTCTAAAAAAAAGTTACATGCCAATATTCCAGGCCAAAATTAGTTCAGCAAAACCCAGAAGAGTCACCGGGTATTTTCAGCCCATCTTCTTTCCAAGAAAGAATATTTTCAACATTGGGATGACAGCCCTGTTAGCTGAGAGCAACCTCAACCGCTTAAGAGAGGAAAATGGACACATCACACAAAAATTGATTGAGGCAGGAGGTAAAGCTTATGACAAGTATCCTTCTTCCCTTGATGTTCCAAACACGGCATCTGACAGAGGCCTGAAAACCCAATCTGCCATCCACTAAGCTGTCAGGCCCCCGACAGAGGAAAAGTGATGGAGAGGCTGAGATGGAGACACACTCAGGGCCCAGATGTCATTTTCCAGTTGTCATTTTTGGGGTCCGTCCAGCCTGGCCAATGCCAACCTCATCAGCAGGTCCTCCACAAGAGGAAGGCAGCTTGTCTCTTCCTCTCATCCAGGCAGAGGTCATATCTTCCTTTGACTCAACCACCCCACGTAATGAGAGCAGCCAGCACGGGCTCTGGTCCTTCACGCTGTCCTCTTGCCAGAGGACAGATGTCGAAGAGGTGTCCCCGGGGGGAGGTTCCTGAGAAGAGGACACCCTGTGCTTCTCCCCATTTTGAAAGCTCAGAAGAAGCGTCCCTAGACTGCCCCCTACCAAGGGTCCTCCCCAGCTAGTACCAGTGTCTTTGACAACAAGGAACATCCCAACATCACCATTAGAGCCACTCTTCCGTCCCCAGAACCTGGAAACAGAAGTGAGTTATCTTCTTAGGGGATCCACCTTCCAAGGAGTCTCCCCAAAGATCCAGAATAACAGCAAGATAGTTTTGTCCTTCTCTACAAAAACATTCTTGATTTTGTCTCTTTTCGTATTCTTCTATTAAGAGATGATACAACGGAAATGGAAACCTGATAGACTATAATGTGGTGTAATTGTAGAAGACATGCTATGACTCTTATAAGCTACCTGCTGCCATTTTATTCCATTTGTAGGTAGTCTATGTAGAACATTTTTGTTGTTGTTAACTAAAATAATGCAGAAGTACAGTCTATTGATTTTTGCTGTTTAACATGTTTCCCCATCACATTAAACATCATCAAAGTTTCCTATGAGAAGTTTCACTAGGGGAACACTTTGAAACTTGGCTTTATGTGTATGTAACAAGCGCTTAATGCCCTCTGGTTATAACGGTAATATTACTCACCATTGTGCATTTCGGTTAATCAAAAGAGCTTCAAAAACACATAGAGCCAAGCAGAGCTCTGGTGAATCCACCGGCAAAGGGAAACGTGAGTGGGAGTGAGCCAGGGCCGGCCGCAGGCCCCAGGGCCTGGGGAGGAACTGCCTTGTCTCCACCTGCCAACCCCCGGGAAAGCCACAAACCCAGCGCGCTCCATATCAAAGGGGCAGAAATTCTCACAATCAACATGCTGAAACAACACTGTAAATTTTTAATGGTTAACGATCTTCTTGTCCCCTCCCAACACTCCTACAGCCTAGCCCCACCACATCTAAGGCAGGAATGCTCAGGCAATCTTTTCTGCACTGAGTGATTTTACCTGCAGTCACCGCAGAGGGGGTGGCGGGGACATGAGGCAGAGGAGGAGAAAATGTAGCTTCCCCTCGCTCTGGTCCATGCAGAGCCACTCAAATGCTGGTTTCTTCAGGAGGTACGGTCGCAACCCAGAGCGGCCAGAATTGTCCAGCGTCTTCCTCCTGGGTCCCGCCCTTTCTCCCACGCCCCTCTCCACTCCGTGGCGTGGAGACATTGACATTCATTGGAGCCCTCAGCGCATGCCTGACATTATTATTCTACGATCCTTTCTGGTGTCCTCTCTAAATCCTCACAACAGTCATGAAGGTGTTCCAACCAGCAGCCCCATTTTACAGCTAAGGGTCCAAGGCACAGGAGCCTCTGTCCCTCAAAGCAATGGCCCCGGCTTCAGACTCCTTCACCCCCACACTTCAGCGGGGAGCACCCCAGCCTGTTCCACACCCTCCCCTTGCTTACAACCGACATCTCATAGAACACCAGCCTCTGTATCCTAATAGCTCAGAGGCATTGCTGTTATTTATTATTGCAGGACACCATGCCCCAGAGCAGTTCCATGGCTCCCTCGGGGGTCCATGGCTAGAACAGAGGGGAGTCAGTAAGTAAGTTGGTGCCTGTTCCAGGTATGTCTTCTGCCACAGCCCACTGCCCTTCCACTGGTCACGTGGCTTCCTGCGTAGGATGATACGGGCCTTGGGTTCGTGTGAGGGTACACGGTGTTCCACCAAGCTTCTTGCAAGAGGGCGCCTCTCTTTCTCTGGGACAGACAGACCCTCAAAGAGACACTGTACATGTCATGTTGGTGTGTTTGAATTCCACGAAGTAGGGATTCTGAAGTGATGTAAAATTGTCTGCGCCTGAAGATGCCAAGTCCCCTTACCACCATGACCTTCAGTTCTGAGAGGCATGCCAACTCTGATAATGAAAGAGAAAAAGAGAGAGAGGGGAAATCAAATTTAAAACGTCAATACTAGACATAAAAGGTGGTTACGATTTCAGTACAATTGAGGTACCAAATAATTGACTACTGACTTAGAACTGGAAAAGGAATAAAAATGTTCTAAGTTCATTGTCCAGGTTTCTGATACAGTTCTGATTTTTTCAACTCCTGCCCCATGCTTCTTTTTAAAATAATAAGAAAGCCCTGGCTGGTAGCTCAGTGGATAAGGTGCCAGCCTGTAAACCCAAAGGTCTCGGGTTCGATTCCCAGTCAGGGCACATAACCAGATTGCAAGCCAGGTCTCCAGCCAGGTCCACAGCTGAAGGCAGGTAAAAGACAACCATACATTGATGTTTCTCTCCCTTTCTTCCTCCATCCCTGCCCTTCTCTCTAAAAAATAATGAATAAAATAATAATAATAAAATACAATAGTAGGGGACTTTAAAACCATGCGTGACCTCATGCACATGAAAATAATTTGCATTTTCATTGAAATGAATTTCATCCAGAGGCTTGGGCTTTCTACCTGCTCATTGCTAAATAGCGTTTTGAATGACTGATGTTTCACAAGGACAAATACTAACCGGTGTCTCGCCCTTGTAGATGGCACTTACAGTTTCTAAACCAATTTTGCAATTATCCTCTTACTTGGTGTTTCCGGGGGAAGGAGGCAGGAGGAAGTGCTCATCATCACCTCTGTGGGTCTTCACGAAGTGCCTGCCACCTGCCACACTCTATGGGGGTGCAAAGGGGTGTTCAGTCTTGGCTCCTGGCAGCCTCAGCCAAGCCACAGGGCGCTCGGAGCATTGTGGGGGCGCTCAGAGCATTGTGGGGGTGCTCAGAGCATTGTGGGGGCTGAAACCCTGGCCCAGCCATCCGCAAGTCCGTTACAGGCTCCAGCCTAGGTCTCTGACTCTCCGTCTAAAGCTACCTCATGGCCACCTCCCTCTGAACACATCTTGCAAGTGACAAGTTCATGCACAGGGTGGCCACGCCGAGGCGGATTAGGGCATCGGAAGTTTCAAAAGCAAATCGCGTTCCCAGGAACTGAGCAAATTAAGTCCCTTCCTCCTCCGCAGTCCCCACCGCCACCACCTGCTAGAAACAAGCTGTGCTGAGGTGGCAAACAGTGAGGTCCACGTCCCCAGCCTTCCTCCCGTGGCAAACTGAAATTCAAAGGAATTCTCTTCAAAGTTGAAGCGTACGCTCCCAACTCCACAGGTCCGAGTTCCTATATGTCCCACGTGTCCGGCTGCCGACAAATATTCAGCTGCCCAAGTGTCCGTCGTTTCTGTTCGAGAATGCGAGGTGAGTTTATTGGGTTAAAATCAGCTTTGTTTGGGTTTGTGCCGCCCTTGTTCCCCGGGGGCCCCACATGGGAGCCAACATGGCCTGGAAGAGGGGCATGTCAAGTGCCCCCCATCACGCATTGTCACTGCGCAGTGAACTGGAGTCTCAGAGGGGAAGGGAAAAAGTAATTCTTCATTTTCCCCCTGACCAGGGTTCCCCTTTTCTTTGGCGGCTCAGAGCCGCCAGTAATCCACATTCACGGGGCCGAGGGTTCCTCTCGGAGTTCTGTCGCTCCCTGCCATTGTCTTCTTATCTGGCCCGCTTCTTCCAATGGTGCTCCTTGAAAGCTCTTTCTCCCACAGAAAAGGGCCAGCTCCATAATAGCCGACTTGGGCCCTTTCTTCTCTCCCCCTCTCACTCCTTTTTTTAAAGCTTTCCGACAGAGCCGGGCCATTTAATCTTCTTGAGGCGTTCAGGATGTCACTTACCTCTGATGGTGGGGACAATGGAGAAACCCTTCCAGTCTGAATGCCGGGCCCTGCTGAATACCTCTGGCTGCTTTGAAGAGGGTCCTTGCAAGTCTGTGTTTCAGCCATCAGCCGCTGTCCTGGTGGCCCAGGGCAGGTCTTTTTGTGTGACTGCAGGCTGGCCCCAGGGCCAGCCTCACCAGAGGCGGTTTAGCATAAAGGCAAGCGGATGGCTTTCTCATCAGAAAGACCCTGGTTCAAATCCCGGCTCAGACTCGAGCAAATCATCCACTTAATCCTTGGGGCCTCAGTTTCCCAATCTGTGGAGTAGACAAGACAACAGTTCCCATGGGAGGAGCATGGTACAAACATTGAATGATGATTAAAAAAAAAATTTCACATCCCCTGCTTCTTACCCTGAGTGTGTATGCAGTTAATTCATTGATTGATTATGTAAGTTCCTGGCAACTAGTGTGGAATTCTGACAATCCTTTCTGTTGGAAAGAAATAAGAAGAGTTTCATGAAGTAATGACTTGGAGCACAAGGAGCCAAAGACTCGCAATCTTTGTCAGCTTTGACCCATCTGTCCCCAGATCCAATGAGTCTCTGAGCTCAGCTGACCCTGCTTTCTGCAGGCCACCCCCCCTAGGGTCCTGCAGTGGGCCTACCGTGCTCTAGGCAGGCTGGGCTCAGACGACCCTTTGCTACCTCACGACCCTTAATGATCTTCCTATTTTTCCAGCCTCCAGGCCTACCTTCCCTCCCATGAACCCCTCTTCGGCTGCCAGACCATATGCAGCCCTCTTTCCTAGCCTCTACTGGGTGGTTTCTACAGCTGGAAGGGCCCCTCAATTCCCATCACCCTTCAAAGCTCAGCTCACATGCTTCACTCCTTTGGGCCATGTGCCTCCCCAGAGTACCGGGCTCCCCTGCACTCAACAAACACCAAGCAGCTCTGACTCTGGGCCAAGAAACTGGAGGCTCAGAGAAAGTGCCGCCCCTACCGTAGAAAAGGGTAAAATGCGTGGGTAGGTACCAATAGGTCTCTTCTTGCTTACGAGCCCCACTTCACACCCACAAAGGCAGGAGGTGTCCCATTCACATTTGTACCATTCTCATCACCAGCAGAGTGACTGGACCTTAGCAAATGCTCAGGCTCTAAGCTTTTGAATGAATGACTGACTGAATGAATGAATGCTAGCACTTCATATCTATTGAGTCCCTATCAGTGGTTCCAGGGACCAAACTCATCAAATCAGGTACTTTCCTGTAAAGGAGGCCCCATCCCCATTTGACAGCTGACAAAACTGAATCGCTGCCCAGACCAAGGTCCCATGCAGCCTCCACGTGCAAAGACATTTCCCATCCCACCTCAAGAACAACTCTTGAGAATTTGGTTCTTTGCTGAGTTGGATTTTTTTCAGAGAGCTCCGATGGAAGGGGGATAGTTGACTGGGTCCGTGACCCGACGTGCAGATCTGATGCGTCCCGGAGCTGATCCGGGGGGCGTGCAGGCCACTCACGCCGTGTGTATGAAATATACATTATGTGCCTTCCCGGAGGCCCTGCGTGCGCGGAGGGCGAGCAGAGCCTTCCCCGAGCCGTGTACAACTTTTCATTTCCCATATCAATCATGAGAACAAGTTGAAGTTCAGATAATGGCAGCTTGGTTTCCCCTAATTGTTCGGGATTTAGACTGACTGTTTGCACTGCAGACTGCGGCCACTGGGTTCCCGGCGGGGGGCTGTGGCCTGCTCTTTCTCTAACAAACCCGTGTTCATGCGTCCATTCAGATCCATCACCCTGAGATAAACTGTGAATATTGCCCTTTGTCGCCACTGCATTCTTCCCGGCATTGTGGGGGCACTATTTACGGATTTAAAGGTTCATTTGCACAATTCTTTTGTCAGCATCCCCGGCGCAGAATGGCAAAGTGAGGGCTGCCTCTTCTTTCTGGGTTACTGCCCCGGAGCTCTCCCTGAGCTGAATGGACACGCCTGCCCTGGGTTTAGCATGAAGAATGTCAATGCGAAAATTACATTTTTTAAATGACCTGTCTGCTTCCGTGGCCAGGCAGGTCACCGGTTCACCGAGGGCAGGACTGTGCAGCACAGCCCGCCACTTCAGCGGCGCGCGCAGACACGCAGCCTTGGAAGCCAGCCCTGGGTAAGATGAGGTACGACGCACTCTGATGAGAGCTGCCTGATCCAAGTGCCAGGCCAAGTATTCTGCATGCCCCACCCCACTCAGGCTGAGTCCCATTTGACAGAGGAGGAAACTGAGGCTCTGTGAGTTGCAGGGAATGGTTTGAGGCTGCACAGGCAAGGATACGGAGGGGTTGAATTTCTAACCCAGAGCTCTCGGGCTCCCCTGGGTCTATTCTGCAACTCACCAGAGTTTTCGATCAGAAGATCCTGCGCTGGGCTTCTGAACGCGATGGTGAAACAGGGCATCCAGCGACACCTATGACCCCATGTCAGGGAATACAAGGGTTCTACTGGGTCATGTAGGAACAGCACAGTCTGAGCTGTACCTCCACATGCCACCTCCTCTGGGATCGCACTCTGATTTCCGCTGCTCCAGACAGCCCTCAGGCATCATTCTGGGTCCATGTGCAGATTCTCAATTTCCTGCTTATCAGCTTCCCTCTAGACTGCAGCCTCCCTGAGGACAGGGCTGTTTCGGCCTTGTACCTCCAGTGCAGTGCCCAGCGGTTATATATATATATTATATATATAATAACAAAAACTTATTGTCTCACAGTTCTGGAGACTGGAAGTCCCAAAGCAATGTGTTATCAGGGTCCTACTCCCTCTGAAACTTAGAGGCTTAGAAGGGAGGATTCTCCTCTACTTCTTTCTGCTGCTGGAGGCCCCAGGTGTCCTTGGCTTGTACAACATCACTCCAGTGTCATCCTCCATCTTACCATGACCCTCTTCTCTGACTGTTTCCACATCTAATTTTCTCTCTTCTTATAAGGACACTAGTCATATGGGATTGTGGACACATCCTAGGCAATGTGGCCTTATGGTAACTTAACTAATGAGATCTGCAATGACCTTATTTCCAAATAAGATTGTATTCTCGTGACTAGGACTTCAACATGTCCTTTTGCGGGAACAAGATTCAATCCATGACACTAGGTATGAATTTCCACAATAGAATTTGCAAGCTAATGACATAATTATAAGCTGGGAAAGTATGTAACCATCAGCACGTTTATCTGAAGTCACCTTTGATACATCGCTTGCCATTGGGCAAGAAGGAGATGGATCTTGAGGCCAGATGGACGAAGAGCACAGTGTTTATTGAAGTGGTTTATTAAGGTTTATCTTTACAGGGTCATCTCACCTAGGTGGGAGCTCCCTCCCAAGTTAACTTCTAGCCCATTCTTAAAGAGATAAGAAGGACTATGCTCCCCTTCTTGGTTTCCTAAGACATTAGAGATGAGACACGATGTCATAATCATTCCACAAGCACACAGTCTGTGTTTCTCCTACGTCAGGCCTTGGGAATAGGTAGGTGCTGGGAAGAGAGCTGAAGAGGAACTCAGCTACTTGCCTAGTCAGAGGAACAGAACATACCAAGCAAGAGCCCAATGCTTGCCGAGCAGATAAGTATTAGAAAAATGTGATATCAGAGGAGGATTTGCTTTCCTTCCTCCCAATTCATAATTATGATGATTATCCAAATTCCTAAAAATTCCCCAGTGGGAGAGGCATAGCCCCACCCAAGCTAGCCAGCAGAACTGCTGCATGTCATTTAAATTATTATTGCTGTGGCTGGTTTGCTTGACTCAGGAGCCCATGGTTTTCCTCCCACAGATAATGCAGTCCCACTTCCCCTTCATACGTATTCTCTCTATGAACAAGTTCTGATACATGCGGCTGATGGGGAGATGCCCGATGCCGGGCTTCCATATATGAGGGGGACCCCAACAATGGAATTATCTTCCTGGGGCCAGGCCCTTTGTAGGAAGGTGTCCCCTGCTAAGTGAGTGTTCTAGGAGCCCATCTGTAGAGCAGTGCACCAGCTGGTGGTGTTGTGAGAGGCTGGGTTCATCTTCAATAAGTTTTTTTGAACCCTCAATGCATTTGCCCATTTCACAATGGGTGATTTATGAGCTTACCTGCTCAAACTGCACTGAGTGTGCAGCAGTTTTCGGCCAAAAATGGCATAGCGTGCTCACTTTGGCAGCACATATACTAAACTTGGAACCATACAGAGAAGATTAGCATGGCCCCTGGGCAAGGATGACACGCAAATTCGTAAAGTATTCTATATATTTTTTTTAAAAATGGCGTAACTCCTGTGCCCCATGCTCCCTATTCACCTGACTTCACCTCAAGCAACTTTTTTTGGTGTCCCCAGGTGAAAACAGCCCTCAAAGGGAAATGTTTTGCTGATGTAGAAAAGGTGAAACAAAACAAAACAAAGCAAAAACAAAACAGCAGAAGCACTACAAGGTTCCAAAATTGATGAGTTAAAACCATTTGTAAGTGGTAGGAAAAAAGTCTCAATAGGTGTATTGCCTCAAATGGAGAGTACTTGGAAGGTGACTGAAATTTAAACATGTAAGAATAAATAGAGAGGTTTTTATAAATAAGTTTCAGGTTTGGGGGTCCCCGCCCCCATTGTTTAGAAATAGTGGCGTATGGTACAATGAAAGAGTCACAAGCTGCAGAGTGTCACTTATCTCAATGTTTCATCCTATGAGCCTGTTCATAATTCCATATCCTTAATAATTCCATATCCTTATGCACATTAATAGGCTTCTCTGAGACTCAGTTTACTTCACTGTGCGAATATCACCTAGCGTTGCTGGAAGGCAAAAGGTAAGGAAGGTAAATGAGGCCTCACACGTACTAGCTGCTCAACGAATATGCCTTGTCTTTGCCCCCACATTTGTCCAGGTGTCACCGAATCACCAATATTTCGTGAGCACATGCCATGCACTAGTCTCTGCGTGAGGATTTGGTGACATCAAAGTGAATAAAACAAACCATTTTCTTGCTTTCCCAAGGCTCATATTCTAGTAACAACACCCTTAAGTCCGTTAATAAGATTTATCCAGTGTATCAAGAACTTGATAGGCACTGATAACTATAATCATGGTGAAAAAAAAAAAAAGCTCACATGTACACAGCTCTCCCCAGAATAGGCATCACCCTCATCTGCATTATTTGAGGTCAATAAAAACCCACACAGCAGTGGAATTCTGGGTAGTTTTCTGTCTTGATGGAATATATCTTGTCACACATTCCTAATGTGGACTGTTTTCCTGCTGTTGACATGCAGTCACCTCCTTTTTATTTTCTGTGATTCCATAACCTGTCATCTTTGTGCTTGCCTTTCAATACTAACAAGCAATAAGTTTTACCGATTTTTAAAACCTTTTTACTGGTGGTGTGTATCAGGATGCATTGTCTTATCCATAAACATCTTGTGAAATTCCAGTGTGGTTTCCTGATCTTGACAGAGAAGTTTTCGGCCAGTGTTTTAAATTCCTTCACTAGGAATAGGGTGCATTTCTAGACTGACAGAGTTGACGCACCTTCTAGAATAAGCTTGAAACTAGGAGCCAGGAAACAGACGAGTCCTGGCTCTGCCCTAGACTGTGTCCTGAGGCAAGTCATATCACCTCTCTGATCCTCCCTTTGCTGTGCGATAGTGAAAGCATTGGTCTGCACACCACTGGGCCTTGGTGTAAAGATCGAAAGAGCTTTCAAGTTTGCACGCACTTTGAGAACAGTGACGGGCTAAGTTAAAGGGCAGGATTGTTTACACGTAAGCCTTTGGGGTCAGCCCGACAGCACTCTGTCTGGGCCGTGACTTCATACCAAGTCAGCGCGGGCTTCACACACACTGGGAGCAGTGCCAGGGACTTCCTGCCAACATCCTCTCTGGCAACGGGGCCCACTGGACCTAGGGGGATCGCTGGGCCCTCCCACATCTGAGAGGCAACTTGTGGGAGCACAGGCTCCCCTCCCTGCGGACCACTTTCAAGGTTTTGTGATTCAGAAGTTTGGAGACCAGGCAAGTGCGAAAAGTTAGCACCTTAATTGTTGAAACCTCTCAAAGATTCCAAACTTGCAAATCATGAAAGGCGACTGTTTAGCAGGCTGGAATGCTTTTGAAAGAGGCCAGCGATCAGAGATTGGTCTCATTAATAACCACAGTAAAACTAGCTCTTGAAGCTCAAAGATGCAGCTAATTAGGGCAGAAAAATTCAACCTCAAATTAAGAGAGTGTGTGTGTGTGTGTGTGTGTGCGTGTTTCTAAAGTGTAAAAGCTTTTCTCCCAGAGAAGTATGTCTAAGTATATTTTGGATGTGTTCCAAGATCCACTGAAAGACAAAGCTAGGACTTCAAAAATGTCAGGGTGGGGTTAATGAAGTCCCCAGAGCATCTGTGTGCCCATCTGTCCGGCAAAAAGGAATAACCAAGTTCCTCACCCAGAAGACAGCCTAAACCCTAGGCTTTCCAAAGACGGAGATTTCCTGAGAATGTGTGTAATACTTTCCTGGGCTCGTTAAAGCAATCACGTGTGTACATGGCCCAGCACGGTTGGTATGTGAGAATTTATTGAGTATGTCTACATGTTCTAGATAACAGGGATTTAGATACGCCTAACAGCTGGTCCCTGCCCCCTGAGAAACCTGTATCTGCTGCAAACCAGAGCCTGGTACCAACAAAAAGCTCAACATAAGTCTAGGTCTTCTGTTTTCTGAGATTTTCCCCCCTAACTAAAGGTCAGGTGCTGCTGACTCTCCAACTCTGCCGGTTGTGAAGACGGCATGAAGGCTGGGAGCACAGGGTCTGCCTTCTGGTTTGAACTTGGAGCGGCCCCACAGCCTGAAAACATGGCCTTGTCAATCTCGTCATAAGAACGTATCAGCTGGTGACATGTCCCGGCAGAAAGGAAATGGCAAATGAAGCCATTCAGCACAGCTAAGCAACGCAATGCCCACGTTCAAACTGCTGGTGCTGCCTACACAGTGCAGAAGGCCAGTGCCTGAACAGTAAAGAAATTCAGGGCCATTGCGAGTCCAACCCAGTGTGGGCCCTGCCCGGCGTGGAGCATTCGGGATGGCAGATTAGAGCAAGTAGCGAGGAACCAGAGTCCTGTGGGATGGTGTTCAGGGAGGAAGTGGAACTTTCGGCAGAAGACAGCATGTCAGTTTTGTGGGTTGACAAGCACTCTAAAGGGGAGTGAGGGTCCTGACGTCTGCAGATGAGTCAGAGGGTGACGCTGACTACCAGGGTGTGGTCTGTGGAGTCCCAGCATGGGCGCTCCTGGAGGCGCATCAGAGAAGCAGAATCTTGGGCATCACCTGGACCTGCGGCATTGGGTTCACAATTTAACAGGAGCCCTCGGGAGCTGGTTTGTACATGGATGGTTGAGGACGCTGCTCTAACTCGACTGCGTTCAGCTGTGTTGGGCAGAGAGAAAGGGGAGCCTCCCAGGCTCTCGTCTGGATGCTGCTCTGAGACACAAGGAAAGGCGGTTTTCACTTTCTGAATGCTGCTGTCCTAGCCTCTCAGATGGACCAACAGGGTCCATTCTCCCCGCTTCACAAGTCAGCCTTGGGAGGCAGGCACACAGGTGGAAGCACTTTAGTGTTAAATACTCATTTTTGCTGACAAACGGCCTACCCCTTACTCTCTCCAAGTGCTCTTGTTGAGAAGGAGTTTGTTCAGGACCACAGCACCCCAACGTGGACTCTGGGAGGCCACGGCCAGCAGGGACCAGCAGCAAAGCTCCCAGGGGACGTACCCCTCACAGGGACAAATGCCACCACCGTGGTGCACGCTCCCAGAGTGGAGCCCAGGGGACCAGTGCTGAGGGCTGGGGCCTGGTCCCTCTCAGGCTCTCTAGATATTCATATAGGAGATGCAGAGTCAGGCGAAGTACCAGGCTTATCCCACGATGTAACAGGAACTAGACTCTGTGCCATAGATGACCTTCAACAGATGTTCTAAAGTACAAGTCCAGCTCTCAGGGCCTCTTACGCTACAGTGAGCCACCCACCGTGCTGGGCCTACGCTTGGGAAAGACGCAAAGGACTTGGTGGGATTCAGACCTGGGTCTCACCTCTCACTAACTGGAATGCTAGGCAGACCTTGTCATCTTTCTGAGATTTGGCTTTCCTTCAAATGGGACTCTGAAAACACTACCCTCCAGGGTTGTTGTCAAGAAGGAAGACTTGGAAGTAAACGAGCCCCCAGCGAGGTCTGTCCCGAAAGTATCGAGCCAATGTCAACATAATTAAAAGTTTGCACAGCCAGTACTTTCCGGACAGACCTTGTGTACCCATACACGTGTTCTCCCTCAAAGCACGTCCCTTTCCTATTTTCTTCATAGCACTTGGAACGACTTGCTTTGTTGGTTCCTTCTCTCTCTCCCTAAAATGGGAAATCCCTGAAACCGGGAGTTTTGAACATCTTGTTCATGGCGGTATTTTCAGCACCTGGAACAGTGACTGGCACCAAGGAAATTCAACTGGCTCTTTTGATTAAGAGCCTGTTGAATGAATGAATAAATATTAACCTTTATGATGTCCGGATATGGGTCCCTGTGAAGCAAGTTTGAATTTTAAGTTTGCAGTGGACATTTCTTCCATCCACGCTGCCCCCTGGCATTCACCGCAGGGTTGGTCTTTGCGACCAGTGGAATAGGGCAGATGCAATAACACACCATTTCCCAGGTTAGGTTCTAAGAGGTTTATTTTTTCTGCTCCTGACCTATCTCACTCTCTTGCTTTTGGATTGCTTGCTCTGGGGGAAGCCGAGTCACCAGCAGCCCTAAGGAGAGACCCCCATGAAGGACTGCATTCTCCTGTCAACAGCCATGCAAGGGAGCCCTGACTTGGATTCCCAGCCCCACCCAAACCTTCAGAGACTGCTGACCAGGCTGGAGTGCAACTTCGTGAGGGGCCCTGAGCTGGAATCACCCAGCTCGGCCACAGCCAGTCCCTGACCCTTGGAAACTACAGGACGTGCTAGCTGGCGGTTGTTCTGAACTGCTGCATTTGTGGGTAATTTGTTTCACAGCAACAGAAAACTAACACACTCCTACTGAACAGCCTTCTAAGCCCAGCTGTGATCTCCGAGATCCTTGGAGGAATAGGATGATTCCCAAGATCAGGTAAATAGAAGAAGGCTGAGACACTAAGTGTATTAGAACCATGTCTCTAAAAGGACTTTTCTTTTTCCTTCGAAAATAAGAAACAAAACCAGCATCCTAATCTCACAGCCCAATGGGGGAGAGGGAGGCAGAAATAACTGCTCACTGCTTCATAATGCTTTTTGTCACTTGACACTCTTTTTTTTTTTTAAGATTTTAAAATTTATTCATTTTATAGTGAGAAGAGAAGAGAGGGAGAAAGAGAGGGTAAGAAACATCCATATGTGGTTGTCTCTGGCCCTCAACCCAGGCTTGTGCCCTGACTGGGAATCGAACCTCAACCCTTCGGTTCTCAGGCCAGCACTCAATCCACTGAGCCACACCGGCCAGGGTGCCATTCTGCCTTTAACACTCTACCAAGCACAGCTGAGGCCTGGCTATGACAAGGAAACAAAACTTGACTAGAGGCTTTGGGAAAACAACAAGAAATACAGAGAGAGAAATTTTGGTTTATAAACAAAGTTACTTATTTTCACACTGTGAGAAGTATTTTCTTCTTACCTTGCTATCTGCCTTCTGGAACTCCCAAAACCCAGAATCTTAGAGCACCTGTGTAGAAATCTCCATTCCTCCAAGTTATGACTGAGAAAAAAGCTATCCGAGGCCTATCTCCTACCTACTTAAGTATTTCTTTCTTTCCTAGCATCTGTCGCTACTCTTACTTATCAATACTAAGAATGACCAGCTGTAAGGTAAGACCTGCATCCCATTGGCTGTAGCCTACAGATATCAATCACCTTTGAAACCCCAACAGCATGTTCTTGAGGGCTGCCCCCCGTAGTTATAGAGAATGAGCCATTTCCCCACAGCCAACTCCACCCTCACCCTTTCCCCGAAGGGAGCGACCATTTTGAACATTGTAGTTTTTCATCCCGATGCATTTTTTCACATTTTTACTATATTATATTGTTAGTGGTTTTAAACTGTACGTATATGAATAGTTGCAGATTCTACATATCTCTGACACTATTTTTCACTCAAAATTATGTTTTTGATATGTAATCCTGTTGATACATGTAGCTGTAAGTTACTCATTAGACCAAAGTCTGGATAAGCGATTTGTTTTCAAGTTCATAATCATCATGGAAATCAAGGTTCATTTCCAACTTCCTCTATCATGAAATGCTGCTATGTGCATTCTTTTTTTTTTTTTTTTTTCCTTTTAAAGGTTTTATTCATTATTTTCAGAGAGAGGATAAAGGAGAGAGGCAGAGAGGGAAAGAGACATCAATGTATGGTTGCCTTTCATCTTCCTCCAGCTATGGACCTGGCTGGAGACCTAGCTTGCAACCTCATCATGTGCCCTGGCTGGGAATCGAACCAGTGACCTTTGGGTTCACAGGTCAGCACCTTATCCACTGAGCCACCTGCCAGGGTGCTATGTGCATTCTTGTATCTCTAGATATTTGCATAAAGGAGACCTGCTCGATTGTGAGTTATTGTATCTTCTGCTTTGCTACACGGTGCCAACCTGTTCCCTGAAGTGACAGGCCAAGGTGGACCTCTACTGGCAGTGTAGGAGGGGTCCCCCAGGGCTCTCTACTCCCACCAAAGGCCATTATGTATCGGCCTTGATGACAAGTTTGAATGGTGTTAAAGAGTTTCTCATCATAGTTTTACTTTTCATTTACCTGTCAGTTACCTCCAATCTTCTTCCTAACTGTTGACTCTACCTCCCCTGTTCACATGGTACATTAATTAAAATGCTTTGGGCTAAAAATAACAACATTGAACTGAAGCCGCTTAAACATAGTACAGTGAAAAGTCTAGAGCTGAAGTGACTCCTTATTTGGCCAACTTAGTGGTACTCGGAGAAGTCTTCTGTTTTTCTTTCCTTCTCTCTTCAGCGATGGCCTGTCTTCTCCTGACAACAGGGCCACTGCCCCACAGCTCCAAACAACTGCATCCAGGGTTTCTCTTCTTCCCGTGTCTCTTTTTCTCTATGAGAAACCCCCTTCCCCAGAAGCCCCTTGACCAGATGTCCTCAATTTCTATTCATTCCATCTTGGTTGGGATTGCTTTATCTGCCCAGGACTAAAGCAACAACCAGACAGAAATGGAGTTTCCATGGTCAGTTAATAACCAATCAACATTCACCCTTGGGGGTTGACCCTCCCAAGGGTCAACCCCCAAACAGATTCACGGCTCCTCTAGCAATAAGGAAGGGAGGGAACAGCTTCTGGGTGGCAAAGACAAACATCCACCAGAATTGAGAAGTGAAATCCTTTAAGGCTGAAGTCTAGAAACAGCCTTCGCTCTGATGATGAAGGTGTTCTCATTATAGCATATGGATACCAGCAGTTTGTCTTCTTTTTAAATTTCAACTCAAGAGATTCTACTACTCTGACTTTTTAAACACGGAGTTTCATGAATTCCTCTAGTCTCAATTTTTTCCTCTTCTCTGCGTCAACTGATTGCATTCACAGAATGTCTAGTATTTTCTTTAAAACTTCTGCCCCCTGGTCAGCCCCCCACCAGAGTCTCCCATAGACAGTGCAGACAGAAAGTCCACATGCAAGAACAGCTAACCAATGTCATTGGTGGACATGCAGCTCCAGGAAAGTAGAAAAGTTAGGTATAGACCAAGGAAACAATGTACTGAATCCACTTCATTACTGAAATCACCACTGAAAACAGGGATTCCAACTTTGCATGCCCCTCCTTCCTGTGTCTCAGAGGGTACCCTTCCTCTTTTTTAGGATATAAACTGACAGACATGGTCTTACTTTAGCCATGCAGCCAATTCTCCACAAACTATAGTTATTCCCTGTTTGTTTGTGGTCTGCAAGAACAAGGTTTTCTGGCCCAGAGCCTCAGGTTGCTATTGAGGCTACGTCTCTGTCCTTAAAATTAAAAAAGAATTTAAAAATTTAAAATGAAACTTAGTGTGGAAATAAAGTTGCCCTCAGTCCCTCTGTCCTCTGAGACCAGAACCAAAGGTCCTTTAAAACCAGCTCTGGAGACCCAAAGTTTTCCTGGGTGCTGATTCATTACTCATCAGCCACATCGGTGATTAAATATTTAAGTACCAAGGAGTCTGTGATTAAATATTAATTCCCAGCCAGTCTGCTATGAAATATTTAAGGGCTGGTGAGTCTAAAGTGTGCAGCTTTCAGCTCCTTGTGGAGAATAGCCCATCAAAGACCGGATGCTGGATGCTGGAGCAGGTGCCTGAAGACAAGTGGATGAGGAAGGGTACCAGGTCCAAGTGTGCCCAGTCGCCCTGGCCACACAATGGGCTGGTCGGGTCCTGAGAAGGAATCCGCCCCCATGAGAAATGCCGAGATGAACTTAATATTACATGCATTGAGAGATGGGAAAACCAAGGCTCAACGAGGTAGCGGGAATTACCCCTCTACCCTTGGTTTCGGGAACAGCAAGGGGAAATGTTTTTCTTGTAACTAAGTTTTTCACCTTTAAGCAGGAATTCTTTTCAACCCCAGAACCATAGACAAGGAATCTTCTACAGGCCTTGTATCATTCAGAAACCATGGGTTCTGGTGTTTCAAAGGGAGGAAGTCTAACACAGGAGATTGGTTATAAGGAGTTACAAGGGCTGGAAGACCAAAGGGGAGAATGAGGGGGCGCTGGTGGCACTAAAAGGAGCAGGGTGTTTTTAGATCAGATGCTGCTGACATCCTGGGCCAGTGCTCCAGTGCCTGGTTCTGCGGCTGAGTTCGTGGAGATGGTGTCTCAGTTGGTTCTGGAGCCACCAGAGAGGAGTCTTCCCAACCAGAATTGCAGCTGCTGAAGAAGCTGGTAACTCTCACCAGCTGAGACCCAGAATCATCTTGTTCTGCTGCCTCAGCAGCAGCCAGGGGTGGCCGCCATTGGTGTCACCTGTCAGAGCCAGAGCAGTGTTCTCCCTTCTCCCACCCTGTGGTCAGTCTCCCACCAGGGTCTCCCGCAGGCAGAAGCAGATAGAAAGCCCACCTGCAGGAGAAGCTAACCAATGTCGTTGGCAGACACCCAGCTCCAGGAGATGATGACAGTTGGGTACAGACCTAGGCAATGGCAGGTGAGTAAAACCAGCCTAGCCCCTTGAGACCTGGGGTGAGGGACCCTGGAACAATACAAGAGAAGGCTGGCCTCCTCACCTTTTTCTGCCATTTCACCATAAAATGAGACCTGGACAGCTACTCCTCTTTCCTTAGTCAATCCTAAAACCAAAAGCATGTTTGATTGGGTTAAAAAGGTGTGGATTTAGTTTTTTGTTGTAAATTCTCCAATTCTCCCAAATTGGTGGGATTATAAAACCTGCAAATAAGAACTTGGGAAGAGGCCCATCCGGGTCAGATCCCAGAAGGTTTGAGTTGTCAGGAGACACTTGCCCCAGGCACTGTGCTGACCAAAACCGGCTCCCAGCACAGACTAGAATCTTCCACCTGGGGCTCAGCTCAGACAGCCAGCGCACCCTCCAACCTCCCAGGTCTTAAGTCTCCTGCACCATGCTCTGTGCCCGGAAAGCTTGGGTTTTGGTCCAGATTGTCTTGTCTTTGGTCCTCAGCGTTTCTTTTGCATTTCTTTCATCTCCCCAGAGAATATCAAGAATCAAAAGAATAATTCAGTCCGCGTATTTTCCAATTTATAAGGTGTGTTTACCTGTATTATCTCCATCAATCCCAAAGAGAACCACGTCAACTAAAAGCCAGGGTAGTTCCTCCCATCTTTGAATGTATGAGGCATGTCAAGTTGACATGCTTTGCTCAAGGGACAGAGGACCTGCCGTACAGAACATGCCCAGAAAATGTCTGTTGAATGAATTAACAAATGAAAAAACTGAATGGGCCATGGCCACCATGCATATATCCAGGGCTGGACGAAGCAGTGGTTGAAGATAAGAGGAGGAAGACTTTGTCAGGAGAGAAAGCAGGGGGAGTGTTAATGAGATGGAACAAGGGAGACATTTGATCCTAGGAGCCCCAGGAAGGAACAGGACAGTGGCTCCCAGAATCCACGGGCACCTGAGCATTTTAAGGTCGGGAGGAGGAAGATTCTCATTACAGAAACCCCTAAGAGCCGACTATTGTTTCTAGAATGCCCTTTCTTGCCTGCACTATCATGAACGCTTTGAGTTTTGGGAGTATCAGGCTCAGTCCAATGGACCCCAATGAATCCTACCAGGTCTCTGATTATCCTTGTCATCCCATGTCACCCCCACTCCCTCCTTCATCCAACTGTCCCTTTCTTACCCCCGAATCTCAAGGGCTTCTGTCTTCTCCAACTCAGGCCCACTCCCCACTCTCACCACCTGTCTTCTCCAACTCAGGCCCACTCCCCACTCTCACCACCCCGACCGGTTATAAAAACAGTCAGAGCCCACCAGCCAAACTTCCAGATCCCTAATCCGGGGTGACATGCAAGGCAAACCACCACCTCGGCCCCTTTCTTCCCCTGTTTAGGGCCAGCTTGAGGCTGACTCCAGTGCACTTGTTCTGAGACAAGGGGGAAGATGTGCAGTCTATTACCCTTATAAACCAGCTTCTTTCTTCCTCCCTCTGCCATTTAAAAGGGTCTTTCTATTTGAGTGAACAAGAAAAGGAACTCTAAGAGGGGAATTAACATTGTCCCCATTATATTGTCCAATTAACACTTGTCCCGTCAAAGGCTGAGTAGGAAGCCCGGAGCCTTGGTCAATGAGAACTTTTAATCCTTCAGGTAAATGCAAAGTCGCATTGAACACGATCAAAGGGCAGATCTCAATATATTCTCTCCCCTCCCCCCTGCCCTCCCCCCTCATGCATAGGACTGTATAAGGCTGCTAAATTCTGGTTTAAATGAGTCTCAACCTTCCTTTGTGGTCATGGTGGGTGAAAGTGTGGGGGATGGTCGACCAGACATTTAAAAAACTCACACCAAGGCTCTTAATTACATTCAAGACAAAGACACCAACGCAGACATGGTGAAGTAATGACGACCCAACCATCTTCTTTTTCTAAAAAATCCATTTCCTCTCTGCAGGTACTAGGCCCAGCACCATTATTACCAAAGTAAATTATGCAAATAATTAATCCGTGAGGGGGAAGGAATTTGAGGGTCACTCTCTTCATTCTATAGAACGCCTGCGCTCATGGGGATCTGACCCATGAGAAACTGACGCGCAGACAGAATGGGGACGTAAGCTGGAGGGCAGGGACTCTGCGACACTTTTCGCCATTCTTTTCATCCTCCGTGATCCTAACACGCTACTTTTCACATCGCAGGGGCTTGAAACTGATTTACGTGGGAAGGTGTCTGAAAAAAGTGGTTTACTGAGGGGTGAAGACCCAGATCACTTCCAAAAGATTCAAATGGTTTCACTAAGAGAAAAACTAACATGGGGGAAGGAGGAGTAGAATGGTAAGTGGAAGCCAGGGGTGAGTTCATTTATAGAGTTTCTGGTGGCTCCTGCCCAGCCCCTACCGATGGCTCCCAGCGCAAAGGAGAAAAACCACCAACTGCAAAATGTACACTATCCAGACTATCTAGTCAAATATACTTGAAAATAAGAATGCAGTATGAGCAAACTTAGTAGCCCAGTGCAAGCATGTCACACAGGCCTTCTCTTAAAGACCACGCTCCTTGCCTTCTAGATACACAATTTTATAAATGGTTTTATAAAATTGCACAGAATAGTGTCAAGCGAAGAGGTCACTGCCCTGAGATCTGTCTCAGTCGAGTTCTACGAAGCAGGGTGAGCTGCAGGGAGGTGCACGAGGCCCTTCTGGAGGCTGGCACTGTCCGTGCCTGTGAGGTGAGAGGGACCCAGGGGGTGTGGGGGGTGGCCTGGGGTTTAGATTGTTGGGAACCTCTGTAAGCCCATAAAAGCTCAGCCATCTGGCCACACTGGTGAGACTGGAGTCAGGTTGGCCCACGAAATTTTGACTCAGAGGCACAGTGACCAAGAGGAACAGATTGATGTGTGGCCCAACCAATCAGCCTCTATCTACCAAGGTCATCAGAATGTGAGCACCAATGGCAGGAGCATTGCTGGGGAAAAGATGAAGGAAGATGGCCCCCGGGTACCCCTAGTCTGTGTGCACTCTTTCCACCCTGGCCAGCATCTACACTCCTCCTTCCCCAGAGTCTGGGGCACTCTTGTCACAGTGCAGGTAAGCATGACATACTCGTTGAATGAAAGGGGGGAAAGACAAGTAATGTACATGGTGGGCTGAGGTGGAGAGGACACCTAAGTGTTTTGGTAGCTGGCTGCCTGGAAGAAAAGGTCAGCTTGTGTTAGCAAGGCAGGAGGGCTTCCTGGAGGAGGTAGGTATTAGCAGGGCAGTGAGGGTCAGGAAGCACTCCGATCATAATAATGATAATTAGAGTGACCATCTAATTTACCGCCCCAAATAGGACACTTGAGGAGTGAAAGGGGAGCTCTCAATAATTACAAGCAGACAACAGGCATAAAATAGGACTGTCCTAGGCAAACCGAATTTATGGCCACCCTGGTGATGATTAACTAGTAAAAGGAGGACCCTCCTCTTTGAAAGCGGATGTGGCTGGGTTGTATTCTGAGGATTACCCTGTAGGGGTCCCTAAGGCCATTGCGCGGTGGATAGGAAAGGTCACTGCAGAAGGGGTGGGCATCCCCAGGTCATTTATCCTAAGAAGAGGTGGGCCTCGCACAGGACACGCTGACTCAGAATATAAGTCCTGAGTGCAAAGCAGGGAATGGCGTTTTATCAAGTTCAACATCTCCAGGCCTCACTCCCTCCGATCTGTGTTTTAAACCCAGAAGATCTCTTGCATAGCCCTGGAGACAGTGCCCAAGAAGCCAGGTGGAACCTTCTAGAACCAGGGAATGAACTGGGTCTCAGGTACCGAGCTACCTCATTGTTTATTTCCCCATTTTATCCCAGAAACATTTAGTCAAGTGTCTGGCTGTGGTAGCCTGGCCTCAAGACTCTTACGGCTTGGGGAAATAGCTATTCGTCCTCAATAGGTCAAAGAAATAAAGATGAAATGGGCCACTTACAGGTCAAGAGGCATCTTCAAAGGGAATTAGTACACTATCTCTTAAGACAGTGATTTTCAAACTGTTTTTTTTTTTTTTTTTTCTTTTCAGCACATGAAACAATAAATCAAGTGTTCTCCATGCGAACGGACGAAACTTGCTGAAACTATAGAGCCTAAGTTTTAAAGAGGAGTGGGAGCTCCAGGTGTTCCCTTCGCACCCTCTCTCGCCTCCTCCTTCCTGAGTGGCTCGGATGCAACTGCTGAATTGTGCACCATGGAGAGCAGGCTGAGGATCCATCCTGCACAGGTGACGTCCCCGCCCAGAGCCAGGGCTGCCACTGCAGGGCGCTGCCACAGCTGGTTTGGCTTGGATTCTATACATTTTACTTCACTTTATTCCATATTGGTTGGTGACCCTTCCAGGATGTCTTGCCGTCACATAGTGACAACACCAAGAAGAATTCTTGAGCCATCCCCACCACGCAGGGACTGGACTCTCACCTACAGTGCCCTGTCTACTGCGTCACCCCACAGTCCACACAGAAATGACCTCGTGTTTCCTGGCTCCTCTGCCCACCCTGGCAAAGAGCCTCCCACTCCCCACCAACCCTGCCTGGGAGCTGTCTGAAGTCAAGGCTGTAAAGATCTTCAGTGTTGACTCCATTTGGAAAGGAGGCCCCTAATGAGGGGGCACTGGAACCCAGAGCCCGGGACCCGAGGGAGGCCAGAAAGGCATCCGCGGTGCAAAGTGTCAGGAGCATTCATGCTCAGGCTGGAACCATCTCTAAATGTGTCTTATGGGACCTGCCATCTGACCCAGTCACCATCCTGCTGAAACATTTTCCCTAAAAGCTGGGTCCAATCTTCCAGGCCCTTCAGTGGGAAACATCCAGAATTCTTTTCCTCACTAATTTTGACCTGTTATGGGAACACACCATGAGTCACCAGGCCAGTGACTCTCCCCATCAAGGCTGAGGAGAGCAAACCTAGAAGGGAGGAACAGACACCCACCCTCTGCACACTGATGAAGAAAGGCACGTTTGCACACGTGTGGCCTGCTTCCAGACCCCGGGGACACGAGCAGCCTGAGGCCATGTGGGCTCTGCTGGCCCGGCACGCCTGCCCTTCTCCGGGTCCTTAAATGCCCTGTGGAGGAGGCTGGAAGTAGACACGAAACTTTGCCACCCATCCATTTTAAAGGCATTAAAATGTTCCCAAAGCTATAAAGAAAGAGGTCAGCATGAAAAATAGCCTGAGAGAAAAAATGGAATCCAATTGGAAAGTCAGATCGCCATCTCTGCCTTGAGGGTTCAGGTTTTTCTTTCTCTTTCACGTTTTTCTGAAATGAGCAAATGCTGCCTGAGAGCAGCCAGTGTGATGAACCCCAGCAGAGCTAGGGGTCTTCCACACCCTGCCTGCTTTTACCTTTGCCCAACTGCACGGTACTGTGCTTCGCCCAGACTGCCCGGTGTGACTCCCAGACCCACTTCTCCCTAGCTCTGTGCCTCAGCGTCCCCACGTGTAAAACAGAAATGTAATAGCACCGAGCTGGTTGAGTATGGGGGAGAGTTAAATGGACACGTATACACATGTCCATACAGTTCCTGTGTATGGAACGGGTATGCTGTGAGGGTGGCTGTTATTCTCATGGTCCCCCTTTTGCAGCTGAGATCACTCGGGCTCTGTGTCCCCCAGCTGGTGAGCGGGGGGCTGGGCTGAACTCGAGGTCCGTCTGCCACTGCGCGGCCAGCACCCACCCTGCACGCGTAGCCCCTGCGGCGTACCTCACAAGCTTTCTCTGTGGCCCACGTGGTGCTGTTGGAGCCTCTCTGGGTGCTGCGAGGGATGAGGAACCAGGGGTGATAGCTCCATGTTGCTGCTGAAGGAACTGAGTCTGAGCCAGTTAAGGACTCCCAGCCTTGGTCGCCTGATCCCATGGCCCAGCCAGTCCCATCCCTGCAGTCATCCCCCTCTGAGAACATCCCCTTTGCCTCTCAGACAGTGGTCCTCGAAGGCAGCAGCGTGGAGAACCCCTACTTCCTCGTAAGGCCACCCAAAAATCCTGGAAGTGCAAAAAACACTCCGAAAACAGCGAATGGCACCCACCCTCATGTTCCACGGGTGAGAAACTGAGGCCCCGGGACGAGAGGACCTGACCAGGGCCCGCAGCAGTGGGGGAAGGAGAAGCCTCTCACCCAACCCCAGGCTCGCTGCCAAGAGTGGCTCCGTCTCCCCACCTTCCTCCCAGGATCCCCTCCGTCCTCTGGTTCCTCTGGTCCCGCAAGCAGGTCCCCAGTCTCAGGGGAAGGAACACGCTCGGTCTCCTTCCCTATGGAATTCGCGTCACGAAGCCAGTCACTTTTATCTGAGTAGCCAAGGGTCAGCCGCCCTGCTTTACGGAAGTCATGTAACCTCCCTCAGCCTCCGGGTCCCCGCAGCTGTGGAAAGAGTTAGTGTCACCTGCATCCTCCTTTTACCTCGAGGATCAGGTGCATAACGGGTGTGCAGAGCATTTAGCTGGTGGTCGGGAAAGGACACTCGCCTTCTCCTTTCAGTAGAATTGCTCGTTACCCCTATAATATACAGTCGTGACCATGGGTCATCCTGGATCAGCAAAGAGCTCTAAGTGCCGAGGGCTCGGCGGGGAGCAAGGCAGGCGGAGCACTGATCACGTGACATTTTCACTCTGCGGCCGGGTGTGGCGGTGATGGAGATGGAATTTTTATATGTGTTCAGGTAAGGTGAGGATGGAAGGCGAGGGAAGGTCTTTCTTAGGAGCTGCAACTGGCAGAGAGCCCAGTGAAGGAAATGGGGAGATAAGGGGGAGCCTGCACTCACCACCCTCACGAGCAGCCGAGACACACGCAGTCGCAGGCAGAGGGGCCCCAAAGAACCCCAGGGGCGTGTCAAGAGCACGTTGCCCTTCTGCAGGCTCTGCTTTCTGTGTTTTTGTGCAAGGCGCCCAGCATCTCTCCCAGGTACCCCCACATCACAGGAAGCCAGCCTGGGGTCTGCCAGCTCAGTCTAAAGAAGACGCGCAGCATTCTACACACCTCAAACGGGCAGAACCGAGTCGTGCCAATTGGCCAACGGAGGCAGGCTGAGTTTAACGATCCCGAGAAAGGAAACCTGCCAGGAGCCGCTCTCCTTCCAGGGTCCTGTGTCCCCGGAATTGTCCGCCCAAACCTCACTCTTAAACTGCACATCCCAAGGAGCATGGGGTGCCCAAGCCAAGTCCCAGGGCCCGGACTCACATGTCATGCTTCTTTGCGGTGTCTTGATTTTCTTTCTTTCTTTTTTTTTCACCTGCCTGTCAGTGTGATCTCTCAAAGCAACCTGCAGGGTCACCGTGTGTGTCCGCATGCATGTGTGTTGGCATGTGCTATATGTGTGCACATGTGTGTTCAAGTATGTGCATGTATGTTCATGTTTACATGTGTGCAAACCTCTCCCAAGCCTCATCTTTTCTGCTTTGCATGTAGGATGTCAAAGGTGGATCAAGAACCACCTTCATGATCATCATTGAGGAAAAGAAAGAAAACACACACACACAAGCACCCAGGCCAGGGAAGATACAATGCAACTGTAAAACATGACTACCCATTCACAACTATCATTTCTACTGCCCGACTGTCCCGTGATGCCTCTGCCGATTGATACATTGAGCACTACTATGCTTTTTGAAGAAGGAAGATGTGGGCTGATGGGTATTCTGGGAGATTCTGAGAGAAGAGACCAGGCTGCCCTGTGGAGCAAGGAGCCTGAGACCTGCCCGGGGAAGCCCTTTGTTTAAATAGGGAGCAGGACGCCCCTTCCCCGTGCTCACTAGTACTACACTAGGCATGTCTCCACTGCCTGCTTTTCCCCAGGATCCAGTCCTTTTCTGTCCGTTGTACTTGACAGCCATGGGTTAATAATAATAATTCAGCTCAAATGCCATTTATAAAGAAGGGAATAATATTGAATGATTGATAGTCATTAATTAATGGCATTCGGTGTTTTTGTGGAACAAACATTTCTTGAGGCATTTCCGAGTCTGGTGAGGTTAGTGACGGTTCAGACATGGGTCCTCACCTCCCAAAGCCAGGCCTTCTGTGATGCTGTGCAAACTCAAGGGTGGATTCTGGGCTGGGCCAGAGATCACAGAATGCCTCTGAGGGGAGGTGGAGGGGGAAAAGTGAATATAAAGAAAAAGACATTCCAGGTGGAAGAAAGCTCAGGAAGAAGTACCATGAGGCAGGAAGGCACATGAAAAATTTTCAGAGTGATGCCTAGACCTACTGACTAGAAACAGACATATAATACGCTTCTAAGGTCTATATGTTTGAATTCTTCTTTTATAGGATGCATTCCTTTTGCCAGTATTAGGTGTTATTTTAAGGCCAGCAGGTGCCAAGTGAGAAGCTTGGAACGCTCCCCTCAGGAGCACATCCCAGGTCAAGTAGGAGCCAGCTCAGGGCCTCAGCAGGAAACTGGTGAGGTCACACTGCAGATTGGAAGGGACCTTCTAAAGGCCAGGTGATGGGTGAGCTGGGGAAAGGTGAGGCCAATATGTAAATAGTTGATGGAACCCAGACCCAAGCCAGGAAAGAGGGATCAGAGGCAAGAAAGTCAGTGTGGGTGATGCCAAAACACATCAACCAGGGAAGGTGGGCTCCACCCACAAGGACAGGGCTGCCAAATCGGACAGACCCAAAGGCTTCCTCTGCCACTCACCTCCATTGCTATTCATGGGACTTTCTCACTAGCATGGTGATGCTCTCTAGGGCTGTGATTGTGGTGAGGATGAAATGAAATTGTATACCTCTCTGAGAGCAATGCCCACATCTGCTAGCTCCCTTCCCCCAACTCACACAAATGGGAAGATGAGAAGGGAGAAGCTTTGCCTGAAGGTGCTGAGCTAGGTGTGGCTGTGGTCCCATCAGTCACCACCCTGCCTTTGTGTTCCAAGCCTCTATGACATGCCTTTGGTTGTGTACCAAATGTGGGTCCTCAAGGCAGATCTTGAAAAGAGTGAATCAAAAGGCAAGAGAAACTCTTCTTAGTCACATTCAGACCTGACTCCTGTTAGAGCTAGCAGCAAAAAGAAAATGAAAATGACACACTGGAAGCAAATCCATCCTACGCAGCTGTTAACTTGGGTTGAACAGAGGGACAAGTGACTTGACTGTCTCACTGTTACTGGCTGACGCCATGCATGGGCATGGTGCAGGAAGCTCACCAGACACTTCCAGATAGCCATTATCCAGATGCAGGGCAGCCAACCAAGATCCCACGGACTCCCTGTGAACACCAAAGGAAGTGAGGTTTTCATTACAGGACTGTGAATAAGTCGCCAAGTTCCTCAGGGAAGCATTCTCCTTCTTCAGCCAGACTTGCAAGTGAAGTGGCAGTCCCTCCCCTAGAATAACTGAGCATGGTGCCAGCTGGAAGTCCAAGGGCAACCAAGGTCATGGGCCTGCATGGTCAAGAGTTGACCTTGAGTGTAAACACCCAGAAGCTGAGTAAATGGGGATCCTAGTTGACAACCACCTAGCACTGTGATCCTGGGCAGGTCACACAAAATTGTGGAGCCTTTAGTTCCTTGTCTGCAAAATGGGCGTAACAGTACCTATTCCGTAGAGCTGTTTGGACATTAAAGGACATAGTAGATGTAAAAGTGCTTTGTAAATCAGAAAACATTGTTCCTATAAGAGACATGACTTGGATGACAATTATATTCCCAAAACTTTAGCCTGTCCACCCACCTCCAAACTGTCCCTAGGCCTGACCCATCAAGGGACAGAGGAGTTGGGACTCCATTCAACCAGCTGGCCTGCTCCTACTTCCCACATCGCCCCTACCTATCTTCCCTGCCCACCATGTGAGCTTGCAGCATTTCAGAAAACGCACACCTTGCCCCACTGAGCCCTATGAACTAAGGAATGTGGCCACCCTGAGCCTCGGTTTCATCTTCCGTACATGGACAGTAAAAGTACTTAGTGTTTGGGGCCATATGAGAAGTGAATGACCTAATTACTAGAATGTTTAGCACTATCCCTGGTGCATGATAGGTGTTTAAGAGATAGTGACCTCTCCTCTCCCCTCTCATTTCTGTCCTCTACTCTCTGCCCCAGGGCAATTTAAACTCTTAAATTCCTGTCCCAAATTCTTGATAGACTATGAGTCTATCTGTCAAGGTTCTTCAACCTCATTTATTCAGGATTTAATTCTCCTCTGATTAGTAAAAAGTTATATCTAGAGAGAGAACCCAAGATGGAGATGTAAATAGACATGCTGCATCTTCCTCCACAACCAAAAATGATACATCTACCTCAAAACTAGAGACAACCAAAAATTCCAGAACATTCAGCTGCACTGAAGTCCAACAAACAAAAGATATCAAGAAGAAATACTCATCTAGACAGACAGGAGGGGCGGAGCCAGGACAATGAAGATGTGGGTCAATGGCACATGGCTTCGCAACAGCTACAATGGGAGGGCGTCAGTGGCTGACCAGTGGAAAGTGTGGTCACAGTAGGGACACCTGTTGAGTAGTCCAGCATCAGGCCTGATCACATATCCTAGGGTTCTAGCACTTGGGGGCGAAGGGGTGGGGGTGGACTAAAGCCTCATTGCTTCTGACTGTGAAAACCGGTGGGGGTTGGGGTGGAAGAAGAAACTGCTGGTCTCTCAGTAGAGTCCATTTGTTTAGAGGGCTCTCATGGTCCTAAAATGTCCACAGACCCACCCACTCTGGGAACCATGAATAGGGCAACAGCTAGAGAGGAGCTAGTCCTATACGGGAAGCAGGAGAAGTACTTGGAAAAGGCACAAATGCTGAGCAAGCAGCGTTGTTCCCTCTCAGATCCCTCCCCCACATACAGTACCACAAAGTGGTGAAATGGGTCCCCCAGCACTGATGAACACCTAAGGCTCCACCCTTACAATGTAACAGGTGCAACACCTCTACCTAAGACACAGAGGCAAACACAGGAGCCTGACAAGATGAGGAGACAGAGAAATATGGCTCAAAAAAGGGAGCAAATCAAGGTCCTAGTGGCCAAACTAAGTGACAAAGAACTAGCCAGCCTGACAGATGGACAGATTGCCAGCCTGATAGACACATAGTTTAAAATACTGGTAATATACATGCTTGACAGATATGCTTAAATATGGCAAAGGCAAAGGGAAGGAATGAAGGCTAGGCCAAGTGAAACGAAGGAAAATAAACACAAAACCGATGGTGAAGGGAAGGGAAACAGGGTTCAAATCAACAATTTAGAACGTAAGACGGAAATAAACAGTCAACCAGTACACAAAGTGGAAATAAGAATTGGAAAACATGAAGAGAGGCTTAGGAGCCCCTGGGATGACTTTAAGTATGCCAACATCTGAATCATAGGGGTGCCGGAAGGAAAAGAGGAAGAGCAAGAAATTGAAAACTTATGTGAAAAAATAATGAAGGAAAACTTCCCAAATTTGGTGAAAGAAATAGAAGTACAAGTCCAGGAAGCACAGAGAGTCCCAAACAAGCTAGACCCAAAGAAGACCACACCAAGATACATAATAATTAAAATGCTAATGATTAAGGATAAAGAGAGACTCTTAAAAGCAGCAAGAAAAAAGAAGAGTTATCTACAAAGTATTTCCTATAAGACTATTAGCTGATTTCTTAAAAGAAACTTTGCAGCAAAGAAGGGACTGGCAAGAAGTATTTGGAGTGATGAAAAGCAAGGACCTCGAACCTAGGTTACTCTATCCAGCAAAACTATCATTTTGAATGGAAGGGCAGACAAAGTGCTTCCCAGACAGGGCAACACTAAAGGAGTTCATCATCACCAAGCCCTTATTATATGAAATATTGAAGGGACTTATTTAAGAATAAGAGAATCAAAATTATGAACATTAAAAAGATAACCTCACAACTATCAACAACAGAACCTTAAAAATAAACATGGAAACAAAAGCGCACTAAGCAAACAACCAGAGTAGGACTGGAATCATAGGTATGCAGAACATTGGAGGGTTATCAGCTGGGAGGGGAAGGGGGTGAAATAGAGAAATGATGCATGAATTAGGAAACATAATTGGTGGATACAAGCTAGACAGGGAGAAGTTAAGAATAATAGAGGAAAGGGTGAAATCGGAGAACTTATATGCACAACCCATGGACATGAACTAAGGCGGGGTGGGACTGTGGGAGGGAATGGAGGTTTTGTGTAGAGGGGAGCAAAGGGAAAAAATTTTGGAACAACTATAACAGCATAGTCAATAAAATATACAAAAAAAAAAACAATATGCCTAGTATTTCTGTTTTTCTGCGAGAATTACCCAGCTGGTAAGTGGCTTCACAGAGACCTTTTTTACTGTCTCTGTCTTGAGGATAACACCATACAAGTCATCTCTGATCCATAAGCTCCCAAGCTTAGGAGACCAGAAAAATATACAGGGGCATACGTAAAAATCTAAGTAGTTACAGGATAATAAATGGAAACCCTCTCCTGGTAAATAAGCTCACTATACTTTCGGAAGTGGATTCTGCTCACTTCTTCCTTGAGCACAGTAGTGAGAAAGGCTGAGTGACTTACCTAAGATTAACATCTGCTGAGCACCTACTATGTGCCAAGCGTGATGTTGAGCAATTGAAATGTGGAGAAGAAAGCAGCAATTGCTATTCTCATGGAGAAGACCAACATTAACACCGTAGGAACCAGAGTTATCAATGTCAAAGGCAGGAAGGTACAAAGCGTTTGAACCTAAATGCACTTGAGGGTCCAAGAAGCATTTGCTCAGGCCTGAAGGGTGAGGGCTGAGGTGGGGAGAGGCCTAGAGAAGAGGAAATGTTCTAGGCTGATAGCCAACCAACTGAATTTAGAAGCTGGGCTCGCCCTAGTACGAGAAGCCACTAACAAGGAGGCCAGGGGACCCTTGGCTGCGTGCAGTTCTCTGGAGAAGCATCCATAGCTTCCTTGAATTCTCAAAAGAACCCATCACATATCTCACCCTGCCAGCCCTCAAGGTCAAGAACAACTGCACTTGGATATTTGCACACATCCCTTTGCTGGGTAACTATCTGTCACTGTTGTCAGGTGGGTAGACTGGTCACTCTGGCTTCTGCCGGGGGCTGGGGTAGGGGGTGGGGTGTAGCCTGACTACTTACAAAGCCTTCTTCCCCTCTCCCAACAACACTCACAGTGCCCAGCTCAGCCGGAGACTGTGTGCAGGGGCAGGGCCATGTGGAGAGGGGCATCCAAGGGGACATATGGGGTCACTAATGGGGAGGAGTGTTTCTCACTGGAATCAATTATTCATGGCCATTAAGAGGCCAAACTTCCTTCCAAGGGAGGGACCCACAGCTCAGAGCCCAGCCAGCCAGGCCAGGAGAGGAAGCCTGGGGACAGGCCCAGTGGGCAGCTTGAAGTCTCCGTCCTTCTGGAGAATGCCGCAGGCTGGTGGCAGCCCCTGGGGAGCAAGAAGCCGGTCAGGCCAACTCACCACCTCCTCCCGTGGGCATGCAGAGAGGGCGCGCACAAGGCGGCGCCCTGGCAGATGTGTTTATCCACTAAATAATTTACACCCTCCAGGAAATGGACCACAGAGATGCCGAAGCCATTAGAGGACCACTGGTGGGGGAAGGGTATGCATGAAGGAAGAAAACATGCAGAACCGCTAACGGGTTGTGAGGCACACTCGTCATACCCACTCCTCCTCTGAGGTCACGGGGCCCGCGGGCTGCTCATCCTCACTCGCATTTTCCAGGTGGGGACAACGAGGTTCAGAGAGGAACTTAGGCAAGTCTACACTGCCTGACTGTATTCAAATCAGAACTCAAGCCAGGTCTTCTGATTCTGAATATGTTCTTTATGCTGAAAGGATTTCAGTCAAAATCCAGCTCCTGGTTGCTTTTTTTATTATCCAAAGGCAGGTTCCTGTGTGAGACCATGTGCTCTGTTTTTACCTTTCTCAGCCCTCTGTACCCTTGCCAGGGTATCCTTGCCCTACCTGCACCCATCAGAAGGTCCGGGCCCCTTCGAGACTTTGGCAAAACAGGTGACCAATTGTATCCATGGAGAACCTGGGGTATGACTTGTCCAGGATCCCACAGGGAGAAAGGGAAGAAGATCCAATAGCCAGGACTTACAGTTCTAGTTCCCTTTCTTTTGAGGATGCTGGTGTCAGACCTCAAGCGACACCTCCAGTCCCCTGTCTGAAAGGAGAGCTTGTTGTGTTTCTGCCCAAAGAGACAATGGCTGGGACCCCCATGCCTTCAAGGAGCCCAAGACTACACCACACCGTCACCACCACCGCCAGCAGCAGCCAGAGAAGCAGATCCAGCCGCAGACTCCCCTGCACCCGGCTGGATGGTGAAGAGACAGCTCTGGCTTAAAACCAGCTCTCTGTCTGGCCTGCACGGAAAAATTAAGTGCAACTCCAGAGTAGATGCGGACCGGTGCCGGCTGCAGAGGCGAGCCCAAGGTCTATTGATCATGTCTCAGGAACTAGGTCAGCCCTGCAGAAGAGGGTCACGTGCGGGGACGGGTGTGCAGGGACCCGCTGGTGCTGCGCCTGCTGCCTCGTTCAGCTGGGCTGTACCAAAGCACGCGCGTTCACTTCCTCGGGCTGCTGACCAGTCGCCCTAACCAGACGGAAGTTACTGCCTCACAGTGCCAAGGTCCAGAAGTTCAAAATCAAGGCGTCCTCTCGCCTCAGCAGCCTCTGGGGGAGGAGGCCCTCCTTGCTTCTTCCAGCTTCTCAGACCTGGGTGTTCCTTGGCTTAGAGCAGCGAAACGCCACTCTCCGCCTCTGCCTCGCCAGGACCACGCTCCTACTCCAGTAGGACCTCAACTTAACTCAGGTCGTCGACACTAATCATTGCCAAGCAAGGCCACATTCTAATGCACTGCAGGTCAGAACTCGAATACATCTTTCTGAGCAACGTAACTCAACCCGTAACACCGCAGCAGACGGGAAAACCTTGGTTATAAGGGTGGGGCAAAGTCGGTTGCAAGGTCCGGGGCTCCTTTTGCCACCATCGGCGACTGCCACGGCCTCCTGGTAGCCGCAGTGCCCGGCCTGAGGGGCGCGGCCGTGCAGGGACAGAGCTCCGGGCAGCCTGCCGCAGCCCAGGGCCCACACCCATCTGTCGCTAGCAGCTTCTGAAAACTTGACTGGCAAATAGCCTACTCACAGGAGGTTTCACAAGGCCCTCAAAATCCAAACGATGACATTCCTCTCTTTGACTGGACAAATTTTACGGAACAGCTACGCTGTGCCAGCCCCTGCACACAACACTGCAGCGCCGGGAATGACTAAGGTGGGGGGCACCCCCATGCGGAGCTTAGTCTTGAGGCAAGCAGTTGAGTAGATGGACAATGACACCCTAGAGCCGTAAATGCTGTCGTAAAAGGGTGTCCCCATACCCTGGAGCTCAGAACAGCAGCACGCTGACCTCTGAGTTCTCTCCTTCGCTCACCTCACCCAGCTGTCTCTCTGACCCGGAATAGACGGGTGCATGGCCCCCCGTCAATATAGGCGACTCTTTCTGGGGTTTCCTTCTGACAGTAACAGGTGGTTCACTGAACGTCACATGGTGCTCCAGATGGGTAATGAGGCCCGAAAGCTCTCTCCCGGAGCCTTCAGCGTGTCACACCATGGCGCCGGAGATGAAAGGGAACGGTTCAGGCTAAGCAGCCTACGGTCACCCTGAAAACCACCCAAGCAACACAGCCTTATGGCGCCCGCCTTCCTCTGGGGAACAGCAGGTCCTTGTACCTCTGGGAAATTGAAAGCTCTCAAAACGCTTCTGTCAGTCAAAGCAAGCAACCCCCAGGGCGCACGTGACATACCATGCAGGACACTGGAGGCAACTGCTACTTCAGGTTTGGGAGTCCAGGTCCTCCTACAGGGAAGGATGGGGTGCAGCCGAGCCCTGGCAATGCCACCCAGGGAACAGCTGCCGCACGGCCATGTGCAGCGGCCCATTCCACAGGTATTTTATAGGAGATGACAGCTTTCCTACCACACAGCCCATATCCCATGGGAGGTGAGGAGCAGCTGGCCGACCACAAAGGGACTTTGATGTCAATATCAATTCTCTAGACCATGAAGAGCCAGTTCACAAAAAAAAGGGAAACAAAGAACCAATAAGTGCATGAAAAACGTTCACTCTATCTTAAATTCAAGGAGAGGCTAATTAAAGGGACAGTGGGTTATCAACTTGTATTTATCACACTGGCAACAAATATATGTATCAGATGATGCTTAGTGTGGGAGAGATGCAATGAAATGAGCAGGATTATTGATTTATAAAGGAGAAAAAGTTAGAAGGCCCTTTCTGGAAAAGGAAGGAATCTGACAACACCAACAAAACTCTTTAAAAATGTGTACACATTGGCCCGCCTATAGCAAGACCGTCTGAAAGAAGTAATCCAAATGTGTTTTGTATAGAAAGATGGCTCTTGTAGAATTATTTATAATAGAACAAAAGAGACATCAACACAAATATCCAAGGAAGTGAGAAAAATTAAATAACCAATGGTAGTTTCAGAAGGTGAAAGTCAAAAAGTATGTTTCTGAGACTTAAAATGAGAAAATATTTATGTTAAAATTAAAGTGGAGAGAATAACACCAAATTATAGCTATCATTTTATAGGAACTATGTAAATAGGTATGTTAAAAGATTAGAAAGAATTACATACTGAAACTACAACAGTGATTCTATCAGTTAGTGGGATTATAGACTAGATGAGAAATTTTTCTCCAAAGTTCCTCCAGTGCCTATGGATTACTGTTCTAGTTAGAAAAATATTTATAATACTTTAACGTGTTTTTTAGAATACACGTGTGTGAATATGTTTAATTACACTGACAGGACTCAGTTACAGCTGAACAAAGAATATTTATATGGGTGAATGAGGAGGTAGTGAGGACTCCTTCAAAATTTGTACACAGTACACCAGGCATCGTGGTATGACATCGTTGGTTGACATCACCATTTTCCTGTATGTCTTTCTGCATCGGAGTCGACTGAAATACTGCTTATATTTTTCAAACCCCAGCTCGAGTGCTGTCTCTCGCTGGAAGACTGCGTGGGAACTCAGCCCAAAGGATCAGCATCTTCCTCGAAAACCTTTTGGATGTGATCCACTGTATGACCTTCCAGAGTGGGCTTCCTAAAACGTCAGTCGGACCAGTTACTTCAATCCATGGTGGTCAAAGATCTGCAGGAAAAGTTCCAAACAACGCCACCTGCAAAGGCTGCAGGTCATCTCCCTCCCACCATCACACCTGGTGTCGCCCTAACTTCCCACTGGACAGAATGGCCGGGGTTCCTCAAGAGCACAAACTCTCATACACGTCTGCTGGCAAGGCATCGCCCTTGCCTCCATCCACCCACCTGTCCCTGGCTTTCTCCAGCTGCCCCTGTGAGAGCTGGCGACCTCAGTCTCATCCCCTGGGAGGCATTCCTGGGCCCCTCCAGTCTTCCTGTCTCATCACTTACCACTTAGCTCAGTTCTGCAACTTGTCACAGTATCAGGTATGTATTTATTTATGTAACTCTCTTGTCAACTAAGTGTGTGAGCCTTCGGGAACCATCTCTGCCTCCTGTCACAACATCTGACAATGAGTTGGGGCTCAATAGTATTTAATGGACAAGGCGGATGGATGGATGGTTGATGGGTAAATGGATGGTGGATGAGTGGATAGTGGACAGAGAGATGAATGAATGGTGAATGGACGGATGGGAGGTAGAGGGATACTTAACATGCTGCTTTCTTCTGCTAAAAAAAGAATTACTTCTTACCCTCCCACACTAGGTTTTTTTTCTCAGTCCTCCAAATTAGAAGATGTTATTGCTTCTATCAGTCATAGTTCCAGAAATGTAAAGATTAATACTCGCGCCGAGCAGCAAATGTTTCATCCTTAAGGTGCCACCGGAATAACATTTGCTACATTGTATTTGCATTGGAAATTGAAACACGCATTGGCACGAAAACTATTACACATCCCGGCTAATTAATGTTCTAAAAATGAATTATGCAAATCAAGCCTAGCAGCCTTCAGAAGCTCTTGCCGCGCGTACAGTGAGCTGCTCGGAATGCGAACCTAGTTTAAGGGCCGATTCCGATGGATCGTACGGCGGAAGGAACGGGATTGGGAATCAGGTTTAGCTAGGTCTGTAGCCAGGTGGCAACCTTCCTGGGCCTCAGTTTCTTCTGCTGCTACTTGGAAATGAGAGTGCCTACCCCATCCAGTTCCCCGAGGGAATCGGAGAAATGACTGTTACAAGGTTCCCAGCCTCACGTATCTGCATCGGAAGTTGGGTCTCCTTCCCTCTTTGATTGGATGACACGGCACTATCAGGTGTCCCCGACTCTCACACTGCCCTTCCGCGCCTCCTTGCTGACACTAGGCTGGCCTCACCCATGACTGTGGCCACTAGGTCCCTGAAGCCAAGGTTGCAGCACTGTGCGTGTTTTCAACTCGTGCACGGGAACGCAGCAGACTCTAGCATCTAGCTGGGCCACGGAGCATTCCTGAGGCCTTGAGAACGGAATGTCAGAACAGCTGGGAGGAGGTCATGGTGACTGATTAGGTAGCAAAGCAGACAGCAGTGAAATTCTGGGCAGCTGTCTGTGTGGTCTGGGACAGGGCTCTGATAATCTATCACCGTGACCGTTAGCTGCCTCCTGACGTGCTGGGCCACACCAGCACCAACAAAGCCATCTGCACGGCCCCAGGCCACGGCGCAGCCTGGGGACACTGTTAAGGGGATTTGTGAGCTTTACCGGGAGTCCAGCTGCAGCCCTCTGCAGACAGGTCTGATGAGGACGGTGATGAGTCGAAGTGAAACCAGAAAAGCTGCTGGTCACCTAGCAGCCCCAATAAGCAGAGACAGGGGTTGAATTATGGGTGCTCTATTCAGATGGCCAGTGATCTGAGAAGAGAGCAGGGTTACACCCTAACAGACTATCTTACATTCCATTACAAACTGGCCAGTTTTATGAGGTGAAGAAAGGTGTTGGTAAGGGGTTTGGAATTCAGGGAAAAGTTAATGAGATCAAGCTGCAGCATTCTTTCTTTGTGTCCTGGGTGGAGGTCCTCTGTCCTGGGTGGTGGCCATCTCTCCCTGGAGCACAATGACTCAGATACCATCTCGATGGCCTGCAGTCCTCCGGAACCACAAAGGTGGGACTGTTTATGGTTGCCTAGAGTCAGGGTGGGTCCTACCTCCAAGTTCCTGAAATAAGAGCTTTTGACACACATTGATTTCTAAGCTCATTAGCTGTTACCTGGAATTAAACTTTTCCAACATTGGAGTCCCCTGTCAGCACTGAGAGCTGAAGGCTGGAGCCCATGGCAGGAATGTGACCTTCAGGACGAAGCATGGGCTCCACAGGAGGACTTCACGGTCAGTAGAGCTCTAAGACCTCAGTGCCCAGGTCATCAGCACATTGACATCCTTACAGACAGGCTTCAGAGCCTCACCTTTCAAGTGGAATGAGTTAGCCCCTTTCCATTCCTTCCTTTGATGGAAGAGTTCAAGCCGAAGGGCCTCATTCAGGTGTTCTTTCAATGGCAATGGCAGAACCAAGAGAAAAACCGTGTGCTCACAATCTGGGGCTCAGGGAAGGTGGAAGGAGCTGCCCTGATCCCCTTCTTTACCTGCACCCCGACGCTGGCTCGAGTCGCAGACACACGGAGAGAAGAAAGGCCTTGGTGAGCAAAAGCCAGCTCTGAACTGGGAGTGCTTAAAGTTGGGATTGTAAGAGACCAGTAGAAAGTCCCATGAGAGACGCGCTCTCTAAAATGTTGACGGTCCTCACCACGTAGTTTCACACGTCAATTCAGGTGCCGCCCATCAGCTCAGAGCCAGACATCCCAGCTTCAGCCCCAGTTCCACCGCTGGGTGCTGCTTGCGTGACCTTGGAAGAGTCCTTTTACCATTCGGTAAGTGTCCATTTCCTCAGCGACGAAATACAGTTTCCGCCCATCCCCCCGGGGTTACGTCTTGACAGGAAAGACCGCCTTCCGAATTGCGGGATTTGGACCCTCACCCCAGCACCCCACCGCACCCCAGCTGGGTGGCTTAGGCGAGCTGCTGGCCACATCTCAGTTTCCTGCCCAGTGAAACAGAGCCGTGATTACACTGACCTCCGAGACCAGTGAGAGGACTGAGTCCGCCATGTGTCTGTGTCCCCCGCATATTCCTATGCTGAAATCCTGACCCCCAAAAGTGAAGGTGTTAGGTGATGGGTAGGGCCTTTGGGAGGTGCTTAAGTCAATGTTGGGGACAAGGGGCTGGCGCCTCATGAAGGAGAGTTTTGCCTTGTAAATGAGGCTCCAGAGAGTTCCCTAGCGCCTTCTACCTTGTGAGGACATGGCCGCAGACCAGCAGCTTGCACGCATCCTAGGAAGGGCCCTCACACCACCATGCTGGCACCATGACCTCGGACATCCAGCCTCCAGGACTGTAAGTGGTTGATTTCTGCTATTTTTAAGCCACCCAGCCTGTGGCATTTTTTTTTCCATAGCAACCCATATGGCCTAAGACAGAATTAATATATGAATACAGTATAGCGATGCCTATTAGGTTCTTCTAGGTTGACGGTTAGGACTATTGATTTCTTCAAACATGCATTGAGGGCCTCCTATGTGCCAGGTCCTGCCTGAGGCCCCAGAACACACAGATGAACGCAACACAGTCCTCCAGGTCCTGACTGTCCCCCGGACAAGATGTTGTGGCCGCAGAAGCCTGGCCACGCTAGGGAGTTCCGGGGCAGGTGACATTGAGGGGAGCCTTGAAGGACAGCAAAGGAGTCCAAGAGGATGACCATGCATGGCTGAGAGCAGGACCCGAACGGGCGAAGACACGGAGGAGAAGAACCGGCACGTGCGGTCTGCCGGGAGCCCAAACCTGGCCCTGGTGAGGGAGCTGGGCCCCAGGAGGGGCGTGTCCGGCTCCAGCAAAACTTCACGCGTGACTGCGAGCCAGCTCAGAGACTTGGATTTCATTTCCCAATTTGTAAAATTAGAGTTTTCAAAAAGATGATACTCCAGGATTCTCCCAGCAATTGACTCCTCACCAGATTGCAACTCCCGGCCGGCAGCAGCGGCAAGTTCTTTTCACGGCATCCCCGCCCACGTCGGGAGGGGAGCCAGGTGTGGGGCTCAGGAACTGCCTTTTACACCAAGTCTGCTCGGATTTTCCAGCTCAGGAATTCTTCATTGTAGCAGTTCTTTTGCAAACAGGGTCCAGAAAGCGCGTGTTAACAGAACTTACCAACCCCTAAATCTTTATGTTCTGTTGTCTTCTCATGGGAACAAACCAAATATGCACATACAGTTGGGTCAAGGCTTTCAAAACTCAAAAATAAATGTGACCATCATGTGAAGGAGGTCGCACAAAGGAAGCTGAGGCCTGGGAAGGAGCCTCTCTGACCAGGTGACCCCAGGGTCTGTCCCCGCAGCTGAGAGTCCGGGGCCACCAGAGACCTGCTTCCATCCCTGGCTCCCGAGCCCGATAAATGAGCCCCCAAAATGATCCCCATGGCAACAGCCAATTTGTTTCTTGCAGAGGGTTTGAAATCATGCTTTTGGAAGAGACTCGGGGCAGATAGAACATTCTCAGATTCCCCGTAAATGGTGCCTGTGCTGCTCAGGGAGCTGAATCCTTGAGGCCTGAACCAGTGATTTGTAAGAGAATGCGAGGCTTTTAGGACCTGAGCAATGAAATGGGGCAGGTGGAGCTGGCTTGGGGGAGGCAGCCAGCTCCTTGCCTCTCCCCGAAGTTTTTCTCTGCGCCCGGGACCCTGAACTGGACTCTCGGGCCGGCACGGGGTGTAGGTCTTGCGGGCTACATCGCAAGAGGGAATGAGAGGTGTGTGGAGTTAAATGGACCCACCGGAAGGCACCGGCGGAGCTCACCCGAGAGACAGAGCACCCTGCATCCCAGGTACATCAAGGCAGAGCTGACTCCCAGGGCAAGGTGCCCAAACACCCTCCTTTTGGCTCAAATAAAAAGAGAGCCACGACCCCCAATTCTCCTGTCCACCTCCTACACAGACGCCTGCTTCTTCCCCCCTCCGCCTTCCCCTCCTTGACACACTCCATCCATCCCTCCTTGGAAGAGCGAAAACCATCTGGGCACTTGAAACCCATGTGGCTTTGCTCAGTTTTGAGAGGAGACAGCAAATCTGTGGGGCCGACCCTGAAGCCAGGCTGCTCCCGTTCAAGTTCAAACTCTCCGTGCCTCAGTTCCTTGTCTGCAAAAATGCAGTGAGAGTGAAAGTGACTTCACCACGGGACTGAGGGGAGGAGTACATGCGTTCATGTTTGTAAGCGTTAGAACGTGCCTCGCATGCACTAAGGGCTATCTATGTATTTGACAAGACCCCAAACCACTTAAAACACTCAAGCCCCCCCAAAATGCAGACTGACCTTTCAGACACAGAGGCGCCCTGGTAATTCCTGGGTTGGGATCCCTTTTGCTGGGAAGCAAAGATGTACAGAAGTACAGATGGCCGGGCGCGCCACGTGGTGTGTTGGCTCCTGGTTACGAAGATGGGGAACGGATCCAGAGGAGGGAGGCCGTCCGTCCCAGGCAGCCACAGGCAGGAGTTTGCTGAAAGGGACTTTCTGTCCTCTGGCCAATGCTCAGGGGAGCCTGTGACCTGCAGGGGGGCCGTGAGGAGCCGCTGCGGGAGGGCTCCCAGGAAGCTTGTGTCCCCCATCCTTCCCTTCCCCCTACTTCTACCCAGGGCGCCCTGGCATGTCAGTAGGTGTCCCTTGAAAAAATAAAATACTAAAATAAAAGGCTGTTCTGGTCAACTGCACGTGGGGTAGGTTCACTCGCCCTGCCAGAGAATCCGGAGTAGGGAACCGGCAAAGGCTCAAGGAAAACCTGTAGGACAGAAATGACTGGGTGTGGAACCCTGCTTGTCCCGTATGCACCTGCAGTCGGACCTGGTGCTCCCCCACTCCCCCAACACACGATGCTCAGGACTTCCCACCAAACTCTGAGCCGAGGAGTCGAGGTGCGGTGCCCTGTGTCAGAGCAGGCTGTTCCCTGCAGCTCCTGGCTCAGGCCAGGCCTGGCCGGTGCTCTGTAAACGTTGGCCTGATGGTCTTACTTCCTTCTGGCTTGAGTTTTTGCTTGTTTGCTTTTTTGTTTTCTAGTTAATGAATAGAAATGTTCCTCGGGTGAAGCTAAGGATCCCCACGGGCCCCTTCCACTGTTTTCAAGAGCTCAGAATGGAAGTTCTGCTTAGCCGTTGCACCTGATATTAAATCCTGAGCCCACCCAGCTGTGTGCATTCCATGCACCACCACCCCTCACGGTGTCTCAGAAGCTCCAGAAAGTGGCACGGGTCAGTGTTTGCTTGAGAAACAAAGTGGAAATCCTGGCGGTGTCATGTCTCAGCTTTGTGACTTGGCCAAGTTACTTAACCACTCCGAGCCAGCTTCTCCATCCAGAAGCCACAACAATGGCCAACATGTATGGGGCGTGTGCCGTTTGCCGAAATCCGGGTTAACGGGTTTACCCAAATCATCTCATTTCACTCTCACCATTTGAGAGGAGAAAGCAAGGGTACCGAGAAGTTAATAATATGCCCATGATGCAAGTTTATTCATTGTTGAGTAAGTAAAAGGCAGAACTTGGGCCATTATCCTTAGGGTCTTCCAGATAATTACAAGAATCAAGGGGTTTTTTTGTTTGTTTTTTTAATTATTTTTTAAAAATTTTTATTTATTATTTCCAGAAAGAGGGAAAGGGGGAGAAGTAGAGAGGGTGAGAAGCATCCATGTGTGGTTGCCTTTCACCTGCCTCCAGCTATGGACCTGGCTGGAGACCTGGCTTGCAACCTGGTTATGTGCCCTGGCTGGGAATCAAACCAGCGACCTTTGGGTTCACAGGCTGGTGCCTTATCCACTGAGCCACCAGCCAGGACAACGAGAATCAAGTTTTATAATGCAACGGCTCCAAGTGGGAAGCAGCAAATGTTCCTTCCTTTTTTCCCTCTTAGTTCTAACTATTCGACTCGGTCCAAAGAAAAATGTCCCTTCCTTCCTTCTTTCCTATTTTATTTATTCATCAAATATTTCTTAAAAACATTCTCAGTATTTCATACCAAGTCGCTTCTTAGCAATTGTTGGTGGTGAAACAATACCAGGTGTTATGCCAGCGAGGTCTGATAGGACCTCGGTTCAGCAACCTTGGTACTTGAGTTCTGGCTAAGAAGGAATTCAAAGCCAAGATTCAAACTATAAGGGCAAGTGTACTTAGAAAGGCACAGAGGTGGCAGAAACGGGCCCAGGAAACACTTTGCAGATGCAAAAGAAGGGCTTTTAGATTTTAAGAGAAAGAGAAAGGCAGGAAAATGTGCTTGGAGAAGGGGGGCAGGGAAAGACCAGGGTGTGTTCCAGACAGAGCCCCACTGGGTCCTTTCTTGAGGGTGTTTATCTGAAGGTCTCGGGAAAGGATCTCAATAGAATATTCCTCAGTTGTCCAGGTGTGCCCTTGTAGGGTCATGCTCTCTACTGATTGGTCAGCACCCGTGTCCTTAGTCAATACATCTGGTCACGACCTCAGCCCTGGCGCCACTTACCTGTTTTTGCTGCATTTCTGGGCCTGGAGCTGAAACCCAACGGAAGCCTAGGTGTGTTTGATGTGGGTCAGAACTGCCTTATCTGCGGGCTTACTGCTTCAGGGCTATCCTCGGCCCTTTTGTTCCTGCCCTTTCTAAGGAGGTCTCACCCGCATGACCAGCAGCATTCCCAGGAAGGGACAGATAGGGAAGGTCCAAACCACAGGATCAGCGATTTGCTAGGGGAAAGGTTACCCTGGGGTGAGGTCCTTGTTTTTCCCAGTGTTGCCTATTACTAGGCAGCCAGGGCCTTCCACCCTGGGTACCCGGCCCATCATCCATGCTCTGCTAACTGCCACTAAGCAACTAAAACTGAACCAGGCAGGACTGTCCCTTAGGCAGCCAGCAGCCATGTCCTATGTCCAAGGGAACACAGTGAAAGGAACCCAATCCCAAATTCCCATTTTGTTCTGTTATCAAACAAGGCAGGGGGCAGGGGGAGGGGGTCATTTCTTGAGCACCTTCAAGAACAAAGGGTTCCCCTACCATCCTCTCATCCAATGATCATAGCCACCCTTTGAAGGGTGTCATCGTGTCTTTTTTTTTTGGTCAACAAAACTGAGACCTGGGCAGCTCAGGGACTTGTCCCTTGTCCTGAGATGGATTTGACCCCGACACCCCACACACACGTTTCTCTCATTGTCCCGGGTTTCTTCTCAGACTCCATTTCTCTGGGCTGACTAGGCGAATCATGACTCAAAGATTTCTGGAAATGTTTTTCTCCTCTGAAAAATCTTTGGGGGGCAAAATATAGCTAGCCACGGACATTGCCATGAATAAACCAGCTCCCTTCTGGTGAGTGGTCACAGCCCCAATCCCACAGAGCAAATAGGGGATAGGGGTGAGGGGGCCTCGAAGATCACCCCTGTCCCCCTGCCTGGGAGTGCCCGGCATTGGCCTGCAAGGCCCCCAGATTTACTGCCCTCACACAGCTGTTTGCAGCCAAGGTGGGGCTTCCTCTTAATGGTGTCGTTTACAAGTCAATAAAGTGGATGGAGCTCCATTTCCGCTGCTGGTCCCACCTCTGGAGCTCTGTTGTCTCACCCTGGAGTCGGGGTGCAGAGGGGGCCTCTCGCCCTCATTCCTGCCGCAATAGCCCTGCTCCCACCCGGCAGCCGGCCAGAAAGGCCCCTTCCGTCTGGGCTGGGCAGAGTTCAAAGCTCTCGGGCCCAGGATTCCACCCTTAGCTATCAGCCCGGCCCGCTTTACGGCAGGTCCTCACTCCCCCAGCACGAGGGCCAAGCCTCTGGGGTCACTCGGGTCTGTCTCAGGCCAGAGGGAAAGGCTGTGGCTCTGGGAAGCCTCGCTGGGCCCCCAGAGGTGCCCTGGCCCACCAGGCTCCGGCTCCCCTGCGCTCTGGAGTGTGGTTACTGAGTTTGCAGCAAGACAGCCTTTTTCAGAGGACAGAGAGGACACTCCCTCTGGGCACTGGGTTTCCTCTGTCTGACCTTCCAGAGGCCAATTCCAGTGGGAGGGCCAGGGGCTCAGGGGTCTGGGAAACCCCCTAGGCGGAGGTGATAATGAGGTGAGAGGAGCTCAGTGGGCCAGGCCCAGGCTCTGGGAGCTGAAGCCCTACAAGCAAGAGGGGTCAAATCAAGGTCGCCAAGCCCCTGCTGGCTGTGGAGGACCAGAACCACCACAGGTTCATTCATGGGCCCACCTATGCAGGAAACATAACCAAAGCACCTACTGTGTGCTGTGCGAGGCCCTGGGGGAAAGAGCTCCTCTGACCCACTGGTGTCCAGGGACACCTGCCAGAGTAGGGGGGCAAGTCCGGAGGAAGGAGCGGGAACCCCCGGGCAGAGGGGAGGAGGAAGCACGCTTACAAAAGGGAACAGGCGCACACCTTCAGGGAGTGTCAGCCTCAAGTGAGGGCCACCAGGGCCATGGGCAGGGCTGGGCCTGTCCACTCTCCTTATGGGGCCTCTCAAACGGGCAGGGGCACTGGCCGTTCCATCTCCCTCACCAGCACCACAGCCTGTGCCTAAGCACACCTTTCTCCAGCGACAGTCACAGGAAGCCCAGCGTGAGGTCCAGGACGGGCAGCCTGGAACCCGCTCCAGGGACTGGGGTGACCAGCAAGAAGCACCATGGACCCAGGGTGGTAGACTCTAAGGAATGTGTCACCGTGCCACCTGCAGGGTGCAAATAGACCCTTCCTCTGCGTGGCCTGGTGGAGAGGTAGGAACATGAGAGAGCTTGTGTGGCTAGTTAGAGAAGCCTGAGCCCAGAGAAGCGACCTCGACAGCCGCTAAAACAAGGCCCCCCTCCACCTGTGGGGCCCCTTTGTGTGAACCTGAGGAAGGTACCCCTGCTTGCAGCCTGTTGGGTGCAGCCCTTGAGGAACCAGACTTCGGAGCAGAGGGCACCTCGGTGCGGGAGTCTCAGGGCGCACGCTTGTGGGGGGAAGTGGAAGGGGGCTGCAGCCTCCTTTTCCCAGATCCTGCGCGACTTCACGTGGCCGCCCTGCTGGACCAGGAGAAAGCGCCCGTGCCACACAGAACGGAGTCAGGGAGAGTGGCCAGGGCTGGTCAAGCAGACAGGCCCTGCAGCCCCCGTCACCAGCCCTGCAGCCGGGCGACTCCCCATCTGCAGATGAAGGCTAATCACACCTCTTCCACAGGAGCTGGAAAGACTTAAGAGCAGATAGAAACTCTTATTATTCCAGCGCCTCAAGAACAGAAGATGAAGGATCCCCAGAGCCCTGGATGCTTTCCTTCCTTCCTCACTCAGAGACAGGTCTTAGTTATTTGTTTCCTGCCTCATGTAATTACAGTGCCAGGGCCTCATCCTCCAGGCCTGGTTCAGCGCCGGAGGAAGGAAGTCGCAGGCCGTTTTGCCGGGACTCCCTGCTCAGAGACGCCAGCTGGGAATTTGACTAACGTGCCACGACAGCCAAGAACCCCCGTGAGGTGCAGATCAAGGTACGGCTCGGCCCGCCCGGGCCATTCAGGACTGCTCTCGTCACCGTCCGCCAGCCACTGTTCTCGGGCTGACCTCCAGGACCCCAGTCCTCTCCACAGGCCCTGTTTACGGCTGGGGGTCGAGGACGTCCCCCCACGCAGGGCACAGCACACCAGGCCATGCCAGGCACGGCTGCCCTCGGCGGGGCCGGCCCCTGGAAACTCCATGTGTGTGAGTGTGTGAGTGTCCCTTTCTGCAGAGCCTGTGCAGAGTGTGGGATCAGAAAACATTTGCAAATAGACTCAACAGTGCAAGGAACCCAGCAGAGTAGGAGCCTTATCTTGTCTGCCTCCCTCGGAGCCCGGCTTGGTGACCCCATGTTCCAGGGAGGACACTGACTTTGCCCAGGGGTGTCCTGGGAGAGCCTGGTCCACTGAGCTGAGCATAGTAGACACAACTCTTAAGGCTGGTTCTGTTCTCTGACCTCGAAGAGAGAATTCCAATCCTTTCCTTTCCGTAGTAAACTCTTCTCTAACATCAGGGCCGGCCCGTTTGTCACCTCCAAGGGCCCTGCAGAGCTGGCAGTCCCAGGGGCTGCGATTCTGGGAATTTCAAAGGATCCTTGCGCAGTGGGCCAGTGTGGGTCAAAAGAGAATATGATTTGTGGAAGTTGTCAAGAGAAGAAAGGGGGAAACTTGCCTTTTCAGGGAGGTGGCTGCAGAATATATCCAGCTTTTAAGGAAAGAGCCTGTGAAGTTGTTTTGTAAATAACGCTGAGCTCTTTTTTTCCAAATGGGATTTATTGGAGTGACGTTGGTTAATCAGCTTCAGGTGTACAACGCTCTAACACGCCATCTGCATGTTGTATTGTGTGTTCTCGACCTCCAAGTCCTGTTTCTTTGCATCACTACTGACCCCCCCTTTACCCTCTCCCACTCCACCAGCAAAGCTGGCCTTAATGAAGCCTTTTGTATATCAAAATAAGAGTTGGCACCCTTGAAGAAAGACCATCTTTCTGATTCAAAGCATCAACGGGGCAGGAAGAGTCTAGTTAAGGCTGCATTAGAAAAGGTTGTGTTTCAGGGGGTGGGGATGTAGGCAATTCACAGCCTTTTTCATCCCACTATAAAGTGCCTGCCTATCATATCCCAAGCCCTGTGCTGAAGACAGAGAAATAGACACCTCTGCTACCTCAAATGGGCCTCCCTCCTCCAGGCAAAATCATAAGGAGTTCCCCTACAGTCATTTACCAAAGATTTGGAGGAACATCACGGCGGGGGGAGGTGAATTGGGCAACAAGTTATCACCTCTGTCTTACAACATAGCCCCCTGAGGCTCAAAGGGGTACACTCATCTACCTAAGGCCACACAGCCAGGGAAGGGGGAACGGTTGGCAAATTCCCATCTTCTGACTTGCAGAAGAGCTCTCTGGGTCACACTTTACATCTGTAACAGAAGGTCCAAGACGACAGCTATCATCTCCTAGGGCTTCCAGCACAGAGGACAGAGGAGGTGCTCCATGAATACTTGTTACCTTAACGAACGGGGCTCTTGGCTCTCCTACTCCAGACAAAGGCTTGACTGTCTCTTTTTAAACCCTGAACTTACTTCTCCCCTGTTCTTTGCATATTTGTGATAGGATTGTGGCTTCTGCAAACAGAAAACCCTGACAGATATTGCTGCTGCAATTCTCTTAATCCCAATGGTATTCCAAGTACAAACCTTACAACACCCTGATAACTTCCTCTAAAAATTGCAAGCACGTCTGTGCGTCACAATGGCAGGAAGACGAAGCAGGGCCTTGGAATTAGGCAGAGCTGCGTTCCTGTCTAGAGTCATCCGGGGCAAATATTGACCCTTCCGAACCCCCAGGGCCCAGCCTGTGAAATGGAGTTAACAGCTCACCTTGAAAAGAAGTCAGGGAGCCAAATGAAATTCATCAGGGCCTCGGCCACCCCTTGGGCTCTGCTTTGTTTTTTAACAATGCAAGTTTCCTTCACTGGAAACTCTCCACTCTCAACTCTAGCCCATGATAGGCCATGGGCAAGTCCCTTTGGTGGCTCATTTTCTTCCTTGTAAGAGGTGTCCCACCACTGGATTCTCTGTCCCATTGGTATTTCAGATCCACCTGGATTGATCGAGCTGAAGTATTTATCGGGTGACTTTCCTGGTCCGGCATGTTCTACGGACTGAGCATTGGAGCGCGCCCTCTTTGCCCAAAGGACAGCTTTTAATGAGGACAGATTGATGTTCGAAGCTCCAGTTTTGAAGATACAACCCTGGGAACTCTGGAGGGCTAGTTCCATTAGGAAGGCACAGAATTGTCATATCTGTCAGACCCATAGCCATAGGACCTGACTCAGGAACGTCATAGGCCCCTACAAAAAACTGTGTGAGAGTGGCATCAGAAAGATTACTAACTCTAAAAAATGAAATGAAAATTGCAAAGCCAAAGTAAGTTAAATGTTTAATTAGAGGCTAAAAAATGTAACGTGTCGCACGCCACTTGATCAACTGTTAAATTCATCACGCGTGCAAGTTTCATTACATTAGAAAATTGTTGGTAGAGTACATTTTCTCACTTTGGATGAATTTGCAAACTGCAGGGTTGGGAGGTTAATTTTTACCCGTAGCTAAATAATTTCAAAAACAAAAGCACAGACGTTCTTTCAAACTTTTCTACAGCCAAAGGAAAAAACAAAAATCCCGTGATGCGTCATATGGAATGTGTCTTGTAATATGCTTCACCTGCTGTCCAGCAGGGTGTCCAAGAGTAAGAGTACCAGGGCCCACAGAGGTCTTCCAAGAGCTCAGACCACCATCTGATGGGTGCTGATGCTTTTACAGAGAGGTGGCACTTGCCTAGGCCACTCAGCAAGCTGCAAGGACTCTCAGGCACCTGCTCACCCAGGAATGAGGCGCCGGCGCCCGGTGCCCAGCCCACCAATCCACCCTCCTCCCCAACCCCTTCAACTGAGCATTCCACAGGCTAATAAAACACTGGTCCTCCAGCCCCGGGTTAATATTTACTCAGCACAAACCATTCCAAGTTAAAGGCTGAAGGCTGCACTTGTCAAGTTAAAATATGCAAAAGGAAGTCTTACCTCCTGGGTCAGTGTTACAGTTTCCTGGGAGGCGGAATGTGGCCCCCCTGCAGGCCCTGCCCACGGGCGGCACTACCTGGAGTTGAGGAGAGACCCTGGGGTAGAAGCAGGATATTTAGATCTACTTCCAACTCTATCAGATGCTGGAAGAAAATCGTTTTTGTTCCCTTCTCAACTTCAGTTTCCACAGCTGTTCAATGGGGTCATGATCCCCAGGGGGAAATTGTGAGCATCCAGTGAGGGGAGTTCCGCCAAGACTTTCCAAACCTGAGAAATACTGTACGATTTCAAGTGGCCATGCATGATTTGGCCAAGAATTTTTCTTTTTAACTGTAGTATAGCAATAAAGGGATCCCAATAAAAAGAACTGTTTTAACAGTAAATACAGAGAACCAAACTGTGACAGTTGTGTCTTTCAAACAAGGTGTCTCCAGGGCCTCTGCCATCCCGCCCCGTATGGCCCTCCCATGGGCTACGAGTTGGGGTCCAAGTTCCCTCTGCTCAAACCTGGGGGGAACTTTGGAACTGTCCCCAGCAATGGCATTGAGCAGAAATGAGGCCGTGTGACTTTCGAGGCCAGGTCACAAGAGATAATAGAGTTTCCATGGCTTGGTTCTTGGGACACGGAGCTTTGCAGGCCTGGGCTGCCATGTAAGCACTTGAACTTGCCTGAAGCCATGGTGTTGGGGAGACCATGAGGAGACAGAGGAGACACCCAAGTGGTACTCTCTGCTAACGCTCTGTAACTCCAAGTGGTGGGATGATGTTATCCTAAGTTTAAATTTTTATTCTTCTTTGCTTGCCTTTATTTAATTTTTTAAAAAATTTTAAGGTTTTATTTATTGAGGGAGGGGAAAGGAGGGAGAAAGAGAGGGAGAGAAACATCAATGTGTGGTTGCCTCTCGCATGCTTCCTACAGCCAGGGACCTGGCCCCACAACCCAGGCATGTGCCCTGACTGGGAATCAAACCAGTGACCTTTTAGTTCACAGGCTGGTGCTCAATGCACTGAGCCACACCGGCCAGGGCCAGTCTATGGTATTTTTAACATAGGAGTCAAAACAGGCTGAGACAGAAATCAACTGAGATAATCCTTGGGAGTGCACCTAGCAAAATAGAAATGAAAGATGGGGCCTCCAATCCCTGTCCCCACAGCCCCTGGTTGCTTCTGGAAACCAGCGCAGTTCTGATGGGGTGTGAGGCCTCTGGTTTCCACATTGGTGGGCACAAAAACCTCAACTGTGACCCCGCCACAGGTCTTTGGTTGCCAGTCTCATGTAGTCCATGAGCCTTTCCCACTCCAAGGCCAGTGGCCAAGGTCCAAGATGCTACTGGGGACACATCTCCAGCCCAGCCTGACCATGCTGCTGGCCAGGTGGAGCTCACGAGACAAGCACCCTTAATTTGTTCTGACACCCAGCCAGAGGGAGCGCCCATCCTCCAGGCTTGTCACATGTCCCCACTACTCTCTGGAACGGAGGACCAGCACCGGGTCTCTGCCCACTTCCTGCAGCAGCTGCCTGGAGTGGGTCGCTTGGGGTCATGGTCCTGGCTCGCCAACCCATAGATGTCCCCCCTGCCTCACAGACCCTCAGGAGGCTCTTTCTAACAGGGAAGTCCTGCCATCTGCCATTCCCCTGGGGGTCTCTCCACATCTCCCCTCCGGTCCCAGGACGAGGAAACCCAAACTTGTTACCCGGCCCACTATCTCCCGCTTTTCACCCGCTGTCTCCCACTCCGCCATTTGGTGGACCCAAAGCCAATTCTCACCATTTGTTCCAGCCGGGCCCCAAATGGGACCCCACGCCCCCTCCTTCATGTAACTCCCGTCTGTCCTTTTCATGTCTGTTCCAGTGTCACTTCCTCCAAGAAGCCTACTTGGAACCGCCAGCCTCTGTCCCTACTGAGATCCCATCCACGTGAACTGCATGTTGATCAAGCTGCCCCCACGGAGCAAAATAGCGTCTCCCTCTTTTGTCCTTTCTGCCACCCCAGCCCTGGTGCTCTGGGAGCCTGATCAAATGGAGACTGCATCTATTGGCAGGGGTGTTACCCAGGAGAGTGGGCACTATTGTCACTGCAGGCTTCATTCATCTGTGGACAGTCAGCCCTGAAGGCTACCCGTCCCTGCATTGCCCCTCCAGGTGAGACCAGAGCTGGGGTGGGGCCCAGCTGACCCAACGCTCTTGTTCAGTGGATCCAGAACCCAGAGGTAACACAGAGGGCGGGAAGCCCAGGAGACTCTTACACGCTCGGTAAGTCCCCTCACGAAATAGAACCTGGCTTTCCTGGTGGAAAACAGCAGCACAGAGACACGGCCCCAGTTCCTGGGGAAAGTAGCCCTGCCCAATGAATTCAGAGATTCCCCCAAACTCTGGTCTGTGGCCAAAAAACTCTGGGAAATGACTGCTTGACCCAAAGTCACCAGGGGTTTGTTTTTGTTTTGTTTTCTGCAGACTCCTCCGAGCCTTCAGGAGAACAGGATGCTTTGCGCATCTCCAAGGTGGGAATAAGCATGGATAGTAACTACACGTCTCTGACCACAATGTCTGTTTTTGAGGGGCAGGTCCAGAGATCTCACAGAATCAGTGTTTCATGGAACACAATTCAGGAAATGCTGCTCTAGAGGTACTTCTGAATTTGGGCATTCCCAAAGTGTCCTATCTCCTAATGTACAAATTTGGAAGTCAAGGATTCTTTATAACATTTTTCAACACGTCATCTGTGCCTGCTTTTACAGAGGCAGTTTTGGTTGATGCTGTAAACCATGTTATGGGAGTGTTTCTTTCATTCCTATGGCTACTAGAAAGCTCAGGCCTGGGTCCCGCCACCATTCAGCCACGGCCCAGATTCTTGAAGGGGAAATTTTGTCTTCTATTCTTTACTCCATTACCGCCTTATTTCTTTTATTGTATCTTACTCATGATTCCTTTATTTATTCCCTATAAACCTGTTTTACTCCTATATTAAAGTCCTTTGGAAAAAAGAGACAAGATGTACATAAATAAATGTGAACTACTGTAATATTATTAGCAGTGACGGTAACAAAAACACCACCCTCCCAAGAATAGGTGACTCTCCCGTAGATTGGCTCTTTTCTGACAAGAAAATGGGGACCCAGGATGGGTCTCCTTCCTTGGCTTAATTTTCATGCTTAACCCTTTCACGCTACTCTTCAAAGTCAGAAGATGTGCCCCGCCCCTCCCCCACCCTCCTTGAGAGACTGAAACAAAACCAGCCCCCAGATCGAATAGATTACGTTAATGACACCGAGAAGAGGGGATGGTCTGTATCCACTCTCTGAGCTCTCTGAACAACAGGCTTTTGTGCTTGGGAGAGAGATGGGGGGCAGGGGGCACTTGATAAGCTGCATCCACTGAGCAGGGCCTGCGCCAGCCTGCCACGTCTCTGTGAGTTGGGTGGACAGAGGACCCCAAGTCTCAGCCACGGCCCTCACTGCTGAAAAGCCCTCTCTGCCCAACATCCAAATGGCCACTTGCGGGAACTTCGCAAGACCCAGAAAAGGGAGCGAGTGGGCTCCAGCCTATTTGACTCTTCTTCCCCGAGACCAGCTCAATTCAAGTCTCTTCCTGTCCGCTCATTCAACTGCGAAGTGGCCCACACATGGTAACACTCTTGCTTGCCTCTCCCCTGCACCAGGGTGGCACGTCGTGAGGGTGCCTCCCTCTGGACAGCACCATGCCCTTCCTCATGGTGCTTCCTCATGGACAGTAGCCTAGGAGCAGCCCAGCTGTGTCCTGTTCCGGCTCTCCTTAGAGACCATGCACCTGCTACGGTGGCCAGGGGACAGAGACTCTCTTCCTGGTGTGCACATCCCTCTCCCCAGACACCTGCCAGGCACTCCTGGCAAGAGGGGCAAAGGATATTAAAAGAGCTGTAGACACACCACTGGGGTAGGTGTCAGCTAGACCTAGAAGGACAGCGGAAAGTGCCTGAGTTAATTTCCTCTTCAGGCCTATAAACAAACACTGTGTCACAGCCTCATTAATTCACACGGCTGTGTGTCCAGCAGGCGTGAGGTCCTTGAGGACTGGAACCTCACGGGACACAACACCAAACCCAGGTCTCCTCCCGGGCCTGCCTCCGAGTATGACCTCAACCAAAGACAAGGGACTAGAAGAGTAGGTGAGGCCATCAATATCAGGAGGAGGAGTGAGAATGAGGCCTCTGGTGCTTGGAGTGGATCTACAGTTTATTCACAGTCTCTCTTAATCTTGAGAGTTTGATCCTATCATTAACCCTATTTCAGAGAAGAGGAAACAGGCTTTGTTAGGAAGTTACTAGTCAAGGTTTGCACCCAGCACCAGCCATGTCCTTGGTCTCAGCTCTCTGGCTCCAGGGACTTGGCCAGGGCCAGCCTGGGAGTCTCGAGTTCATCTCAGAGGCAGAGGACCTGGAAACCTTTGTGTCAACCTACGGGTTGACCTTGCCATGCAGAGTTAAAATTAGAACAGGGGCTCTCCACCACGAACTCCCAACTTCTGGCTGCAGTCTGAACTGGGCATAAAAGACATGCTCTCAAAGAGATCATTTGTTGGGTGATTAAATTAGAAAACCATGGGTCTGGGAAAGCAACCATTTTCTCCATTCTTCTCAGCCAAGGTTCTCCTTCCAAAAAGCCCAGAGTTCATTCCTAGGAGTCCTCATTTTCCTGGGGAAAAAAGGAAAGGGAATAGAGACCTATCAGCCAGACCAGCTCACTTATTATGACCAGTGAGGACTCATTAGGAACTGTGAGTGTCAGAGAGACCCCGGAGGACACAGGCTCTGCCCAGGATCGAGCGCTGTGTTCAGACAGGAAGCTGGAGCAGAAATAAAGCCCCCACTGGGTCACCGAGCACAGTAGTGAGAGGGTTACAGGAGGCCTGTGAGCAGTTGGTGAATCCTTTGTTATAAAAACGCAGAGACTTACTTGTCTGTTTGGTGTGTGTCTGCTCCAGGGAAGAAGCAGATGTTTGTAAGGGACTTATTGGATCCTGTGTATGGCTTACTTTGCTTAAAGGCATGGGGAAAATAAAAGCCACTTAAGCCCTGGCTGGTGGCACAGTGGATAGGCACCAGCCTGAGAACCCAAAGGTCATTGGTTCGATTCCCAGCCAGGGCACATAACCAGGTTGCAAGCCAGGTCTCCAGCCAGGTCTGTAGCTGGAGGCAGGTGAAAGGCAACCATACATGGATGTTTCTCTCCCTCTCTGCCTCTCTCCCTTCCCCTCTCTCTGGAAATAATAATAATAATAATAAAAGAGTCATTTAAATGATTCATTTGGCCTAATTTGTATTCTTAAAAAATGAACATTTTTGAAAAATGAGATTTTATGGGTGGTGTTACATTTTTAATAGGCAAGTGTCCCAGGCCCATACTTTTAATTGAAAAAATGTTAAACAGCTGGTTGTAACTGGCGCAGAAATAAGAATAATCCCCACTGTTGGCCTGAGGTCCACCATTTCCAAAGCGCTTCGTGTCAGAGATCTTGTTTGCTGATGTGCAGATGCCGAGGTGTAATTTCAATGCACATCTTTCCCTTTACCATATTCTGTCCCGTAAGTGACGGAGATGGCTAGCGGGTATGCCTATGAAAGACCAAGCATAGGGCTTTGTAGAAATGGAATTCTGTCACAGACAGAGCTGCCAAGAACTTGGAGCATTTCAGTTGCTGAGTCTTGTCCTATGTGCAGTACTTATATCTTTGTTTTGCAATTATCTTAATCGAGGCCTGGAGGTCCAGCCTGTCCCTGCACGTCTCAGGCCATGGCTGCAGCCAGCAGGACCAGAGCAGCTGGTTAGCTGAACCGGAGGGCAGGGACAGTCTCCTGTCAGCCGTTTCGCCCCTTCCCTACTCGGTGTGTTTGGACACGTCTTTGTCGCCTCTGAGCTTCAGTTTCCTGGTGTCCTGCCTAATTCTCAACGTTGCTCCATAGCTGCGGCGTGGTCGCCGCTGCTGTCGATTCGTTATTGCCAGAGACATGGATACCTGGGGCCCGATGCCAACTGCCGCTCTGCTTCTTGATGCGAAATCTGGGCACGTGACTTCTCTCTCAGCTTCAAAGTCCGTATCCAAAAGAAGAGGGTTCTTTGTCATTGCCCCTCAGACTGCAGTGACTGGTCTGTCAAGGGGTAAGGAGCTTGCACTAGAATGTCAGTCAACATCACACTTCCTCCACGGAGAAAGTCGTACCATAGAAGAAAGAAAAGGGTCCCGCTGGACTCCGAAGTGTGCTGAATGGCTAGCGGCACTAACTACAGTAGCCCTTCCATGGCTGAGCGCTGTGATTCCAAAGACATTTTTATCCTGCTAGCGAGATAAACAGAGACCTAGGATATGGATTTCATTCGGAATGATTGATATTCACATGGGGCCGCTGTCCCTTCTAATCAGCCCACAGGTCTTTACAGGGAACCTTCCATAGTCCAGCAAGGCCCCAAGTCCTCACGGTGGTCCCAGCCCAGGAGCTTCTTCCAAACTAGACAGGAAGATAAGACGTGAACATGAGACTTACCGAAACCTGGCCAGACCCACAGATGAGGGATCTGCTCCAGGCAGTCCTAGACAGAACTGCTCTACGAAGGAGCCATGGAGAGAAGGGTCACTGAAACAGTTAGGGAGGGCTTCCTAGAGGAGGTGGCATTTCACCAGGGTTCTTAGAGTTAACCTACAGTAAATAAAAGTTGGGGGAAGGAGGGGTCCAGGGACATGGTGCCTTATACACATTATCCTTGTGCTCATTTTTCAGTAAGCTAGAAGTGGGTTCTCGGGCTCATTTGTGGGCCAGTTCTTCCAGGCAGGTAATCCAGACTTCTGCATACAGTTAGATTCCAGTTAACATTTGGTACATTTGTACATGTGTGCATACATGCAAGCATCTACGTATATATGTGTGTATAAACCCCAGAGCACCTGCACAGGGGACCCTGATTGCCTCCCTGAGTCATGCCTTACCCCTCGGCCAGCCCCACTCTTCATCTGGGTCAGGTCTGCTCTTGAAATGCAAACCTGTTCTCATGTGTCATCGACTCTGTCCTCTCTGTGTTCAATTTGCTTTGACAAATGGAGAGTGAGGCAGATACGCACAATTGGGCCCTTTGTTCATTTTCCACACTTCACTGTAAGGAACAAGAAATTATTAATCAAAATATATAGGTACATCTGTCGGAAAACGCCTTCCAGTTCAGAGCCTTGCATTCGGGGAGGTTTGTCATGTTTTACACCAGCTGATGAGGACTGGCAAAGGTTGTTCTGCCTAAGTGGCACCCTTGTTTTTTTTTTTTTTGCTTTTGGGGGGTTTTGTTCGTTTGTTTGTTTAAGGAATGAACTTGTTGTCCCTCTGAATTTCTTTCCACCTATTTTTTTTTTAAATCTTTGTCTTTAGGTAGATGGTCTTTCTTTCTTTCTTTTTTCCCTATCTTTCTGGGTTTTCTACACAAGCCACTGGCCATGTGGCTGTTCAAATTTAACTTCCAACTTCCAGATCACTGTGTGTGGATGGCCCCTCCCCACCACCGTCTAGAAAGGAAATATTCCCATGGGAAAAGATAAGTGTAAAACAAGGGTGGCTAGGGTCCTATCTTTGAGGTGTCCAGACTCATACAAAGAACTTTTTAATGAATTGTTTTTCCTCAAAAAAAAAAAAAAGGAAGACATGAAGTATCTCTCCCAGAGGGCTCTGAATTCTTGGCTGAGGATAGAAAGAGAAGGCTTTCAACACCTCCCCCTTCCCACCCTCTCTTGGAACGCTATCCTGGGAAGAAGTAACATCTTCTTATAAATTTTGTAATAAGAATTCTGGGCTTCTTGCGTATAGATAGGCCCGTCAGAACTTACAGAGGGATTGCATCGCCTTGGGTTTTAGGAAGCCATCCTAGAATCCTTGGGAAGGGATCCCTTTATTCCTGGACCGCCTTTGATGACGCATGACCCTTGACCCTGATCAATGCCTCCTCCTCCGAGAGGAGAGCCCCTCTCTCAGCGCCCAGAGGAAGAGCAGGCAGCAAGGCCCCGACCTCCGGCCCTGCCCCTAACCTCACTGATAATTGAGTTTTCCACCCAAGCTCAGGAACAGGCTCTCTGCACACAAAGGAGCAGCCCTCCTGACTCTTTCCCCGCCCGGATGGAACCAGCGGCTGAATCTGTCCAGCCACCCTGAGATCTGCCACCAGAACGTACATGCAAGGTGTGGGGTCCAGGACCCCAGCTGGGCTTGGAGCAGGGGTGGGGGCAGATGGGCAGGGTCTTGGATGTCTGGCTAGGAGTTAGGGCTTCCTTCCACAGTCTCCTAGATCACACACTGAAGGGATGCAACACGTGTGACGTTTAACAATTTGGAAACTGCCAAGTAGAAAACTTCAGCCCAAGCAGTGCCTATGGCCTGGGCCTGCTAACGGGTCCTCCCTAAGCTGGGACCCGTTGCAGTTCCCCGATGCTCGTCATCTTGCCCAGAGGCATGAATATGACCCTCTCAAGCCCATGCTAAACCTCCATCCTCCCGGGTCCTCCTGCTGCCAACGTGGCTTTGGGTCTAGAGCGACACAAGAATCTGTGTCTTTACCAAGTGTCCACAGGTGGTCATTAAGGATGGACAAGGTTAAAAAGAGGAAAGCATCATAAAAATCACTTGGGACCCTGTAAGAGAATAGGGCCGTCCTCGGGAAGGCTGTCAGTGGGTCTATGGGGCAACCAGGAACCTGGCATTTTAACCAAAGCCGGACCACAATGAGGGCAAGGTGAGTGTGGTGGGTGCCAAGGGCAGTCGGGTCCTCTCTTCATTTAAAAGTTTGCTCTGTTGCTCACCAAGGATATTTCTGCCGTGACCCCGGGTATTACGTATCTGACGACCCAGCTTTTTGACACCCTCTTACATTTGACACCCTAGGTGACTCCCACACTCTCCTTGTCCTTGTCCTGCCCCCACCCCAAAAAGGCCTCGGGTGGTCCTAGGAATAAGGCCTGAATCTGGCCCACTCAATACCCACCTTCCAAGCTCTTGCCTGTGTTTCTGACCTCCCCACCCTCGACTCTGTGCCCTCGCAGAGGCTGCAGCCACAGGCGCGGGCTCGGCACCCCACTGCCACCCAGCCACCCGCTTTCACCTGGCCCCCGATCGCCTGGCCAGGAGGGCGACTCCGGCACCGCGGCTAAGCTCCGTGTGGTGGGTAACTAATAACGGCCAAGGCCCAGGAGAGGCCTGGCCCCGGATCAACGAGAGGTTTTGCACAGTCCAAAGCCAGTCGTAGGAGAGAAGTGACATGGGGCTGCGTTGAATTTAAAGCCACTGGTTTCAGTCCGAATGTCTTTAAAAAAAATACATTCCCGGTGACATGTAGCAGATATTTGACCAAGCAACTGGCACCAAATCTTAGAAGGTGACACCTACAATGAACCATTGCACTCCCAAGTTTATGATACAGAAAGACGTCGGCCCCTCGGAGAGACGAGTTACTGAATGAAAAGCAACAAGGGAAAGGTGCTGTGGAGGGGGGGGGGGAGGTATCCCGCAGAGCAAAGGTGCTACCAGGGTGAGGGCTGCTCTCAGTCTGTTGTTGGGGAACAACCAGGATATACCAGGGGCTCGACTAGACTATGCGAGGACCAACAGGGTCCTCCCTGTAAGACTCCTTGGCTCGCCAAGATCATTGGCCTTCCAGAGCGCCAGGCGTACCGGCTCAGCTCCGGGGTAAAGATGTGACTCTAATAACAGGAGTCAGGACAGTCCAGGGTGGAGGTAGACATCCAGTACTCCACCCCATTCAATGGACAGCAATGCTAAGACACAGGGGGAACGGCGGGGATGTACATCACCTTACAGCGACAGACAGAAGGGTGTTTGTGGGGATAGCGAGCCTGCACCCAATGCCGTGATTATCTCCAGGAAGATGAATGAGGAAAATGTGGTGATGCACAGTGTGAAAAATGTGCAGCATTTAGAAGCAAGGAACTAGCTGTACGCACTGGATTAGATTTTTAAAAACCCAGTGCTGAAGAGGGGTGAAAAGCAGGAAACAGAACAGTCACCAGCACAATGTCATTTATGTAACTAGTACCCATTACACAGGGCCACGTGCTTTGGAGAGCTGGGTATAATTTCAGGGGTACAAAGCAGATGCACCGGGAGAGTTGCCTATAAAGAGAGGAGGCTGGAAGTGGGGTGGGAGTTAATTAGTGAGAGGCGGAGCCTGGCAGAAGATAATGTCTCAGGAACTGAGGAGTCACTTAGCCCTGCATGCTGAGCTTCCGAGTCTCCATAGCGACCCGAATGGGAGAAAAATCACAAGGAGCAGTACCTCCACCTGGTTACAGTGGCGTGTTTAAGGCCTGTCCTTCCTTCTAGACTAGAGGTTGGCAAACTATGGCCTGTGAGCCGCATCCAGCCCACCAGCTGTTTGCAGGAACCAAGTCTCATGGGCACACGGCCACACTCAATCGCTGGCATAGTGCTTATGACTGCCTTTTACACTTCAGTGACCCCCGAGGTCAACTTCTTGTGAATTCTGTGCAAGGTGACCTCTTCCGTGAAATGTTAGTCCTTCAAAGGCAGGGAATGTATATTCATGTATATGCTTGCATTCATTCAGGCATTCACCCATTGTATTTAGGTCCTCAATCAATAACATTTACTTAGTCCAGTTTTGTGCCCCGTTCCTGCTCTAGGCCCTCTCAGGGGTCCCAGTCCAGTGACAGGTACACAGATCATCAAACCTCAATGGGACAAGTTGGAACCGGAAACGCTGGTTGCCTGTCACCTACCGGACCCAAAAAGCAGAGACAGGGATTGAATCTTTATGGGCGCTTTATTCAGATGATCAGCCATCTGAGAAAACTGCAGTTTGTAACCTAGCAGACCATCTTCAATTCCATTATAAACAGGCCCTTTTTAAGAAGGAGAAGAAAGGTGTGGGTAAGGGGTTTGGAATTCAGGGAAAAAGTTAATCAGATAAAAGCTGCAGCATTCTTCCATCTGTGTCCTGGGCGGTGGTCATCTCACCCTGGAGGACAATGGCTCAGATACCATCTTGATGGCATGCAGTCTTCCTGAGGCACAAAGGTGGGACTGCTTAGGGTTACCTGGAGTTAGGGCAGGTCATTTCCCCAGTTCCTGTAAAAACAACTTTTTACCTACCTTGATAAGGAAGCTCATTAGCTATTCCCCTACTCCTCAAAGTGAGATATTAGAAATACACAGAAGGTAGTGGGGACTCAGAGGAAGAAGCATTTTATCCTGCTTTGGGAGATTCAGGAAGGCATCACAGAGGAAGGGGAGTTTAAAGTGGGTTGTGAAAGGTGAAGAGGAGTTCGTTGTACTCATGAACATACCCCTCTTTCTTGATGAAGCCTCAGAGGCAGTGGTAGTGCCTGGTACCATGGAACATGCTCAGGAACAGTCTCAAGGCAAACCTGGAGACACGCTGGAATCCTTGGAGAGTCTTAGAAAATACCAATGCTCGGTCTGGCCCCCAGATAGCCTGACACCGTCGGCCTGAGACGCTGCTTGTTCCGAAACTTTTAAACACTTTCCAGGTGATTCCAGTGTGCAGCTGTGTTGGAGAAGCCCTGATTTCGACCGGGGCTTCCCCATCATCATGTATAGATCCATCCAGGGGACCCTGTTTAAATTGCAGCTTCAAAAGCCCTGGCTGGTGGCACAGTGAATAAGGTGCTGGCCTGCAAACCCAAAGGTCGCTGGTTCGATTCCCAGCCAGGGCACATAACCAGGTTGCAAGCCAGGTCTCCAGCCAGGTCTGCAGCTGGAGGCAGGTGAAAGGCAACCATACACTGATGTCTCTCTCCTCCCTGCCCCTCTCCCTTCCCCTCTCTCTGAAAATAGTAAAATAAGTAAATAAATGCAGCTTCAGACTAGGCAAGTCTAGAGTGGGGCCTGAGGGTCTGCATCCCAAACAAGCTTCTGGCCATGCCCAGGCTGCTGGCCGTGGGACCAGACTTGGAGAGGCGAGACTCTCTGAGGTTGACTCCCCAGAGCAGTGCAACACATCTCAGGACCTTGCCTGCTTCCAGGAGGGCAAGAGTCCGCTGTCCCAGGGCTACCCTTCCATTCTGGGTCGCTACGGGGCTAGCGCAAGGGCCGGGCCTGGGGGTGGGTGTTGTGAGGGGGAGACACGGGCTCGCTGTCATTGACCCCCGGTTCAAGAGCTGGCACCGCATACCTGCCCCCCACCCCGCCAGCTGCCTGCCCCTGAGGCTGCACAGCAGCCAAGAAGCCGCTACAGGGCCTGGGCAGCAGGCTGGTGGCCTCGGCAGGGTTGGCAGGAGCTGCCTTCTGGGTAAACATTGTTCTGGGTCCTTTCTGTATTTCTCTTCAAACAAGCCCTTCCCAGCGCCCTGGCCACATAACCCTAAACAAGGCCTCTCAGTGCTGTTGACACAAAGGCACAAATGGTGTCATTCCAGCCCAGAGATAAAACTCTGATCCTCCCATAATGGGGGCATTTCCTCTCGGGAAGAACACCAGCAAATCAGGAAATTCAACAAGCCCGCCTAAGCCCTGCCCTCCAGCGGGGCTCAGGTTCCGTGTTGTTTGGGGTGGGCTTCTTTCTCTCCCAAGCCCGTTTCATGTGCCTCCCTCAGCAGATCCCGCCCCAGACAATGGGCTCTTTCTGCAGACAATGGGCAGCGTGAGGAGTGTCGCAGGAGGGCCGGGCTTGAGGGGGGACAATCAGCTTTCAGAAGCCAGGGGCTGGGGTGGGTGCTGCAGGGAGGGTCCTGCTGGGCAGCCTCCTCAAAGGCACCTTTATGGGACCCGCTGCCCCTGCAGAATGGACGCTCGGGGCAGCGGTGGGGTCCGGGCGGCTCGCTGCAGGCTCTCCCGGCTCCCTGCTTTATCCGCCTCCCTCCCCGGGCCTCCAGCAGCCGCAGCCCGTGCCAGCAGACTCGGTTTAAGGCAAAAGCAAACAGTCGCCCCCAAATTACACCGAGGCCTGCTGTTCCCCGCACCACCTCTCCAGCAGTGCCTACCCGGGGCTCCAGGGCCCGCTCTCCTGCGAAGAAAAGGCTCATTCATCCCCCAAGGTGGAAACTCTCTTTCTCCCCTGGGGAGATTGTGTAACTGTTGTGTAGTGGAATCCACTGCGGTCCTCCAGGTCTTTGGGAAAAAGGAAAACAGATAAGGGGGTGAGGCTGGAGCCAACACAGGCCACCAGCCGCCTCCTGGTCCCATTTGCTCGCTGCAGAAGGATTTTTCGGACAGAGGCCACGGGCCTCAGCGTCACATCAGCTGGGCCCAGGGCTTCGGGGACCTTCGCTGTGACAGGAAAATTAAAGAAACTGGTTGGGGCAGATGGCCACGCCTGCATTCATTTGTTCGCCCCTCTAGGGCAATGCCTGGCATGTAGTACGTGCTTAGTACATGTTCATTGAACACGTGAAACCCTTTGTGCATCTGGTTCTATCTGTACCTGCTTAGAAAAAAATAGCTCTGTTTCCTTGAATAAACTTCATTTTCTTAACATGGCCTGCGTGTCGCCTGGCCCTTCAAATGCTCTGTAACCTTCACATTTCACCCTTTCTGCCCTACATGCCCCCAACACACCTGTGCCCACAACACACGTGAACACACACGTACGCGGCCTACTTGTTTCTTGAACTAAACCACTGTTGCGGGAGCCCCCTCCCGGCCTTTGTCCCAGCTGTCCCTCAGCCAGCCCCAAGTCCCTTCCAAAGTCTCTTGTGGGGATCTGAGCCCCTTCGCACTTCAAGTCTCCCCTCCAGCATCTGCTCCTCCTCTAAAAAGCCATCTTGGGTGCTTGCTTCCAGCTCCACAGACTGGCACTTGTCCGTGGCCCTACCACAACATTTACTGCAATGTCATATTCCTCTGTCCCACCTGTACATGGACTTGAGCATGGGGACTGAATCTGAGAGCTCCAGATGCCCAGTGCAGGCCCAGGGCCTGGTCTATCGTGGGTTCTCAGTAAGGAGAGGACCAGCTAGCCCTGGGTGCCCAGACAGTCTTCAATTTAGTACTGAGGGGCCCACGGGCCAAGATGTGACTCAGTCCTAGGCGGACTGGAACAGCTGTTCTCCCTACTAGTAAATGAGTAGTGCAGGAGTCTTCATCCATGCATTCAACACTCATACAGTAAACCCTGTGAGCCAGGTCCCATCCTCATTCCATGATAGGGCGTTTCTAGATCATCTAACCTCTCTGCCTGGGGAAAAGATGAGTCTTGGCTATTGAATGAGCATTAAGTCTATTGCGCACCATTCCCCCGAACGTTGTTTATCTCCTCAGCTATCTCTTCCCGCAACTAGCCGTGTTGTTTATGGTGCTCTGTGGACATCTGCCTTATCTCCCGGATTTGCCCTGGGTCTGCTGCCCTCCCTGAGGATGAGCTGTGTCCTGACTCGCAGCGGCGCCACTGAATTCCTATCTCAGGTTTTGTAAGTCATAGGTGCATACCGGAGCTCGGTTCCCAAAGCAGCCCCAGGCCCTCAAAATAAGAACACTGTCGCCTAGGCGCCACTTGTCTGCTCACCCTCCCTCAGACCCTAGGGCTGTCCGGACCCATCTGTTTCCCAGTTCTAGGTTGAATCAAGCTGAGAAAAGATCAGACTTCATTTGACCTGAGATGGTTATAGCACCCCCACCTCCCTCCCCATCCGGACCAAATAAGCCTCACCCCCAACCCCTAGCTCCACCCTCGGTGGGCTTTCAGGGGAGACCATCCCTGGATGGTGATCTCAGAGGTTCTGGGAAGTGTGACCCAACAGAAGCCATAAAGACAGATACATCTGAGCCCTGGCTGGTGGCACAGTGGATAAGGGGACGGCCTGTGAACCCAAAGGTTGCCGGTTCGATTCCCAGTCAGGGCACATAACCTGGTTGCAAGCCAGGTCTCCAGCCAGGTCCTTAGCTGGAGGCAGGTGAAAGGCAACCATACATTGATGTCTCCTCCTCTCTGCCTCTCTCCCTTCCCTTCTCTCTAAAAATAATAAATAAAATCTTTAAAAGAAAAAGAAAAAGACACACATCTGACTTGATTCCCCTGCTCAGCCACTTAGCTGGGTAATCGCAGGTAAGTTATAGAACTTCTCTGTGCTACCTCATTGAAACAGGGACATTTATAATGTCCACTTCACAAACACTATTAGAAAGATCACAGGAGACTGACAGGCATCCTGTTCAGTGTCTGGTGCATAGCAGATGCTCCAAAAGCTCCTTCCCCCACCTTCAATGCCAAGGAATAAACTACCATTTGGAGGAATCCGTTCAGCGCCTCAGAGCTGACTGAGCCTGTGCTTTCTGGGATCTGACCCTGCAGAGAAGGAACAGGTCGCTGGGCAGGAGTTGCTATGTTCTGCCCCTTCTAGAGTATTCGTTTCCGGAGCAGGAGGCCTGAGTGGCACACGCTGTCCCTAACCAGCACGGATAGAAGTTGTTTTGCATTGGAATGCTCCAAAGAAGCCTTGGTCAACAGAGAACAAGAAAATACAGGAGCGAGCAAAAGTAGGTTTACCGTTCATTCTTGTATTATTATTTATCAATTATTGCCGTATTTTCCATACAAACATCTGTAATCCTCCTATTTTGCCAACCCCTATGAAGCTCAACACCTGGATTTCATTTTATCCTCACCACCCAACTTCACAATAGCAATGTTAAAATTTGACAAAAATTGATTTTAAAGGATGACATGGAGGCAAATACAAGGCATGTTGATGTTAACACGCAAAGGTCACACTTCAAAGAGGCAAGAGAGTCTAAAATCTCTCTTGTTCCCCACGTAAAAAAAGTGTTTTTTTTTCATTTCACCATTGTCCCACTGTCTTAAACTGTCATTTTGCCAGTGCCTAGCTCCCCTTTTAGCTTCTTCCTTCCCATGCAATCTAAATGCCTCTATTTATTTCTTGCCTGTTTCTATGAACACTTGAACATTTTTTAAAAGAAGATTTTATTATTTTTAGAGAGAGAGGAAGAGAGACATCCATGTGTGGTTGCCTTTCACCTGCCTCCAGCTAAGGACCAGGCTGGAGACAGGGCTTGCAACCTGGTTATGTGCCCTGCCTGGGAATCGAACCTGTGACCTTTGGGTTCGTAGGCTGGCACCTTTCCATTGAGCCAACTTTAGCTTTTTTACTAAATCAAAATTAGTAGCTTTTTACCCTAAGAAATCAAGAGCAGATTGCAGAATGATATTTTTGGGAAGTTCTTCTAACGTATGTTTTGTCAGCGGTAGCCCTGAATTAATTACTTGAGGGAACTCTTCTTGTTAGGACATGGTAGGCCTGTGTCTGGTCTCACCAATGTTGGAGAATAGTATGTGAACACCCAGAGGTCCACAAAGGATGAACATGACAATGGTCAAGACATCATGCATTAAGGAAACTCTACGTCCAGGGCAGGTGCTCTCTAGTATAGTCTATGTTTTTACATGTCAGGTTGCAAAAAAACTGGAAATTGAAATAGCCATGAAGATAGTATTTGAGACATTATTGCACATGCTGTACTCATTTTTTCCCAATTAGCCTTTTGAAATACTTGTTTTTGCTCCTCACTAATTTCTGGGTAATTGTCCACTTTGGAACTCTTACAAAATGAGTAGGTATTTGAGAACCAGGATGACCTGTGGCCTTTGACCTAAGGTGATCTTTAGCAGGGGGGATCCATGAAAGATTGAGTTGAGCTGAGCTGAGTTAAGACAAACAAGCCATTCACATAATTCCAAATCCAGAGGCAAATCAGGTAAAAATGTTAGCAACCTTTGTGGCCTGGAATTTCCTGTCCCCACAGTCAGGAATTAGACCATTCCTCCTGGTCTCTGCAAGTATTGTTGAAGAAGTTACTGGAAATAGCCCCTTGGAATAATCTAGCAGAGCACCCTAGGTCCCATCAATGACTGAGCTGGCCTCTTGCCAAATACTCTTCAAAAGTAACTGAAAAGAGCTCCTTTTACATAATTTAGAGTAATAATTCTACATATTTCCATCACAGGCACTCTTTTGTTTTCATCTTTCCTCCAAAGAGCCAAAGTTTGGGGACGATTCTTTCCATGAAACCAACTGCACCATTATAATTAGTTTGTTTCCCCAGGTTTCAGTCCTCAAAACACAGGAAAAAGAATATCGGAGGTTCTGACGGCGCTGACATCATGGAAGCTGCCACATGGAGACGACACAATCAGACCCAGAGAGAAAGTGGTGGATGCCTCCAGCAAGGGGTTCCCGGGCCAGGACATGGCTGCGGCCTCACAGGCAGCAATTGTGCATGGCTCTCCCTACTGCCATCCCAGGAACATCGGTTGGCCAGGGGGTGCCCCTCCTGGGAACCACTGACCATCGGCCTCCTTCCCACCACCTCTGAGCCCACTGACCGGGCTGTGGGAGTGAGGCCGGAGCTGCACACAGGCCCATGTTCGTTTTCCCTGAGGTGTACTTGTTGTAATGATGAAGGGAAAAGCCGCTTGATGACATGAGTGGAACTGTTTAAAAAGAGAAGAAAAAAGCATCCGTAGCAATCCCAGGACCACTGTGTTTATATTCTTCTCCATTACCTCCAGCCCTTATCCTCGCACCCGTACTCATTACTGGTGGGTTTCTTGTTTGCAGACTCACCTCCTCCCTAAAATGTGTTTGTCACCCCAAAACCCGTAGTCATCGTACTTTCTTGGTCATTGGCAGACACGCCCAACATGGTGAAAACTTTCAGGTCCCCATGTTACTCTCCCCTCTAATGTAGTCTTCTTTCTCCTTGCAGCTCTCACACTGCACACAGGTGTCCTTTGCATAGTCTGTTTAGTGCCATGGTTTTCACACTGGTGTGCTTTCTGTTGATGATGGCACTATTTAAAAATGGCCCTGCAGTAGCACGTCCCTCGCTCCTGTGATGTGGTTTACAGAAGAGACACCTCTGCAAGAAAAGTGCCCTTCAGGTAGAAGCTTCGGTGCAGTGGGCTGGAAGTCCCATGTTAACGAATCAACGATGTATGTGAAATAAGGTGTCTCAAAATAAAGTGCACAAAGCCCTAGCCCATGTGGCTTGGTTTGTTAGAGCGTCATCCTGTAAACCAAAGGGTCATGAGTTCATTTCCCAGTGAAGGTATGTGCCTGGGTGGCGGGTGGGTTCTATCTTCAGCTAAGGTGTGTGTGAGAGGCAAAAATCAACGTTTCTCTTTTGCATCAATACTTCTTCCCCACCCCTCTTTCTCCCTCCCTTTTGCTCTCTCTCCTTCCTTTCCATGCTCTCTAAAATCAACAAGCATGTCCTCGGATGAGGACTTTTGTAAGTGCATATAAAATAAGCTTCTGAATGGATCCGTTGATAAAAATGTCACCAGAGACTCAAAGGAACCTAACTGTGTTTCTGTCACAGGAACAATAATTTAAGGTTCATGTGACTTTACAGAACATAACTACTAGAAATACACATATTAAAAATCAATGGTATTTACAGTTGATTTCATTTCCTGCTTGTCTCAGTTACTGTTGTATCATAAACACTTATCAGTGTCACTATATAATAATAGTCCTATATCATAATCATCTATGTAACGCTTCCCCCACGTTGGCCTTCAGGTTTTCAATATTTCAACCTCCTAGACAACGCTGCAGAGGGTATATGGTGCATGAGCTCCATAGGAACTCTTACCCGTCTTATTCTTGTCCACATCACAGAACAAGTTTCAGGGGTTGACATACAGTTTATCTCAAGTACATGTCTGTTGAGTGAATGAATGACTTAAGGTTACACGTGATTGGCAGGGACCATCAGTCCAGTAGGGAGGGCTCTTAGCAGGTGTTCAAGAAATGCCAGTTGTTAGACCTACTAACATCTGCTGATCACCTGCTCTGCTCTTTGTAGCTCACACCGGGCCTGCATCTTGACTCATTATATTGTGTAATCCACGTTTCTTTCAGAGGTCAGTCTTACTCACCTCGTTTTACCAGTAAGGAAACAGGAGCTTAAGTAAATCAAATGTGCAAAGTCATAGAGCTGACCAGAGCCACCTCCATGCTCCTAGCCCAAGTCTTGGTAGCTCTCAGTCCCCTGTTCCTTCTGCCACACCAGGCTGACCCCTTTAGTGTGGGCTGAGCCATGTGGCACCACCTCAAAGTCACCAGCCTGGGGTGGGGTGGGAGCTCCTATGAAACCCACCCATGGGGACACACAATCCCTGAGGCTCTGCTCCCTCCTCCCCTCCCCATGCATCTCCTTCCTGAATTCCTTTCCCCTGTCATCACACATGCCTGACAGCAGGGCTGTTTGCATTCTCCAGGCCCAGGCCCTGCCTTTGCACCGGTCATCTCATCCGTGGGCCCTCAGCCTTCAACTCCTGATCCCTGGGAAACTGAAACCCACACACTTGTCTGGGCTTCAGGAATGGGTCCGAGGATGCAGAGGACTGAGGCTGTTAGAGACCAGAAGCTGTTCAAGGTGAAAGTTACCATCCCCTGTTTGGATTTGAATGAATCAGAGATGAGGGTTGGGGGAAATTTAGGCCTTCCTTTGACATTTATGAAAGATGAGGTGAAGATGGAAATCAAGTCTCTCCATCCGACCTGCATTTCAAAAACAGAGAGACCTCCTTGCCAATAGTCTGCCAATAACGTCTCTCACTTGCTACTGTATAGTCATGATGCTGTCTGTCTCACGATGCCATCAGGGAGGAATAGAGAAGGAGGCACGTCCCCTCCTCCAGGAACGTCCCCCACCACTCACCCGGCTGGGGCTCCCCCACTCATCTCTCTTGCAAGGTCCAGGGCAAATGCTTTTCCTGCTCTGACGCCTTCTCCAACACAATTCCCCCAAAGTAGTCACAGCATTCCCTTTGCCACACACTGCAAACCTGTACCCAGCACACTGTCCTGAAAACATGCGCTTATTATGTCTGTTGCTTTGTCTTTGGACAAAGGCCATACCTCATATACTTAGCTGGGTCACCAGAACCTGGCTGGTGTCTGCCCCAGAGAAGGTGTTGTGGAAGCACTGAATGAGTACACGGGAGAAGACAGAGATCACCTTCTTAAGTAGGAGCTGTGCCATGTTTTTGCACATTTATTTAGGCCCACCAGAAAGTCACAGTGTTGTCATAAAACATGGAGTCCTTGAAGGGACATCAGCTGCCATTTCTCCTATCATGCAGGAATCTTAATTTCAGTATTCCAATTTAAAAAAAAAGTGTTCAGGCCCTGGCTGGTAGCACAGTGGATAAAGCACCAGCCTGCGAACCCAAGGGTCACTGGTTCGATTCCCAGTCAGGACACATGTCTGGCTTGCAAGCCAGGTCTCCAGCCAGGTCCATAGCTGGAGGCAGGTGAAAGGCAACCATACACTGATATTTCTCTCCCTTTCTTCTTCCCTCCCTTCCCCTTTCTCTAAAAATAATAAAATCTTTAAAAATAAACAACAAGTTGTTCAATATCATCCTTAGATATCCTAGTGATGGGAAGCAGGGGGAATTGTTCATGAACCCTAACTTTCCGTAGGTACGCCACCTTCTGTGTCAAGGCCTTGAGATTCTAGAAGGTGGAATCATAGTTACAGTCCCAGCCCTCGCAGTTTGCCAATAGCAGTGTTCGGGACAGCAGCTAACATGTATTGACCACATGTATGCCAGGCATGGGCCTTGGTGCTCAGGTCACTTCATCCTCGTTTTAGCCTCATATCAACCCTATGGGGTCGTATGATTATTGTCCTCATTTTATAGACAGGAAGTGTGAGTTCTGGAGAGGTAAAAATAACTTGCCCGAAGTCACACAGCTAGTAACTCGCAGAGCCGGGATCAGAATCCAGGCAATCCGGCCCCAGAACTGACATCCTAACTCCACACCCTGCTGCTCTGTATAAATGAGTGAATAGTGTGTATGACGCACAGTGTACCAGATCCTATATTCACCCTTTTCCATATACCACTAGCTCACTCAACGCTCGGACAATCCTGTGACATAGATGTGCAAATGTCCCCATCTGACCAGTGAAGCAACATTCCACCCACGTACAGTCTTATGCTAAAGAAGATTCATAAAATGTTTCTCCCTCACTATACAAAAATGCAACTTGTACAGGTTCATTTTGAGCCTGTCAATATATGCCTCACATGTCCAAGAAATCTTTTTCTGTTCTGGGCCTCGGTTTCCTCACCTATGAAATGCAGAGACCGGACCAGAATTCTAGAATCTTCTTCTCTGGCATGCAGCCCTATTCCCACCAGAGGCCTATGGAAGAAGAAAAGGGTGGGGCGGGGGTAACACGGGAGAGTTTGGAGTGGGAGGGTGCGGGTGGCCGAGTTACAGGAGGGCTCATTTGGCAGCAGAGACCCTATGGTTTAGGAAGGGCGGAGAAGGACTAGAAAGAGCACTAAAAGGAAAACTAAGAGGAAACTCTCAGAAAGCCCTAGTGACACCCCGAAGACTCCACTCCCCACCCCAGCAGGTAAAAAGCGCTACACAGAACTCCCTTCCCGGACACCTAGTAGTGAACCAGCTCTAGGCAGGGGAGCAAGCGGGTGGCTGATGTGTCTCACCTTTCACAGATGAGCGATTCTGAACCTCCCCCTCCAGCCCCCCACTAGATGCTCCTTCTCCACTGCTGCTCCCAGAGAAGTTGCCCCAAAATCACACTAGGTGGTGGTGGGTCGGGGCTGAACTCCACCGTTCTGCCCCCACTGCTACTACTGTGTTGACATCAGGAAGAACACCGGCTGGGCTCAACGTACCCCCGCCCCCCACCCCCCGCCAAGTCTCAGGTTCTCCCCAGGGAGAGACCAGGCTTGGAACGTAACATCAGGAGAGGGGACCCCCCCACAGGTGACACATCACCCAACCTAAAAGGCGAGGGTTCCAGGCTCAGCCCTACCATGTCACCTTTCAGGGCCTCAATACGCTTATCTGTATGCTGAGCTTAGGAAGCGCCAGTTCAATGAAATGATTGCAGATCACATGAAGGCTGTCCTCGCATTAGAGGGTCGGCTCTCACCTGCCTCGGACCCTCCACTGTGAGCCCTGAAGGCTGGGAGCCAGTGAACTGCCTGGCACATGGTGGACACTGTCACATCGGTGACAGGAGGAATACTAGGAAGACTAGCGGCCATTTACAAAATTGGGTCTCACGGTGGCCATCCTCCTCCATGCTTTTCAGCTATGTGCACATGGCTCAGGAGGCATCTTCAGGATTCAGCACCTGCAAAGGGGCAAGTGCTATGCGGACAATGAGGCTGGGAACCTTCAGTCCCCATTTAGAACAGCTGATACGGAGCATCGCTTTTGAGAAAGAGAAAAAGCTAACCAGGGCTTTTTCACACCCCAAACGGCTTCCAGAGGAGGCAGTCCCTCGGCTGGGAGAGAGTGCGAGCAGGGCCCAGGTGAGCTCCCCCTGGGTGCGGCTGCTCAGCAAGGGGGGAAAATAGGACCCGAGGACGGGGTGGGGGCCCCGGAGCCCCGGCTCCCAGAATTGGCGATTGTCTGCTGTGCTGTTCCCTCACACATGTGGCAGGCAGAGATAAATTAATAGCAATCAACAATGAAACTTCAACTTTCTAATGAACTTGGTGGAGTAGGCCTTCTATTTTTAACTGGCCCAATTTCTCGGTCACATCACATGACGCCTATTGTCTTGGCTGAGAATTATGAGAGAGAGGAAAGAAATTGGGCCATGTTTTTGTGTGCTTCTTTTTTTCTAGTTCAGGGAAGTGATCCACTCTCCAGTCCAATGTGTACATTCTCTTTCATTTGAAATTTTAGTAACGTTAGAGAAAAATAATGACTTTTTCATCCTTGGTCTCTATTTAAAGAAGCTAAGAGCCACAATGTGGCCTTATTGGGGTCATAGATAATGTCCTGAAATGAAATAAAAACTTGCTTTAGAGGATATGTCAATATTCTATGTTCATTTAACTTTGGGAATTTCAGAAACTGTTTTGGTTTAGAGGTGGGACAGGTTCACCTTCATTTTTGACAGTTCATGTAATATTTCACTTTGCACTTTTCCGCTGCTCTAGAGAATAGTGGAAAGAACACTGCCTTAACTTAGGAGTGAACCTATGCTTCGCTGGGGAGTCCTGGCCTGGACATGTCTCACAACACAGAAATATTCCCCCTCGTATCATGTCATCCCCTCATCTCTCTCTATAGGTGACAATTTTCCAGGGAAATTGTCAATGTCTTAAAGACATGACATAACTCATAGCTCACCATCCCTGAGAGAAGGAGAGGAGCTTGTTGTTTCTCATCTGTGATGCACGAAAGAAAGAGATACCTTAACATTCATTAATTTGGTCAAATCAGGTTCACCATCCAGGATTCAGAATGACCCACATCTGAATGGCCTTGTGGAGAGGCTGGATATCTTTTAAGAAGCTATACCTTTGGCGGCATAGCAATCAGTTCCTAATTCCAGATCTACTGTGTGTAAGCCCAGGACCCTCAGACTAGGTGCCCATGGAAACCACAAAGGAACACAGAAGGCTGTTGGGTATTCTAGAGCACAACCTGAGTTCATCAGACAACACACGAACCATGACCTCAAGGTTGTTCAATGTTTCAGCATCAGATCAAGCTACATTCCTTCCAATGACATCACATCCTTGCAAAGCTGGGTTTGGGGTGATTTTAGTGATAACAAGCATGTGTTGCATGAAAATCAATGTGGAACAGGAAATGAAGATGGTGATATCAATCAGATTCCAAGATCTAAGAAGCTGGTTAGTACCCAACAGGCTTACATGTCCTGTTGTAGTTATTTAAGGATGAAACACAAATAATACCTTTTCTTTCCATTTATGAGTATTATTTCAAATAGCTATTGATTTGTTAAGAGATAACTGATCATCAAGTTGTGTCATATAACTACCTAATTCACAAAACTGTTTGGTGTTTCTTTTGGTTTGGGGGTACCATGAACTAAAATAGGTTGGGAAACCTCTAGTTTAAGCCTATAATGCTGTCAGATGGTCTTTCAGCTTCTTATGTATAAAGCTGTATGTATTACAGTGACCAGAGGAGAGGGGGGAGAAGGAGAAGGGTGGACAGAAGGAGAAGAGACTAGTCAAGGAACTAGAATAAGTGACCCATGGGACATGAACAACAGAGCAGAGATTGACCGTAGGAGAAAGGGGAGTGGGCAGGACAGGGGAGAGCAATGGAGAAAAAATGGGACAACTGTAATAGAACAACAATCAAAAATATATGTTAAATTTTTTAAAATAAAAAGCAATTTTTCATTTAAAAGAGCTGTATTATAATACAATAATAACGATTATAAATATTGTGACAGACTATATTTTCCCCAAAAAAACCATAGCAATATTTCTGATCCTATGTATTTTTCTAGAACCTTGCCCTTCTTCTCATTAAAAAAAAAAAAAAAAAAAAGTATTTAGTCTCTTTTCTCTTTAAACATGAGTCAGGCTTAGTGACTCACTTCTAACACATCCTAAGAAATACAAGGCGAAGAAGTGACACTGTGTGGCTCTCAAGACTAAGTCAAATAGGTGATATAATTTCAGCCTGCCTCTCTCTTGGGATGCTAACCCTTGGAGCCCAGCCACCATGTTGTGAGGAAGCTCAAGCAGCCCACGTAGAGAGTCCACATGGAGAAGCCCACATGGACAGCAACTGAGACCCACCAGCAACAGCCAGTGACAACTGCCAGACATGTGCTCAAACAAGCCCCAGATATCACAGAACAAAAGCATGGCATCCCCTGGTGCCCTGTTAGAAATCCTGACCCAAAGAATCGGAAAGCATCATAGATGGTTGTTAAGTCTCTGAATCATGCGGTGCTTTGTTACACAGCATTAGATAATCAGAGCAAGCATGGCGGGTGCTTACGAGATTCTCATCCAGCCCAGGAACTACCGGCCTCGCCACTGCTTCCCTAGAACTCGCTCTGCATAAATCCACACACCTTACTTATACAAGGTAGCACCATCGCACTGGCCACAGATGATTGGACTAGGACTGAGTGTAACGACCTGAACAAATTGGACCAAAACAAGTCCTATCTCAGAAATTTGGAATTGAGAGAGAAAACCAGAGGGAGATGAGTTCTTCTGTGACTGGGTCCTGTGACAGGTAAATCCAGGAGCTTTGGGACAGCCATCTTCTGTGCCATGTAGCCTGGCAAACAGAAAAGGATAAAGAAACAGGTACACAGGGGGAAATTGGAGTAAAGGAAAAAGAGAGAATACTGCCCAGATCTCAGGAGGACTGACAGTCCTGGATTGCAGCCCTCCCTGAGGCTCCAGAGAGCAACCTCCAAGTCACCTCTTAAAGATAACTTTCCCTGTTTTGCTTAAGTTTGCTCAAATTGGTTTCTGCAGCTTAAGGATATTTTTCACATCTACCCAGCCCTTTCTGGCCCACTGAGCTGTTTTTTTTTTTTTTTTTTTTTTTTTTTTTTTTTTTTTTTTTTTTTTTTAATTTATTTATTTTTAAAAGATTTTATTTATTATTTTTCAGAGAGAGGAGAAGGGAGAGAGGAAGAGAGGGAGAGAAACATCCATGTATGGTTGCCCTTCACCTGCCTCCAGCTACAGACCTGGCTGGGGACCAGGCTTGCAACCTGGTTATGTGTCCTGGCTGGGAATTGAACCAGCAGCCTTTGGGTTTGCAGGTTGGCACCTTATCCTTTGTGCCACCAGCCAGGACTCACTGAGCTTTCTTTACATGCGTAATCACATAATGTACAATCCTGAGCAAAACTCTGTAAGACGTATACTATTACGCCCACTATAGAAAAGAAGAAATGAAGTCCAGAAAAAGTGATGTATCCTTTTTACAGGCAAAAGCAGAGATTAACCTAGAGCTAGAAGTATACCTAGAACCAGAGTTAGGTCTAGTTAGCAAAAACTAGAGCTAGACCTAGACCTAGAGCTAGAACAAGAACTATGGTTAGACCCAGAGCTAGAACTAGAACCAGAACAGAACTAGAACCAGAACCCATCCTCTGTCTCCAAATGCCAAGCTCTATTTAGGAAACATTTATTGCTCTTGTTCTGTAGAAGTGGAGAGGTAACAAACTGTGTCTTCAGGGACAAACTGTGCATCCACAAACTTCACCTGCTACTGGGTAGGACTCAGATGTCCATTCCTTAGGCCAGTCCTTGGGAGACCAGACCCTCAGCCAAGGAAGCAGAATGTGTGCATTGCCTTCACCCAGTGAGCTCAGCACCCCGGGAGGAATGCGCCCCGTCAGGACTGTGGGTGGTGCAGATAAGAGACTCCTTACGCCTGAGGTGGCCACAGAAACTACCCACCGGAGATGGAGCAGAAGGTTAGGAAGATTTGAACAAGTAGGAGGTAATGGAGGTGATGCTCCATCAATTGCTATTTTCTTTCAAAGATCTTGTCCTCAAAGTACAAGAAACCGACGTTTCCTTCCTGAAGCCTCACCATGTTCCCTGAGAACATTTACTGAAGAAAATCTGTAGTCCATCCTCCATCTCATCCATGAATCCCTGCTGGGAAGTTCCAGCAATGCACAAGCCTCCTGGTTTTGAACAAAGGTGGGGGTCCGTGAGGCAGTAGAAAGAGCAGGGGCGCAGAATAATCCGGGTTCAAATCCTGGTTCTGCCACGTGCTTGCTTGGGTTCCTAACTGTCACTTCGTATTATTCCTAAACCTCAGTTTCCTCATCTCTCACCTTCAACTGAGATGTTCTGGAACCCTGAGAGAAGGTAGGCGAAGGGCCCGACAGAGGGCCCAAGATGTAGTAGATGCTTAATAAAGGCTAACATTTAAATGATCTCCTCCAGCAGTCCCTCCAGTCTGTGCGCAGCTCTAATCCTTAGAGACGCTTTCTTCTATGTGGGTGAGCTGAATTCTGCCTACTCGGAACGTGCACCCCTGACGCTGTCTTTCCCCGCGGAGCCCAGGGAAGGAAGACGGCCCTTGGCCCCAGCAGCCCCCCGCAGCCAGCGCTTCCTCCTGCCTGCACCCCGGCCGGGTCCTTCTCCCCACCACCCCCGCCCCCAGAGATGTCTGAAGCTGCCCAGGGCCGCGTGTTTCCGGGGAGACAGCACCTATTGAAAGCCTTGTTTGCATGGCAACCCCTCTCTGAGTCGCTTCAGCTGCTTCTGTCAATACAGCTCTCAGATAAGATGCTGGAACTCGGAGTGTTTGGCTCAAGGGAAATGTGCTCTGGCTGGCCCTCCAAAGGCAACAGCAGACTCCCCGGTCCTTCCACCCCCTCCTCTCCCGGGCCTGGCCTTGCCCCTGCGCACAGAAGCCAAAGGGAAAGGTCCAATTATTCTGGGGAGATTTAGCCACTGCATTGACAAAACTGAGTTAATTCCCAGAAAGCATTCAAGCCCTGAGGTGGGGGCGGGCGTGGAGGGAGGGAGGGCCCGCTGGATAACTGGGTGAGAGTCATCACAGCTTTTCAGCTGAATCTGACCTAGTTTAATGAAATCAGGTCATCTGTGAGCTCTTCATTACCCTCAGACTAAACAGGACCCAACAGAGCAGCCAATGTCCCTGGCCTTTTCGAATTCTGCTCATTCGCATTATGACATTTGGATGTTGGGTCTTAATGCATGTTGACTTAGTGGCCTGGCCCTCCAAAGATAGTAAACAGCCTGGGCAGGAAAGTAAACAAGCAGGCTGATTTTAAAAGCACACACACACACACACACACACACAAAGGCAGTGTAAATACCCCGGGTCCCCAGCGGGTATCCTTAGGGAAACCGGCAGATAAAACCATGGAGAGTGTCTGCAACCAGTCTCACTGATGGATGGATGGATGGAACTCACCTATTATCCTGCTGCCTTCTCAGGTGAAACTGCCTTTTCAGCAGATCTTCGGGGCAGGGTGCCGGCTGGAAGGAAAATGAAATTGTCAATTTAGGGGTGGTACTTTGGATTCGAGGGCGAATCACCCCTGGCTGCAATTGTAGAAGACTGGGGTGGGGGGCAGTTACCCCGACTTGAGGCTGTCCTTTGGGCTGGGGACAACTTTATTTCATCTGTTGCCTAATCTGCATTTTCCTATAACCCAGGTCTAATAGCCTGGGAGGCTGGAAATGAACCTGCTTTTCTCAGTGGCTGCTCGTTAATTGAATGACTAGTTACCGAAGTAACTATGATACAGCGCGCTCCCTGTTGCTATGGGAAACACCAGACTGTCAGCCTCCAAAAGGCAGGGTGACATCAGCGTTAACACCACTGAAGCCCCTCAGTACACAGGGGGTCCCAGGACTGAGTGTTCAGGGTGTGGTGGTCTTTCGCACTCCAGATAAACTTAACAACGGGCATGGGCTGGTGTGGGCTAAGAGCCCGGGGAGGGTGGGAGGCAGCAAGGGAGTTCCTATGTACGCTGGATATCCTCCCTGCTCTGGTGTGCGGTCAGTCTCACACGGTGATGAGTGTGGTCTGGGTTTGGCTAACGGAGCGCTGGCTTCTGCCTTGTGAGCAATGGCCCCGGCGGGAAAACACCCAATTCCCTCACCCTCTCTCCCCGAAGGGAACCTCTCCTGTCGGTTACCTCGCTTCAGTGTTCAGTCCCTGTTGGGAGATGTCTGAAGACTCACAAACGTGGACTGAGAGATAGGAACTATTGACTTGTGGGTGACCCTGGGCTACCAGGGTCCTTCTCTAGCTTTAATTGTCCATGTGTCCAATGAGAAGGTTCCATCACAGAACCTCTCAGGGCTTTCTAGGAAGGTCATTCTGGTTTCAGAGTCCTGAAGCCATTCCCTTACAAGGGTCTTTTTCAGAGTGTACCCTGGAGTCTCCGTCTCTCTGGTCCTCAGGGACTCACCACTGACCGTGGCTTCCTTAATCCCAGGCTCTGACACGGATCGGCTCACTCCCAGACTCACCATTTGAACATGATATTTCGCCTAGATCTAGCCTTTCTTTCAAGGATGAGTAAACATGGTTGAACAGAGCAGAAAACCAGTTTCCTCCCCACCACCACCATAAACAAGGAACTGCAGAGTCAGAGGAGGGTGTGCCTGTGTGCCCGGCCAGACAGTGCCAGCTGGACTCTCCATGAAGAGAGGCAAGGGACTGCCGACAGAAGGGGGGCTGTGTTCCTGGCCCTCACCCGCCCGTGCTATCTAATCGGGGAAACAGGGCAGGATCGAGTTTCCTGTTTTATTGGCATTCAATAAAATATATTGAGTGACCATGTCGACAGTGAGGCAATTGGTTTAAAAGGGGGTTATAAGGATTGACTTGTATTTAAGTGCTTAGAATTCCAGAATGGTAATGATCTCAACTCGAATTCTCATTTATAGAAACTCCAGAAAGCTCAGCAGCCTATAAATTTGAGTCTGTCTCAGTGCGTCTCTGAAAGGACATATCTCATCAGGGAGGCAGAAAAGCACATGGCCTGAAGGAAACCTTGAGAAGTTTGGCTCATGGAACCTTGTTTTTGCAATAACAGCGTACCTGAAAAGCAAATACATTAAACAGATCCAAGTGGAACTCTCAGGTGAAAGTAAAATGAGGGCCAGCCCCTCTCCCAAGTCATCAATGCCCAAGGCACCTGTAGAGTTTCTAGGGCTCTGAGAAATACAGTTTGAAAAGCGACGACAAGGTGCTGACTTTGTAAATGACTGAGGTCTAGAAAGATGAAGTGACTTGTCCAACCCAGAGTGTAAGGCAGAGAGAAAAGAAAATGAAATTTCCAGGTCTCCAAATGATGTTTGCTCACCATTACCTCGAATGCCTGCTTTTCCGTGGTGCCCCAGCCAATCTTCAGGGCTTACTCCCATTCCAAAGCTACTTTCCAAGCTGCCCTGCTTAACGCTGGAAAATGTTGTAGCCACGATAAGAAGGAAGAGCGAAACAATGTGGTGGAAAGGCAGCTGATCTGGGAGTCAGAAGTGGTGTCATATCATCTTAGATAAGTCCCTTTCCTTTCTGGAAATGATCGTCTTCATCTGTCAACTTGTGGGTAGGACTAGGTATGAGAGACACCAAATGCAGTAATGTCAAGGCCTGTACAAACTCCAAAGTGAAATAGCATAGATTTAGATACCCAAAGTTATCTTCTCTGCGTTCTCCTGGAAATTATTCCTTTGAATTAGGCAGCTTAACTGAAATAGAAAATTTAATAGAAAGATAGAAAAATAAAAGCAAGGAACCTTCTAATTTCTCTTCTAACAGGGAAGAGTTGGCAGATAAGACAGAAAAGATGAAATCTCAAGATATCGCCAGGCTATTCAACATCTGACTAAGACAAAAAGAGAAAATAGAAGGGAGAAAGTTATTAAAGACATAATCTTCCTTTTATAAAAAATTTCCTGGAAGGAAGAGACACCAACTCCAGGATTGAAAAATGTACAAAAATCAAACAAACTAAAGAATACAGAAAGACCTGTAGTAAGTTACCTCAGAGTCAAGCTTCAAAACGTTGGGATAAGAAAAGATCTTAAATGCTTCCAGAGAAGAAAATTAAAATTCTGTCTAAAGGGATGATAGTAGACTTCTCAGAATATTAGAAAACAAAGAAACAGCATTTTCAAATTTTGGAAAGTGGTTTTCAACATAGATCTCTATACCCAGCCAAACTAGCTTAAAAAATGTGACAATGTAAACAAAGAATATTTTTACTATGCAAGACCTCAAAAATTTTACATGCCATACACTGTTTCTTAGGAAGCTAGCATAGATCATGCTCTATGAAACAGGGGATTAAATAAGGGGAGGGCAGGGGGTAGGTGGGTAGAATAAACAAGCAAACTAGAAAGAATAGCCAACATAGAAAGGCAACAGTGATAAGTCACGTGTCCCAGAAGTAGACTTATTTATGTGCTGAGTCTTACAAGTACCAAGATTTATTGCTTGTTACACATCCATTGTAGGTGGGTGTGGCTCTGCTCCATACCATCTCCACTCCTGGTCTGACTTTGTGAACATCCTTCCGTGAGATGCTGACAGCCATCATGGCAGAGGACAATAGAGATCAAGACAAACCATACTAAGGCCCTAAAATATCTTCTCAGAAATGATACACACACATGCTACTTCTCTTCACATTTCATTGGCCAAATTACAGCACGAAGCTGATATCTAGAGGACTCAGAAATACAATCTTCATACAGGAAGGGACAATGAATATGCTGTAATGTTTTAATGTGCAGCCTGCCCCTTTTCAGGGTGACAGCTGTGCATCAGGCTGGTTAAACTGGAGCAGAGATGACAGTCACAGGGGGAGTTCCACAGGTGGGAAAATGTAACTGATGGATTATCCGCTTTATATAAGCACTTGCAAAAAAAATTACTGATGAAACTTTTTAAAGTTAAGAATACATACATATTCTTATGCCAAGATTTATTAAATCCAAAAGAAACCAAAAAAAATGATATTAAAAAGGTAAAATATTGCAGTGACCAGTGTGGTTGAGATGGTTTGGTGTCGTCCTGCAAAGCAAAAAGTCAGTGGTTCGATTCCTGGTCAGGGCACTTGCCCAGGTTGCGGGTTCAGTCCCCAGTTGGGGTGCAGGTGAGAAGCAGACAATCTATGTTCTCTTTCACAGTGATGTTTCTCCCCCTCTCTTTCTCTCTCCCTTCCTCTCTCTCTGAAATATAAAATTTTTTTGAAGATTTTATTTCATTATTTTTTAGAAAGAGGGAAAGGGAGAGAGGCAGAGAGGGAGAGAGACATCAATGTATGGTTGCATTTTACCTGCCTCCAGTGAAATATAAATATTTTTAAAAGCGTAATATAGTACCTGGCTCTTCGGTGAAGCAATAGTTTTGAGTAAAATGTAAATAATGACTTAACTACAAATTGTGAAGTAATGAAGCTGGGAGGATAGAAAGAGAGGAAGTGAAGGATGCAATTATAAGAACTCGAAATCAAGTTCTACTAAAGTAACCATGAAGTTAAAGATATTCTCCCTGGGTTCTGGCTGGGCTGTACCTCACTCTTGGAGTGTTCCATCAAGAATCAGTGGTGGCCCTGGTGGGTGTGGCTCGGTGGATTGAGCACCGGCCTGCGAACCAAAGGGTCACCGGTTCAATTCCCAGTCAGGGCACATGCCTGGGTTGCAGGCCAGCTCCCCAACTGGGGGTGCGTGAGAGGCCACCACACACTGATATTAAAACAAGCAAACGAAAAAAGAACCAATGATGTCTAGTAATCAACCAAAGGTGTGACGGCAGTGAAGGCAGACAATGCCCAGCATAGAGCATAAACAATAGAATATTAAAAGGACAATAAGCAATTAATAAAATAAAATCTAAAATGCCATGCAAGCATGGAGACAGTGAAAATAAATCATGTAAAAACCAACTGGAAGTGTTGGAACAAGTTGCCTTTACGGAGCAAACTCGGGAGGTGAGAGGGAAGAATAGCACATTGTTGTTAAAACAACGTGCGGTTTACCCTAACCAAAAACGCAAAGAAACCACGAAAATATTTACATTACACACCCTCTTCGGTTTGTTTTGAAGCCAGTAGGGTATAGATGATAGATAACTAATAAAACATTTATACTTGAATGGTTGATTTTCAAGGCCTCCCGACATCAGAAACCGCGTGGCATCCTGACCGCCCCAGCAGTGAGTGTGGCAGACTCTCCCCTGCTCCAGAAGCCACGGGAGAAGGGCCCCAGGCCACTTCTCTGACCGTCTTCCTCCTGCTCTCCTGATCTGTTCGTCTGGTAGGAATGGAATCCGTGGTGGCCATTCTGAACTCCCGAAGAACCTACTCTCTCTTCCCGCTTCGAGGCTCTCCTGACGGTGCTAGCACCGGCCACAAGTTTTACCCTCTGTCCCTTGGCTGATGGGGACAGAGCTGAGGCTGCTGGCTGTTCCAGGAGCCACGTTGCGCAAACCGAGACGTGGACATCAAGTGGGGGAGACATCGTCACTTCCTCAGAGGCAAGCAGTATTGAAATAACGTGAGTCACTCTGAGGAATTCGGAAACTGGGCATCCATTATGCCCAAATATCAGCAAGTGGGGCTTAGAGCCTCACTCTCCAGACTAGAAAATATATCTGGGGGCATGTTGCCTACTCTCAAAACACTGGGTTGAACCAATTCATAAGAACCTATGCACACCTATGTTCATAGCAGCAATGTTTACAATAGCCAAGTGCTGGAAACAGCCTAAGTGCCCATCAGTGGATGATTGGATCAAAAAACTTTGGTACATTTACACAATGTCATTCTATATAGCAGAAAGAAAGAAGGAACTTGTACCCTTTGCAACAATATGGATGGAACTGCAGAGTATTATGCTTAATGAAATAAGCCAGTCAGTGAAGGACAAATATCATATGATCTCACCCATTATGGGACAATAATGAGCAAAACTAACAACAAGCAAAACAGAACCAAGTATATGAATACAAGGAATAGGCCTTCAGTGGTCAGGGGGAAAGGGGTTGGGGGGAGGGGGGAGGCAGAAGCAAGAAAGAGGAGCAGCTTAGACAAGAACCTAGTATAAAGGAACCATGGACATGGACAACAAGTGGGATTGACTTTGTGGGGAATGGGTGGGGGGGCAGAGGGGAGCAAAAAGGGGATGAATGTAATACAACAACAATAAAATTTAAAAATTAAAAAAAATAAAAAAAATAAAACAGCTTAAAATAAAAAACAAAAAAACTGGGTTGAGGTACATGGTTATAAACAGGTTTTACCTGGGAAAAAAGCATACAGCCAATCTTCCAGTTAAGTTTATTATGTGATATACCCATATACATTACATAAATCTTAAAAATCATATTCACAGAAAACACCCTCACATGATAAAATATGAATGGCATATTAAGTTAAAAAGGCAAAAAATTAGCTTGGGCTGGTGGCCCAGTGGACAAGGTGTCAGCCTGTGAACCCAAAGGTCACTGGTTTGATTCCCAGCCAGGGCACATAACCAGGTTGCAAGCCAGGTCTCCAGCCAGGTCCGTAGCTGGAGGCAGGTGAAGGGCACCCATACATTGATGTCTCTCTCCCTCTCTGCTTCTCTCCTTTCCCCTCTCTCTAAAAATAATAAATAAAATCTTTAATAAAAGTAATAATAAAAGGCAAAAAATTAATGTATAAGTGGCAAATATCTGAAATTATATAACTTTGGATATTATTCAAAATCATACAACTCAACAGCAAAAAAAAAATTTAATTCAAACAATTTGATTTAAAGAATGGTCAGGAGAGCTGACTAGATAATTTTTGAAAGAAGCCGTAGATAGAGACAGACAACAGGTACATGGAAAGATACTCAACATCATTAAGCATCAGGAAAATGCACATCAAAACTGCAAGGAGATGTCACCTCACATCTGTCAGAATGGCCATTATCCAGAACGTATGTGTTGACAAAGATGTGGAGAAAAAGGAACCTTCATGCCCTCTCAGTGGGGATGTAAGCCGGTGCAGCCACTATGGGAAACAGTGTAGCTGTTTCTCAAAATATTAAAAACAGAATTACCACACAACTGAGCCATTCCACTTACAGGTATTTATCTGGAGAAAATGAAAACGCTAATTCAAAAAGACATATGTACCCCCATCCATGTTTACTGCATGGTTATTTACAACAGCCAAGATATGGAAACAACCTAAGTATTCATTAATGGATAAATAAATTACATACATATATAATAATGAAGTATTACTCAGCCATTAAAAAGAATAAAATCTGCCCTGGCTGGTGGCACAGTGGATAAGGTCCCGGCCTGCAAACCCAAAGGTGGCTGGTTCAATTCCCCAGCCAGGGCACATAATGAGATTGCAAGCCAGGTCTCCAGCCAGGTCTGTAGCTGGAGGCAGGTGAAAGGCGACCACACTTTGGTATCTCTCTCCCTCTCTGCCTCTTTCCCTTCCCCTCTCTGTAAAAATAATCAATAAAATTTTTAAATAAAATAAAATAAAATCTTGCCATGTGCAACAACATGAATGTCCCTCAAGGGCATTATGATAAGTGAACTACCACATAATCTCTATATGTGGAATATAAAATAAACTAATAGATACAGAGAGCAGATTGGTGGTTGTCAAAGGTGGGAGGTAGGAGTAAGAAAACTGAGTGATGGAGGTCAAAGGGTAAAAAGAAAGAAAAAAACTTTACCCTGTATAAGCTTCTTTAAAAAATGATGTATAATTTATAAAGAATGTATGTAGGTATGTTTTGAATGTTAATATTACCTATCTCTGGATAATGAGATGGACCAATTTTGAGTGAACTTTATGAAAAATGAAATGCCACTTAAATAATAAATAAATAAGAATAATGAAATCACTAGTAGACAGAAAAGCAAGTGGAAGATCCAGAGTTCAGGCCTGGTTTACCCACCTACCTACTGGATGACACAGAACAAATACATTCACTGCTTCAGCCTGCCTCAGTTTCCCCACAGGTGAAAGGAAGCAGTTGAATGAGGTAAGTGGCCTGCCCTCTTCCCTGAAGCCTGATGCCAGTACCTGGGGGCCAGAAAGTAGGCTGGGCTCCACATTCTCCAGGCCCGTCTCCCGTCCTCCACACTCCCTTTATCCACAGCTATAATCTCCAAGGTCCCCGTGGATTATATTTTTATGTGATTTTGATATGGACAGTTATACAATCGAGCTTGCATTCCCCCTTGCCTTGGAATCAAGCGGCTCAAAGCTAAAGGCTGTGCTCATCTACACTTACTATTGTACGTTACCCCCTAGGAGAAATTCATCCTTTTTGCATCTGCCGTCATTAATAGTTTTGTTTCATTGACATGAGTACTGAAAGCTCTCTCCAACCCTCCTTTGGAAAAGGTAAAGTTTTAAGGACAAGGTTTAAGTACCATTTGAGCCAAAGTCAAAACAGACTCTCCCACCATCCCACAATGGCAATGCAAAAGGGACTATTAAATAAGTGAAAATCTGGAAAGAACCTGTGGAAAACACATGTGTCTTTTATTTACCTGGTGTCTAAATGTCTTACGAGTCGAGCAAGCAGAAATCCTTCTAACACAAGCCTTCCTTTATGTTTGTTTGGGGTATAGGTTATTTACTTTCCTCGTCCAAAGAATAAATGCAAGCTCCTCATCCAAGCCAAGGTTTAGAGACAACACCTACAAGGGGATTTGCTAAGCAATTTACTAAAAGACAGAAATAAAATGTCTTCCCATCAGAGGATGAACTCCCTGGTGAGTTAAAACAAACTGCTGTGCTTGGATTGTGGCTCTGTGCGAGTTCAGCCTGGGTGAATGCCACCTAGAAGCAGCAGCCAGCATTATCCTCTGGCTGCTGGTCAACATTTACCCAAGTCAGAGTAGGAAGTAAAAAGACTGGCCCTGACATAGGTCACCAGGAGGTGGAAATGGGCTCTATCCTCTCACTAGTCCCACTAGCATGGCCTTAGGATTGGCCATCCTTCCATCTTCTAGGGGAACTCCTGGGATGCAGGGAACAACTGGGGTGCAGACTGGTCTGCCCAAGGCACACTGACCTCGTTCATCCCAAGGCCAGCAAGAATTCCTAGACAACATGGACATTTACTGCCCAAGGACTCACCACTGTACTGAGTTCTGGCTTCCACTGTCCATCATTCCACCCACACTGCCCTCCCTCCCCAAGTTCACCCGCCGCCATATTGCTCAACCCAATGGGCTGGGTCAGTCTTCAGCTAGGAATTCCTGCAGCATTAGACACACAGGCCATTGTCTCCTTCCTGACTCCGTTTTCTTTCTCCTGTTGAGAGAAATGTCTCCTATAGCTCTGGATCCTCCTTGGCAGACACCGGCATGCATGCCCCTACTCACTGTGCTTACATGGCCCATGGCCCAGGACCCTGGCCTTGACGCCCCTCTTCTCCCTCTGCAGGGCCCTGGCTGATGTTTCACTCTAGGGCTTCAACCATGAGCCGATGGCCCTGACCCTCTCCAGCCCTCTCTGTTGTACTTACAGCCTTTGAACCCAGCCACTCGCTGAACGTCCCCCTGTAGATTTCTCACCTGTCCAAGCTACACATTGAAACCTGAACGCACCTTCTTCCCCTAAACTCTCCAATCCCTTGTGTCCTCTTCCCTTGTGAATGGTATCACCACCCAAGCAAGGCGCTGAGTCAGGAAAGTGGGAACCAGTCTAGATCGGGGTCCCCCACCCCGGGGTCAAGGACTGGTACCAGTCGGTGGCCTGTTAGGAACCAGGTTGTACAGCAGGAGGGGAGTGGCTGGTGAGCCAGCGAAGCTTTGTTTGCGTCACCGCCTGAACTCTACCTCCGGTCCCCTCCCACCCACCTCACATCCATGGAAAAATTATCTTCCACTCCGCGGTGCCACAAAAGTCAGGGACCCCTGGTCTAGATCCTCCCTCTCACTCGCTTCCGGTCAACCACCAGGTGATACCTGTCCCTACAACAAAGTACTTGTGTGCTGTTCACCCTCTTGGTCTCCAGCCGCTGCCCTGCTTGCTTAATCCGGAGCACCTCTCACCTGGGCAGGTGCGCGGGCCTCCTTCCCGCCTGCCGCCTCCAGACGCTTTCCGGCACGTTCTCTGGAGCGGTCATTCGGTGGAACGCCGACCATGCTCTTCTTAGTTGAAGTGCATTCTTCCTCCATGATCAGCCTCATTCTTCACTCTCTCTGGGAAGCCTTCCTTCACTCCTGACGGGGTTAATTCGCCCTTCCATGTCTCCTCAGAGCATCTCGCAGAGTTTACCTCTGCCCCAGCAGGCGGCCTGCTCTTCCAAATTGCGAGTGTGCTTGTCTCCCCATGAGACTCTTAATGCCTTTGGTTCTGGTTCTGGTTTTTTGTCTTTTTAATCCTTAGCACCTAATGCAATACTTGACCTGATCGATACTCGATACATCAACATGAGAGGAGGGGAAGGTGGAAGGAGGAAGACAGGCACCCGGCTGCCTCTGTCAGCTTTGCCATGAATCTTTTGTATGACCTGAAACATGCCATTTTCATGCTTTGAGCCTCAGTTTACCCATCTGCAAAATGAGCTCTTTCATTGATTGAAGACAGATACATTTGTAGCCCCTGCTTTGATGGCTAGCACAGTGCTCGGGGTGGTGCCTGCCATAAGTGTAAACATGTCCTTTCCTTCTCCGGGACCTTGTGGTCAGAATCATATTTTCATGGATCTGTTCCATAGCAGGGACAGATGGCTGACTTCTAATGCATTTGCCATTGCTGTTCCATTATTAATGTGCCCCCTGCTTCCCTCTCCCGGGCCCCTGAGCTCTGAGGAAAGCGTGTTTTTCATCCCAACGAGATTTTCTTCAACAAAGTATTGCCAAGGCTGGGAAAGGGGGAAATGACACACTTTACCAACATGCAGCTTTTTCTAGAGATTTCCTGCTTTCCAGGACACGTCGTAAGCTCTGGGGTCTGCATGTACCACGCATCTTTGACAGGGAGGATTTTAGCCCCAAACTCTACATTTGCCACAATTCACCGAGAAATTGTTTTATCTTCCCTTAGCTTGGGGCATCTGGGCTCCATATTGTTTCTTGCATCCCTTCCCTTATTTCTATCCAACACTGTGATGTGAGGGAGGAATGCAATGTTTACGTCAATAGACGCTGGAAAGAAGACAGCCACAAAAGAAGCTAAATTGTCATTTTCCATAGTGGGAAGCCAGTAGATTGCTCCTCCGACTGTCACATCAAGAAATAATATGTTCCTGAAAGATACGGAGGTTGGTGACAGGAGTCAGCTTAAAGAGTTGAAAGCCATTACCTCTGGGGAAAAGGAAACAGGGAGGGAGAAACCTACTCTTCACAAAAAATCTTGCAGAATTGTTTAAAATCATATGCACGTACCACCTTGATACCAGTGAGAAACTGAAGTGGAGAAAACGGAACCTCCCTGAACTTGAGTAGCCCACGTGTGGGGTCAATAGCCCGATTCACTGGCCCTTTTGGTGTCTGATGAGGAAACAGCTGTTTTGAAAACCACTCCAGGCCCACCCCCCACAGCCCCTTCTCTCTCTGCTCGGCACCCCTACGATTCCACAGCACCTCCGATGAGGTTCACCCCGAGACCTGCTTGACTTGCATCCTCGGCGGCATTGCCCGCTGCAGGCGGAACGGGGGCCAGCCTAGATCAGAACCAACTCCAGCCCTAAGAACGCCGTCCCGGGAGGACACGCTCACAGTCTCACTGGGTCAGCTCCACCTCCTCATCAGCTTCTAGGGATCGAAACAAACAAATGCCTCCCCTGTTGGAAGCAGCAAATCTTCATTTATGGGTGAAAGCTGCCAGGCCCAACAGCAGAGAACAATTTCTCTCATTACACCAACTCTTCGAGCCCTGGCCGGTGGCAGCTGCTGCCCCATTAGGAACGCATTTTCCACGGTGTAAACCACCCTGCCACCCGCCGGGCTACAGCCAGCTTCGAAGCTGGGACCAGATGCAGCTGGGACGGGTCATTCAAACCCATGAACTGTGGCGCCTGGAGAAACATTAGTCCCCTAGATAGAGTGTCACCTCCTTCCTCTGTGAGCCGTAGAAAGGGAAAGGCGCCCACCCGGGTGCTGGCCATGGCTGTGTGGCAGTGACGGGGATCACTGGGAGGAACATGCACTCACCCACACTCACCCTCATGCATCTCACACAAACGCATGCGCCCTGCATTCTTGAAGGTGAGCTGGAGGGCTCAGGGGACACCTGGTGCATCCCAGAGGGACATTTAGCCGTAATATCCACCGGCCGAAGGTCAAGCAGCCACACTGAGCGTGCAGGGGATTCGTGCCTCACTCTTACTCACCAATGGGACAAAGGATTTTTTTGTGTCACCTAGAACAAAGACGGACCGGTGCTTCCTCTGACAAAAACGGAGAGAGAGAAGAGGGGGCACCACAGTTTTATTTTGCACATGCTCGCCATCTCTCTCCCTCCAGTCCCGCCAGAATCAACCTTAGAACTGCTCCTAATAGCCTCACTTGAATTCTGGTCAAAGATCATAAATATTTGATGTGGACATCACAGTCCTAAGTGGGCGTTGCGTCCCTGCCCCGGCAGACCGCCTCCGGCCTCAGGGTGCTCGCCTGCATTTTTAAAATCCCCCGGAAAGCCCCCGGCATTGTAAGCGGGTCCTGCTGACCAGGCTGATGTTTTATAGCCAGATCTCCAACAATGCCATTTACTGCACACGAAAGATCACAGCCAGCAGATGTGAGCGGCCTCGCTCTGGCCTCTTGAAATGGCATCTGTTTTGAAATGCGACTCGGCTTCAATCCGAAGCTGACCATAACACGCATGGCATGGACGGGAGGTGTTTACTAGATACGCTTTTGATATTTGATGTTTGCTAATCATATTAAAGCCTTGAAACAAAATCCCGGCCACGATCAGTCCTCACAATGGCAACACGAGGCAGGAAATGCCACCGGGGAGCTCCGCCCCCCGGGTGTTCCCGAAGGCTGGGTGGCTCAGCCGGGAGCACAGGAGAATCTGGGTCTGCTGCTCAAGGGAACAAGGGCTTGGTGACTCACTCTAATCCCTTCTGTGACTAGCCATGGGTAAGTCGCTTTCCCCACTGGGCCTCAGTTTCTTCGTCTTACAATTACAGCCCAGAGGTGGAAGGGTCCCTTCCCTGGCTACCGCTGCCCGGAGGTCAGGAGCCTTCATGGACAACATCACAGGTGAATAATGAATAGTCACTGATGATTTGACTGCAGCAGTTTCCAATTCTCTCCCTTCAGTCTGACCCTGTGACCACTGCTGCCTTGCTGTCCCAAGAGATCGATGCCTCCGAAGCAGCCCCTCCACTGTGGCAAGCGAACCCCACGTTTGCTGACCGGGCAGGGGGCAGACTCAGGACCTGGACCAGGGCTCTAACTCTCAAGAGTGCGTTCCTAATGACCCATGGACATGAACAGCAAATAGGATCGACTGGGGGTCAGGAGGGGGCGTGGATTGACTGCAGGGAATGGAAGGGTGAGGAAGGGGAGCGGGGGGTGTGGAAATGCGATGACTATAATACAACAACAATCAAATGAAATTTTTAAAAATTAAAATAATTAAAAATATAAAAAAAAGAGGGCATTCCTTTCTGGAAGTAGGACCCTAAGAATGGAAGGCAAAGTATTTAGGGCTGAAAGGGGCTCTGGAGGTCATCTCAGCCACCTGCCCCTTTTCCTGGGTGAGCTGCCGGTGTCCCCTGCCCATGCGTCACGCCTTAGAGCCTCACGATCACACGGACCCCATCCTCTACCCACCTGTCCCTCAATGGGGATGTCCTCTTAGACTCTCTCCTACATTAATATGATCTTGCTTCCGGCTTACCTTGCACTGAATTGGAAAGTGGATGAAACCTCCATCCCAGGGCATCGGGAGGGCGGAATGTGTCGTGTTTTCACTATGGCTCTCCGATCTGCTTTCAATTTTGCCAGGCCCTACTCCCCAGCCCTGTCCTTCCATGCCCCTGGTAACCCGACCCAATCCTAATAATGGCACCGGACAGGACCTTCCTAAGAAGGCCTGACTTTTGAAAAAGGGACCAGGAAGCCCAAGCACTTTCAAGGCTCTAAGGAGCTGAAATGAGCGCAGTGGAAAGGCAGGTGTTCACTAGGTTGGTCTTTCTAGACATGATGGTCTCCCACAAATCTCAGCCACCCAAGTCTCCAGCTTACTGGGTCATCTTGGGGCTCCCAGGACTTTTCTGAGCCATCTGGTCAGAAAATAAGGATCATCCACCTGTGGGAAACCCTCACTTGTCAGCAATGGTGAGGCTTTGCTTATATTCAAGGACCCTGAAAATATTCACTGAACCGATGCCTGAATGCAGAAGCCAGAGGGGAGGCCATGTCAGCTCGCCTTCCCGGGGCCCGTGCCAAGAGAGCCGCCGGCCACCACAGAAGCCAGCTCGGCCTTCAGCTCGTAGAGGCTGTGAAGCCCCTCAGCGGAGTGAGGTGATTGGCCATTGGCTTTGTCCTGGCGGGGAGGGGGACCTTCTCATGGGTATCAGTGCAGGACATCAGTAAAGCAATTTCCTTTGTGGGACTAATTTAGTGCTCGGTCACACAATGAGGCCTGCCTGCTAGGCCATGTCATTAACCAAACTGGCCAATTTAAAACTAGGATTGTCACAGTGAGTGCTCACAACCAGGGATACATCTTTCATCGGCCAAAGAGGAAGGAGCCAGGCCGGGGCATGAGTCTGCTCTGAAGAATCCCACAGGCGTGAGCTACCTTGCACTGGGTTCCTCCTTCACGTCAGGCACTCGGCAGACAGCCCCTGGTTGAAGTCCCTGCGCTGACGTTTGGGGTCTGCATTGTGATTCTCTCTTTGGCAGATGAAACCCAAGACCCCAGAAGCAGCGAGATGTAGAAACAGGATTTAAGCCTGCATCTCTGTCCCAACATCTAGACTCTGCCATGAACCCTCTCAGCCTTCACTGTTTTCCATGAGGTTTAAACATGGAAATTAGGCCGTTGAACATGTCACAAAACCCTGGATGGAGCAGACCAACAACTTTCATCTCAGCAGTGCTGGATGCTGCAGGTCCTAACAGATGGGTGAGGCCCTTGGTTACCGCTGAGTCCAGTGCCACCAGAACCTCCAAGGAGTAGCTGTCACTCCAAAACCCACCCCTCAGCCTGGGGTCCAACACCCCCAAACAAGGCTGTGCTAAGGGCTTCTTTGCACAGGGGGCCCGCCGCAAGCACCCTCCTGAAACCTGCAGCTGCCTTCTTCTAGGTCTCGGGCCCAGGTCTTTACTCCAGAAAAGGAGTAAGAACTCTCTGGCTCCTGCACCAGTTTTTGCTGTTGCTTTTGCTGCTATTGCTTTGTGTTTTAACTTTCAAACCATTAATAAATTGTTTCTTTTCTATTAGAAAAGTGAAGTTGAAGTTAAATGTTGAATCCCTTATCATGTCATCAATCAAAAGTGAATACTTCCTTCTCATTTTTTTTCTATGCATCATTGTGTGTCTGCGGCTCCATGAAACTGTTTTCGTAATTGTGCCTATGTACAAATTTATATCCTGTCACTTCCTCTTAATGTTATGACATAACCATTTCCTCCTGTTTTTATAAAGTCTTCATAAACATCCTTTCAATAGCTGCATTAAAACCTATTGTGAGGCTGGAACACCATTTACATAGTGAATCCCCTCTTGTCAGATTTCTAGGTTATTCCCAATTTTTCATGATAAACAATGTGGTAATGAACATACTTGTTTAAAGATTTCCTTCGGAAAGATTCCATAAAGTAAAATTACTAAGTCAAAGGCTACAAAGAGTGGAAGATCCTTCCTAAGTGTGTTCAAACAGCATCATTAATATTTAAATAGAATTTAAACATTGACTCACGACTCACAGAGTATTAAAATAGGAAGGACTCAAAAATCAACTCGTCACCTCTTCCCCTTCCAGATGCGAAACCCCAGTAGGTCTACAAGATCATGGTCAGCAGCCAACGCTCACTCGGCAAAGGGGCCTCACCCTACAGTCTCCTCACTTCAGCCACAGGGTACACTCGGATTTCGCTCAGTTCTTCACTCTTTTATCTGCCTAGACTATCCTTGTGTTGCCTCCTGGCTCATTTCGCCATGTGAGGAAACTCCCATGCCTGCGGGCCCTCCTCTTAAAGGCCTCCCTCCCTGTCCATTGGTCACCTCTGTGCTGGGGCTGTGACAGGGATACGCAGGCCCACTGTGAGCGCCCTGCCCTTGAGCATAATATGTGATTATTATGCTCGTGTATTATGCATAATACATGATTCCAGCCTCCCTGCCAGAGTGTGGCTGTCCCCAGCCATGAGCACCATAGTCAGTGTGCAATCACATGGAACATTCCCTTCCTTGTCTGGCCTACCCATGGCCTAGCCCTCGGCTCTAGGTTGGCCAGTCGGACCTAGCTCCACTGAGAATCCATTCCTCATCCCCATTCTGGCCACATGGCCACTCTGCATGGGACACCCAGCAGCCAGGCCAGTATCCAACAGTGCCACCACGGTGGGAGAAAGGATAAGCTTTTTAGCCAGAGACCAGGTTCAACTTCCAGCTCTAACACTGAACAGCGAAGGGACTTGGAGCAAGTGCCATCTTGCTGAGCACCAGTTCCCACTGTGGAATATTCCAGTAACTTCGGACGGGGCTACTCTAAGGCCCGAACATTTGTCAGGCACCTCACTCCCTCCCCTGTTACCCAGACACCTGACTTGGTTTTCTCCCCCGAAGCACTATCAGTCAGGGCCCGCCACAGTGGGCAAGCTAGAAAGAACCAGACATGATCGTCCCCTCCTCCTCCGATGGCCACAGGCTAACGGGAACATCACCGTCAGGAAGCAATGTGTACAAAGACACTGAGCCTGACTGTGTAATTACGCTGGGATTCCTTCTAGTAATTAGCTTTCCCTATGAGAAAGGCAAATAATTATCTTTCTGCCTCAGATCCAGACAGCACGTTCAGAGGCATCTATCCGCACATCCGGGTGGGGGTGGGGGCAGGAGGCCACCCAACTGAACGTGGAACTGTTTGCAGCCAATAAATTGTTCTCAAAATGTACCAGCATGCACCTCACTACAGTTTGGAGGCTGGTGAGGGTTTTATGTTTCTGGGCTGTTTTATAAATGACAAAAGGGGGTCCCATTTGGAAATGGTATATGCAAAGTGGTTACCCAGAACCCCGGCAGGCAGCCTCCATCAGGAGGTGGTGGTCAGGGCCGGGTCCACCTCCAGAACACACTGCAAGGTCCCTGCAGAGGGGCCCCCCTGGCAGTGTGGACGGCACATCCCCATGGTCTCTGGGCTCTTCAGAAAACAAGGGCCAGAGCCCCCACTGGCTGACCCGGTTCCTGCTCCATCTCCTCCCTATTTCCAGCTCTTTCACATGAACCCACCTTCCTTCTATCCTCACAATTCACCCACCCCTTTTCCTCACCTGGCTAACTCTTCCACCTTCAAGATTCACCAGGTGTAATCTTGTCCAGCAAATCATTCGTCTCCCTTGCAGACCTCCATGCAGGGCTCCAAGCAGCGTTGTACCTCCTCATCATGGCAGTTCTCCGTGTCCTTTGCAGTGGCCCTCACTAAAATAATATTCTGGAGGGCAGACACCACCTTGTATTTTTTTTTTAATATTTTTATTTATTTACTTTTAGAGAGAGGGGAAGGGAGGGGGGAAGAGAGGGAGCGAAACACCAATGTGTGAGAGATATATTGATTGGTGTCTCTCACATGCCCCCAACTGGGACCACAACCCAGGCAAGTGTCCTGACTGGGAATCGAGCCAGCGACCTTTCAGTTCACAGGCCAGTGCTCAATCCACTGAGCCACACCAGCCAGGGCCACCTTGTCTTTCTCTTGTTATCTCTTGAACCCAATACAGTGCCAAGCATTTAGTAAAACATTTGTAGAAGGACAGGAAGGAATAGTTGAGCATAGTCAAGAAAGAACATAAGTTTGCCTTTTGGGCAGTATTAAATCCGGGCCAACAAGGAGAAACTAATCCACCCGCCGCAGAGGGCATCCCAGGTAGATTCCTAAAAGGTTGGCAGACAGCGAAGGCCATTCTGGCTGGCCGCCAATGGGCCCGCCCAAATTTCCTGAAGAGGCATAGGGACAAATGTCAATAAAGTGCATCCAGCTGTCCCGAGGGAGAGAGGGAGATGGAAAGCGCTCTATTTAACTTGCTATTTGACGCTTCAGTGTCGTTTCCTCAAAGTCCTTAATTGGAATTTGATTTGAGATTATTCACTTTGGAGGAAATACGTCTATTTTCCCAGGCTGTATAATACTGCCTAATGAATTTGTTAGTGTGAACATTCTGCGTCCGTCTGGTTCCACAGGTCTAACCTTCCCTGTGAGGTCCAGCGCCTCCTCTTTCTATGAAGAATTCCTCATGCCTACTGGTCTACCTGTCACCCGGGTCCTGGAGGGTCCCGCTGCCTGTCCTCTGCACCGCTGCCACCACCAGACTGGGAGCCCATGAAGGACAGGGACTAGGTTTTCTTCTCTTCGCCATCCACACACTAAGAGCATAGTAGTAACCATCCAGAAAAGGCGCTCAGTACCTACGGTAGAAACTAGCAAACCGATGTTTTTGATGTTTTGAAAAGCTCAACAAATGCTTCCTGATACCTCTATCACCCCTCAAACCCTTAGGATTCGGTCCAGAAGTATTTGGTTCATAAGCCATAGTTATGTCTGTCTAGTCACCTACAGTTCCTTCTCAAAATATCAGACACCACCCTGGCTTGAAGGGCCTACATGCCACCCTGGCCCTGGCCCGGGCACTGCTGGAGGCATGTCAGGGCAGATGGGCTACTGAGGCAGAAAACAGGGTGCTTCCCTCAAGGAGCTCACCATCGGCGGGACCCAGGGCTGAGGGGCGTAGCCGTAATTGCCGAAGCTGGACATGAAGGTGCTGTCCCAGAACCGCAAGTCCGGTGCGCGGGGACAGGGCCAGTTACATTCATGTGGACTTTGGAGAACTTGCAGATGGGCGATCATAGAGACCAGAACATTCCAGCGAACACCAGGCAAACAGAGGACTCTGGGAAGTGATCAAGTGGGCGATGAGGGGGTTTGGAACGCTGGGGGCTTCAGATAAAACTCGGTCACCCCAGAGAGGAGAAGCACCCCCGGGCTTTTGAATTTTGAAGTGAGACAGCTCTTGTAGAGAAGACTGAAATGCCTCTGCTGGAACCCACCTTATTCTGGTCTCCAAGCTCCCTCAGCTGAGCTGCTCCACTCTAGGGACCCAACCCTGACGATGGACACCCTCTGGGAGCAGGTTCAGGCCCATGGGGGCGGCGGGGGAGCCCGGCTATAGGTAGGCAAGATCAAAGGGCCCGAATATCCTCTGGGGTCACAGCGACAAAGTGCTGTGAGCTGGAAGAGGATGGAGCCATTAGGGTAAGGAAATGAACGCGGCTTTTTCCCCCTGAATGGGCACACTGGGAGCCGCTGGGGTGGGGGTGCGGGGCGGGGGCGGACGGTGGGGGGCCAGCCCTACTCCCTGGCCTGGGAGTTAATGCAGACCGGGGAACAGTGGAGGCACTGACCCGTCTGCGGCTTTAGAGTGAGAACACTGCCGAGGTCAGAGCCGCCTGACCCCCAGCGAGGTTAACCACATCAAAGCCTCCGCTGACAGCCCGGCCCAGTGTGGCCCTAATGACTGTAAAATTGGAGTTCCCACCACCACCACCACCACCGGCCTAGCCACCTCTCCAGGTAGCCTCAGAACAGGGGTGGGAGCCAGCAAGGTAGGGACCCCACAGCCCCGCATTTCACCAACTTGGGGACCTCACCCTTTGTCCTGAACTGATCTACAGGGGCCACCCACCCACCCACCCACCGTTCCCAGAGCATCCATCACCCCTCCTGACTTCCCTGTTCTGTTCTGGGTAACAAAAATAACCCTCAGCTTTTAACTTGCTCGAGTGTTGAGTCAGTCGGTAAAGAAGTGCACTGATGCTCTTTAGATGGCTTCTGTTCTGCCTATTATAACAGTAAGGAAAACAGAGCAAAACCTAAAGGAGAAAATAAAAACCATCCCAAAGAGAAGTTCTTGCTAATGTCCTTAGAATGTGTCTTACCAACCTTCTCCTGAAGCATTTGTTGTTGCCTAGTTAAGGTCGTTCTGTGCTTATAATTTCATACCTTGAATCTTTTGACTTATGTATATACTAAGAATATTCTCGCCCTGGCTGGTGCGGCTCTGTGGATTAACCCAAAGGTCACCGGTTCAATTCCCAGTCTAGTCTATGTGATTAACATCTCTCCATATGGATGATGTTTAATATCTGCGTTAGGTTCCAAGGCTACCCCTCGTAGAACAGCAGAGGCTGGGCCATGCTGTGATGACGCATCCACCTCTAGGTTGTTCCCCGTATCCATGCTATTGGTGTGAATCCTTCTGCACAGGTTTAGGTTTGGGCTTGCTTGCTGGGTGCCTAAGACATCAGAGCCATCTCGGTCTAATGGCCTCTTTTGTATTAATGTAGCACACTCTTTGCCGTTCACTAATTATTCCTTTTTTATCAGTCTTCTCTGGTTGAGTAGACTGGGTGGTAGAATGCTAAAGAGTTGGGAGTTGGGGGTGGGGATCAAATTCCAGCTCCACCTTCAGGGAGGGGCCTTGTGGCCTTGGGCAATCCTGTTTAATCAACAGCAAAATGCAAATAACCATAGTATCTGTCTCTGGGGGGTTGCTGCAAGGATGAAATACTGTTGTACCATGACGCAAGAGGGCTATCAGAGATTCCCGGGCCTGTGTCAGAAGGACAGAGCAGCCAGCCTGAAGGATTGCCCTAGACCAAAAATGGCACCATGGGAGCATGGAAAAGGAAGAAAACACAAAATGTATCCAAATCCATGAGTTCATACTAATTTTTATGTTTATTTTTTTAAATATATCAGTAGATTTTATTTTATTTTATTTTTTAAGATTTTATTTCATTATTTTTAGAAAGAGGGGAAGGGAGAGAGGCAGAGAGGGAGAGAGACATCAATGTATGGTTGCTTTTCACCTGCCTCCAGGCACAGACCTGACTGGAGACCTGGTTTGCAACCTGGTTATGTGCCCTGGCTGGGGAATTGAACCTGTGACCTTTGGGTTCACAGGCCGGCACCTTATCCACTGTGCTACCTGCCAGGGCCCCATAATAATTTTTAAATCTCATGTCCACCCTAGAAGTTGTTTGGGCTCAAAGACATTCTGAAAAATGATAAAAAGGGGAAATCTAGTATTTTAAAAGAGAATTAAATGATATAGCACATCTTTCTCACCTTAATTTGTCAGTGCAGAGTAGGGATTTAATCATGTTATGCTTTACTAGGCAATTAGAATATGAGGGTTTTGAGAGCAGGAAATAAATCATGTGTGTGTGTGTGTGAGAGAGAGAGAGAGAGAGTGTTCACTACCCCAAGTCAAGGCTCTTTCCATCAGAATCATCTTTTTCTTTTTCTTTTTTTTTTAAGATTTTATTTACTATTTTCAGAGAGAGGGAAAGGGAGAGAGACAGCGAGGGAGAGAGACATCAACATATGGTTGCCTTTTTCACCTGCCTCCAGCTACAGACCTGGCTGGAGACCTGGCTTGCAACCTGGTTCTGTGCCCTGGCTGGGAATTGAACCAGCAACCTTTGGGTTTGCAGGCTGGTGCCTTATCCACTGTGCAGCCAGCCAGGGCCAGAATCATCCTCTTTTTATCCCTTCTTTCTTTCTCTTGATGAAAGTATCTCTAGTTCACCAGGGACCAGTTTATGCTTAGGCTCTGAGCAAGTGCTCAACTAATATAGATCAATTCCCATCTCCGAATCCACAAAAGTCTTCCAATAACACACTCCTCTCCCTTTGGCTTTTGAAAAGCAAGATGAGAAAGTTCCACAGGCAAAGGCAAGGGCTCCGGGAGGGCACTCTTTGATCCAGGCTCGAGTTTCCCTCCCCTCCTCTCTCTGCCTCACTTCTTGAGTAGGAGTGGAAGGCGACTGCTTGAAGAAACCAGGTCATTAGAGCTAACAGGGACCCTTGCAAACACCCCACCCAACCCCCTCGCTTACAGATGAAGCAACCCGGGCCCTCAAAGGTGAAGTGACTTGCCCAAGATCACAAAGCCAGTCAGAGAGGCTCCAGAGGGGCCCTTCCTGTAGTGTTTTCAATAAGGCACCAAAAAAGAAATGTGAAGTTCAGCTTCAAGATTGCAGAAATGGCTTGGCTGAGGCAACCAAATTCAGCTCTGCTTCTTGAGCAGGAAAGAGAAAAAGAATGGTTTAAATTGCTCTGCACAATACCTGTCCCCAGGTGCTGTTCTGCACAGCATTTGGAAGGTCATTTGTGGGAGTTTTATAGGGTTTTCAAGGTGGAATCACAGCTTCTCCCAAATGCTCTTAGGCCAAAGGGCCACATAACAGGTTCTGAACAGGCCTGGCCTTCCTGGTTGTGCAGGAGCTGCTAATCCCTATTTCTCACGCCAGTCAACCCAAAGCTCCTCCTGGACGTGCTTCCTGCAGTTTCCCACCCTGAAAGAGCACCATCCGCTCAGCTGTCAGGTGCAACTCCTGGAAGTGATTCTGATCTTTCTCCTTGTTGTCCCTCCCGGTCTCCTTCCTAAGAGCAAGTCCCACGGACTCTGCCACTAAAGGGCATGTGGACTGTGACGGCTGCATCCTTCCTCACTGCTACCACCCCAGCCTGAACCACGGTCTTCCCCACATGGGGAAAGTTCCCCAAGGGATTCCAACATGCCGACAAGTTTGGGGCTCTCTGGTCCGCACCTGTTATGTCACAGTAGGCAGAAAATGTTCTGGGTAACTGGGTAACATATGCCGAAAGGAAGGATGAGAGCAAAGAAGGAAGCAATATTAATTGAATGTCTAGTATATGCAAGGTTCTATAATAAGTCATTTTGTGCACTTTCATTTGACTATGAAAGCAATTCAGGGAGAAAGGCATTATTTATTTCATTCAGGTAGCAAGTCCTAGGTGCTTACCATTATTCTAAGCTCTTTATTAATGAGTTTACTCTTCATAGCAAACTCATGAAGCAGAGAGTATTATCATTCTTATTTCCTACATAGGGAACTGAGGCACAGAGAGGTCAAGGGACAGGTCCAAGATCTGGTATTAGCACCTCCATTAAATCCGTTCTGTTTCCAGTCCAACTGTGTAGCCTCTGCCTCTATGACTCTCTGTATATGATTTTTAAAAATCGCAGCTCAAAGACATAAACTAATTTAAAGTCACAGGCAGGTGTTCATAGTAGCTTCATTCGTAACTGCCAGAACTTGGAAGCAATCAAGATGGCCTCCGACTGGTGAACAGATAAATAGCTGGGCACATGCAGACAATGGAATATTACCCAGTGTCCAGTGCTGAAAAGTCATGAGCTATCAAACCACGAAGAAACACAGGAAATTTAAATACATATTACTAAGCGAAAGGAATCAATCTGAAAGGGCTGCATACTATATTATTCCAACTGTGTGACATTCTGGAAGAAGCAAAACTATGAAGACAGCAAAAAATCAGTGGTTTCCAGGGGTTAGGGGGACAGATGAATAGTTGAAGCACGAAGTATTTTTAGGGCAGGGAAATTACTCTGCATGATACTATAATAGTGGACGCGTGGCAAATACATCTGTGCAAACCCGTAGAATGTACAACACCAGGAGTGAACCTTAAGGCAACCTGTGGACTGTGAGTGATAATGATGTGTAGGTTCATCAGCTGTAACAAATGTACCACTTTGGTGGGGGATGCTAATCATGGGGAAGTTTGGACATACAAGGGAGTAGGCGGTATATGGGAAATCTCTGTACCGCCTTCTAAATTTTGCTATGAACCTAAAACTGCTGCAAAACGTAAAGCCTGTTTAAGGGAAAAAATAGGCATTTGGCACATGCAGTCACTTCATCCCATTTCATATTGCATTCCCTGTACTTCTCATGCAGGTGTGTCTATGACAGCACTCACTCTAAGAGCCCTGAGAACACTGACCACACAGTTCATTGCTTCTCATTCCCCCCCCCAAAAGTTGGTCATGATGCTAAGGCCCAGTAGATGCTTAATAAACAGTTTTTTAAAGTTGTAGAGGTGCTCAAAATGAATGAGTCAGACTAATTTCAGGTACATATGGTTAGGCTCAATACCTAGCAGAACTTGTTCTTCAATAGAAACATTAGAATGATTTGCAATTCACCCATCAAAGCACCAGCCGATAGTACCCAGCTCTCTGCTCACTAATGAAACTTCCTTCCATATATATAAAGAGGGCCTGCAGTTTGTAAAATGCTTTTGTAAATTGATAACCCAAGGTAATAATGATTTTAATAATGTCATGAATAAGATCATCATCGTAATGATCAATATGATAGTGAGCAGTTCTCTGACCATGGAGAAAACAATGATTCGGAATTCATAGGAGGTAAGTCAGTTTTAGAAATTGATTTCCTACTGTGAGACCCCCCAGCCTGTTCACTGAGCCCTTCCTCTGGCCGGAGACAAAAGAGCACCCTTTGTCAGTCGACCTTGTTCCTGCACACTTTTGTTACCGTTCTTAATTTGTATGTCAGCTTAGCCATTTGTCCCGTTAAAGGAATCATTTAATTAACTCCCAGAAAAATATGAAAGAAATTCATTTCCTTTATTTCTTTCATCTCCTATTATAATTCTACCTAAAATGTTTATTGATTGAGACTTCTAGCCAAGGTGGAAGCGCGGGTAGTCATGCCTTACCTCCTTCCACCACCAAAAGGATTACATCTACCTCAAAACTAAAAACAACCAAAACTACCCGAAAATTGAACAAAGATATAAAGAAGTAATACTCATCCAGACAGGTAGGAAGGGTGGAGCCAGAGGAGAGAGAACATGGTGTGGCAGCAATGGTGGCTACAGTGGAGGCAGAGACAAGGCAGTGGCTGAGACCTGCCAGCAGAAAGAGCAGTCCCACATTATAAAAATCAGGAGGGATACCATGGGAGCGATCCCAGCCCCGGACCAGACCGTGCAGTGCCAGGGAAAATAAAGCCTCATTGCTTCCGACTGTGAAAACAGTGGGGGCAGGGCAGCAGAAGAAACTGCTAGTCTCTCAGTAGAGTCCATTTGTTTAGTTAATGACTTAACTCTTATGAATTCTGAATCATTGTTTTCTCCATGGTCAGATGGGTGCAGGGTGACCCATTTCACCACATTGTGATGCAGTATGTGGGGGAGGGTTGGAGAGAGAACAATGCTGCTGGCTCAAGCAACCAAGATGACCACCTAAGACTCTGCCCCTTACAACGTAACAGGTGCGACAGCTCTACCTAAGATGCAGAGGCAAACACAGGAGCCTGTCAAGTTGAGGAGACAGAGAAGTATGGCCCAAAAGAGGGAGTGGATCAAGGTACCAGTGGGAGAACTAAGTGATAAGGAGATAGCCAACCTAACAGAGGCACAGTTTAAAATGCTGGTGATAAAGATGCTCACAGGCTTGACAGATATGCTTGAATATGGCAGATGCAGAAGGGAAGAAGTGAAGACTATGCTAAGTGAAACAAAGGGAAATCCACATGAAACCAATGGTGAAGGGAAGAAAGCCAGGGTCCAAATAAATAATTTGTAACATATGGAAGAAATAAACAGTCAACCAGTACAGAATGAAGAGACAAAAATAGAAAAAGAATGAGGAAAGGCTTAAGAACCTCTGGGAAGACTTTAAATTTACTAACATCTGAATCATAGGTGTGCCAGAAGGAGAAGAGGAAGAGCCGGAAATTGAAAACATAATGAAGGGAAACTTCTCTAATTTGGTGAAGGAAATAGACATACAAGTCCAGGAAGCACAGAGAGTCCCAAACAAGCTAGAACCAAAGAGGAACATACCAAGACACAACATAATTAAAATGCCAAAGGTGAAAGGCAAAGAGAGAATCTTTAAAGCAGCAAGGGAAAAGCAGAGAGTTACCTACAAGGGGTTCCCAAAAGACTATCAGCTGATTTCTCAAAGGAAACTTTGCAGGCAAGCAGGGACTGGCAAAAAGTACTCAAAGTGATGAAAGGCAAGGACCTACAACCAAGATGTCTCTATCCAGCAAAGCTATTATTCAGAATGGAAGGGCAGATAAAGTGCTTCCTAGACAAATTAAAGCTAACATAATTCATCATCACCAAGCCATTATTACATGAAATGTTAAAGGGACTTATTTAAGGAAAAGAAGAAGATCAAAACTACGAACATTAAAATGACAACAAACTCACAACTATCAACAACTGAATCTAAAAAATAAAAACAAAAACAAACTGAGCAAACAACCAGAATAGGAACAGAATCATAAGTATGGAGATCATTTAGAGGACTATCAGCTGGGAGGGGGAGGGAGTAAGAGGGGGAAATGGTCCAGAGATTAAGAAGCATAATTGGCAGGTATAAAACACACAGGGGGTTGTAAAGACTAGTATAGGAAAGGGAGAAGCCAAAGAACTTACATGCCTGACCCATGACATGAACTAAGGCGGGTGGGATTGCTGGAGGAAAAGGGGGTACTGGGCAGAGAGGAGCAAAGGGAAAATAAATTGGGGCAATTTTAACAGCATAATCAATAAAATATAAAATAATAAAATAAAACGTTTACTGATTGAGTAAAATGAGGGCAAAGGCAGGCACCAAGTCTTATGCACAGTCAGCACTATTTCAGTCTCCTGGGCTTTGGCCCGCAGCAGGTGGCATGAGGCTCCCCATTTAGAGGACGTGCTCCTCATGGCTCCGTGCTGACCATCGCAGCCAGGCGGAGCTTCTGTCCCTTGAAATCCTCCTGCACGTGCCATTCTCCACCTGCCTGGCATGGTCTTACCATTCTATCCCATTTCTCTGTTGAGTTGCCTGCAAGATATTGCCCCTGCCTGCAGTAACCCTCATCTTACAGGTGAAGAAACGGGGCTCAGAAGGATGAAGCGTGTGGCCCAAGTTCACACAGCTTCCGATGGCAGAGCCGGGGCTGGACCCAAGCAGAGGCTGTGTGCGGCTCGGGGTCCGTCTGCCTCGACCGCTGAGGGTCAGTGACCATCTGTGCTACAGGGAGCAAACCCTGGGTCCTGCATTTCCTCAAGTGTAAAAGAGGGGAAATGAACTCCCTGGGGCGGTGTTGCAGACACAAATGGGATTCATCACCGAGGACCCCCTAACGTGCCTGCCACCTGAGAGGTGCTCCGATCTGTGTCTCAGCTTGGCCCTCTGAAGCTGTGTGACCCGAAGGGGGTCAGTCAACCTCCCTGCGCCTCCATTTCCTCATCTGTACAATGGGGACAGAAATGTACGTTCCTTATGAAGATGCTGTGACAATTAAGTGAAGTAATATATTTGAGGAGCTTAGAAAACAAGTAAGCTCAATAGATACTCGTCACTCATGGTGGTATTATTATTATTATTACCGTTGTCCAGTTGCATGTGTTTTATGGTTTAATCGATTGAGACCATGTCAGCGTCTGCTGTTTTCATCAGTCCAACTTCCTAGTTATTGTGCTGTGGTTTTCCGTAGTTTTCTGTTACCATATTAGAGGCAGTAGCCCAGGTTATCAAAGGGCACACCCACTGGCCCAGGGTTTCTCAATTCAACTAACATTTCCTGATGCTGGCTTCGCACCAGTTCTGTGCTGGGGTCTTCAGAAGAGATGGAGAAACATCTGCGAGATGCGCCCCTTGCCCTCCAGAGAACTGCAGATAGCCTCTATAACCAAACTCAAAGAAATGTCTTTACCAGCTCAGGGGAAATAGAAATCAGCACAATCTAAGGGGAGGTTTGGGTTTTGGAACCAAGTCCTCTTTCTGAAAGGGACTTTCCAGTGAACGCCAATTAGAATGCTGAAAGATTGGAAGAGGAAAGGGCTCTGGCAATCTGATCTTCAGGTCCGGGGTATTCACTTGACAGAGAGAGAAGCAGAGGCCCAGAGAAGGCAGCAGAATTGCCCAAGGCCACACAGCACCATGGTGGCCATAGTGGGAAGGAAGCAAGGCATGTGCACTGACTGATTTTCTGGCCCATGGGAAGGACTTGGGGGCAGGGGGGCAACTGACCCTTTTGGGGCCTCCATGGTCACCTGCAACCTGTTAGGCATTTTGAACCCAGCACAATATTGCTAATTCAGGCTGGGTTCATCTAGAATTTGCTTTTTCTTTTAAACCCAAAATGCTAGCCTCTAAAAGTTGGCCTAAGCAAATGGAAGTATGACTAAGCTTAGACTCTGCAAAGTATGTTCTTATCATCTCACTAGAGCAAAGGCCTTTAAGATAGGTAATAGTGATGGGGGAAACTGAGGTTCAACGAGACCAAACAATGGAGCAAAGTCAGGCATCCCAACCCACTCCTGCCCTGTTCATACCTTCTCATTCTTGCTTTGCTGAAGTGACTTTGGTTTTGTTATTATTATTTTAACAGACACATAATACCCCCAGGTTTCCCATCTGCCTGTGGAAACTTGGAATAGCGGCAGGTTTGCTGAAATCCTCTCTTTTTTATTTAAGAGCATATATAAGTCACTGGTATTTTATTTATTCAAAAGGTGTTATGCATAACAGAGAGGTGGCCAGGAAACCCAGAGCCTCAGCCCCAGAGCACGTCAGAACAATGGGTATGTCGTTCAAAGGCAAAGCTAAGGTACAAACTGCTGTGTTCCCGATGCTGTCCTGGGCTCTGTCTCTATGCTAGAGGACAAGCCAGCCAGGTGGTGCACTTCCAAAGGGTCAGGGGCAAAGATGTCAGGGATCCAAAGCCAAGTCTTCCTAACTCCTCACCCTGACAGGAGTCCCCAGTGAGAAAGGATGCTAGGACCTTCGGGATTGCTTTGAAAACTTCTGGGAGGGAGGCCCTGTGGGAAATGTCTGGAACTCTCTCAAATTGGCTCCATTTCAGACCCCCAGGACCAAGAAAGCATTCAAAGGGGCGCCCTGAAGGAACCATTTATATGGAGATCTTCTTGGGGGGCTGTTCGGGGGCTTGGATGCAGTCCACGGCTAACAGGGCTATTTCTGTTCCAACCAGAAGACGCCTAACTATCTCTGGCTTCTAACCAGTTATAATAGCTAAATACACCCACTTTCATAAGAAAGAGAAAGCAAGAGAATGGGGCGGGATGCGGCTCTGAAGCCAGAAAGAAAGAAAACGTAGTCAAGAAAGAAAGAAAAGGAGATGCGTTCTTCCTTTTTACGAAACATCACAGCTGGAAGGGACCTCCTATCTTAGCTCCTCCAGATGTTTGGAGTCGAAGGATCCTGGTTCCTACTCAAGAGAAAGCGTGAGAGATGGACAACGAATGAATGGCCTGAGGGACCCACCAGAAAGCACAATCCACACTCCTGGACTTCTAGGTACATCTGCTACCCACGGGGCTCCCATCAGGACAGTCTCCCACCCCCACTTTTTCTCCTTTTTCCCAATCCTCCTCCTCCCCAAGTCCACGGAGGGCAGAAGGAGCAGAGCACAGGAGCCAGAGAATGTTGTGAATAAATCCTCGCCCCACGGAGGCTCGGTTTTCTTTGTGTGTGAAATGGGGGGTGATAATATCTACCTAGGAATGTTGTTGGCAGGCTGAGGGGCACCCATGGCTTTAAGTGGCAGCTGCAAAGGACGTGTCAGCCCGTCATGAAAGCTAAACACCTTTCCTGCTCCACAAGGACTTGCCGCAGAGTTCCCTGTGGAAGGAGCTCACCGAGAGTTTTCAAGGAACCAAGTCGCATTTCAGGCCCTCGCCTTTCGTGTGCACTGTTCCCCAGGACTGATTGAAAGTTGTGCTGACATCAGTCACCTAGACAAGGTGGGAGCTGAGCTAAGGCTTAAAGGAAAAGCACCTCCCGAAGCATTAAATTCAGAAGGGGAGGGAGGAGAGGTGTTTGTGAGCAGGGGGAACCCCTCTAAGGGAGGTAAGAAATCCTGGCAATGCCTGGGCAGACTACGGGACCCACCTGGGGTTCGTCTTGTGAAGGAAAAATGTCAGGGAGCCTTCGGGTGCAGTTAGCATAGTCATCAATAGTTCCGGTTGACCTAATGATGAACTAATTGATAACAAAGAGTCCCTAAGTGCGATCTCCTCATTAGTAACCTTTGTGATGTTGATTGAGCTAAGCAGGTAGGCTCACCTGAGACAGTCGTTCCTCCCTCATCGATTCCCACCTCCCTCGGATTTTTTTTTTTGTGATTAGCTCTGACGTTGTCCCCAGAAATTCCAAGCACCAAAGGCGTGTGCGAGTCACTCATCTTTTCTCCTCCAGGGACTGAGTCGTTACTGCCTAGCTCCTGTGAATGTCCTCCTGAGTATGTTGTATGCAGTTCTCTTTACCACCAAGGTGGACCCAGGGGTATTTGGTTAAAATGCAGGTTGGGGTTGGGTCGACGTGGGATGGAGACCATGGCACCGCGTCTCCAGCAAGGTCTCCTTGGGCAACGCCAGGGCTGCTGGTCCACAGTCCACGCTGAGCAGGAGGCTGCCGGTGGAAAGGCACTTGCGCCCACCCATCATTATAACCCAATCTCCTTGCCAGAGGAACACAGAACTCAGGAAGTGCACTACCTGATGGGATTTTCTCCGTGCCTCCCTCCCTCTCGGGAGCTGATAACAATCTCTTGCGTTGGAGCCACTGATGGTGTGCAGGGCCATTTCCTGTCTGTCGCCTCACTTCTCTTCCGCCCACCCAGTTCCTGTGTCAAAGGAGGAACATGAGGTTCAGGGAGATCCGCATTTTCCAAGCAGGTCAGGTCTGGGTGGCACCCGAAAGTGGACCTTGAGCCCACAGCCCGCTTGGTCCGGTGGCCTCTGACCTGGAGCAGAGGGAGGGGGCCCAGGGTGGTCTTGTACCTCAAAGCTAAGCGTCCTGTATATACATCATCTCAACTCACTTTTTACAACAACCCTGTGGGGTAACATATTATTCTTTCTTCAACAGCGAAGGAAAGACAAGCCTGCAGAAGCTCAACGATTTACTCCATATCACACAACCACAGGGCAGGATTCCCAGGCGGGGCTTCTGACACCCAGGTCTGTTCCTCTAGTCGTCCATTTGCGTCTCTTAAAGGCGTTACGTGGTCTCTCCGTCTCCACGTTCCCCACATCAGAGATAGTGACTTACTTTTCTAGAAATGTTCATTATGCTCTAGAAGTACCTGCTGAGTAGAGTTCAATGGAACTGACCGATGATTTCTAGTACATTGTATGTCAATAGTTTATTGCCTCCTGAAGTGATTTGGAAATAAGAACAAGGCGTTTCATTCTCTAAAGTGAGGACAACTTTATGCTCCTGAACTTGCTACAGAGGAAATGCTGTAAATGGAGGTATAGTTAGAAACAGGGCAGCCAAAGCACCATAATTATTTGTTTGTCTGTTAGACTTTCTGGTGGGTGAAAGATCCAACCTGCGGCCAGGTTTATTTTGTCATTTTTATTTCATCCTTCGAAATAGTAAACATAAATATTCATCATAACTATTCTTTTTAAGCACCTATTACCTACCAGATACTGCATTAGGAATACACTCTTTTGCTTAAACGTTACAAAAAGCCTAAAAATTAGGTGTTATTATCTTTAGAGCTATAAAAAGGATGCTACCAAGCTCGAGTGCCCACCCCGAACCAGGAGAATTTCCAAACTTCCTCCGACTCTGTCTCTGTCTCCTCTTGGTTTTCATGACCACATCTTTCCAATAATGATGGAATTTAATATGAAAATGAGATTAAGTTGACTGATGTGATCACACTGAAATCAGCATTTATTTATGTGTTTATTCATTTCTTTATTTTCTTAGAGGTAGGGGAAGGGAGAGAGAAAAAGAGGGAGGGAACTATTGATGTGTGAGAGAAACATTGATCGGTTGTCTGTCATACGAATCCGGACTGGGGACCTGGTCTGCATCCTAGGCATGTGCCCTGACTGGGAATTGAACCGGCAACCTTTCTGTTTGTAGGACGATGCCCAACCCACTGAGCCACACCAGTCAGGTCCAACAATATGGTCATTTTTACCATATATCTGGTTTTCTATTCTCCACTCCTTCCCACCCTTCAAATAGATGTGCTGATTTCCAGGCCATGGAGAACTAAGTGGAAGTCCAGAGAAGGAGATCATCAGCCAAAGACCCCCAGTGTCCGCACCCAAAGAAGCCATATGACTCAGGGGCCGTACCCCAAGACACCAATTTATCCACAGCACATCTTTCCATTTTCTGGTCAAACATGTTGTTACTGCTTTTGGCCGAAATCCATGCAAGACTTGCAGGGAGTGAGAAAGAATGGGCCCAAGGTCATTCACAGAGAACCATGAAGGTGGATTATGCTTCTGAGCATGAAAATATTAACATTTTGGAGCAATTTTACAAAAAGCCATCCCACAGATCCTTCCCTCACAGTCTCGTAGTCTCGTTCATTCCAATCAAGTATTGTCCAGAGAACAAAGTACAACATCTCACGTGAATTTCGCTTTGACTCTTCGAATGATGTAAAGAAAAAAAGATCATAAAGCTATGTTTCTCTCTGGCTCAAATTGTCAGCAACTCCATTGTAATGGAATGGATCCTGTATGGATGACTTCACCTGAGTTCCTGGCACAGTTTCAGACACGAAAAGCAGGCTGTACACCTTGAGGGAGACCCTTCAGCTTGGCGGTCCGCTGGTCTCGGGTTCATCAGCAGCTGCCTTCGATACAAAAACAGTCAGTTGGAAACTCAGGGCCAGAAGCTAGAGTCTCAGCTCAGGAAGGGGAGCGTACAAGATCAAGGCAGGACACCCTACTGTCCTCCCCTGGAGCTGCCCCTCACTGCCCAGGAGATAGAGCAAGGTGGGAGGAGACAGAAGAGTTGTCTCTCCATCGCTTTATCCTCATCGCCTGACAGCCTGCGTAGCGAAGGTACCAATATCAGCCATGGGAAGGCTGGAAAAGGAAGAGAGGCAGGCGGGAGGCAAGAAGGAGCCTCCATCCTCTCAGCAGAATAGGAGAGGACATGCCAAGAAGGGGAGACCTGAGAGCAGAGGGGTGTGGAACAGCCTGGACTAGAATGGAACTAGGTGGACTAGAACGCAAGGGGCAGGGAAGGGTGCGGGCCAGAGCGGGAACAGTGGGTTTCCACTGCCAAGCGAGAGCGCTTGGTCTTTATTCTCTCGATGATGATGATGATCATGGCTCTTTGAACCGTTTTCAGGAAGACAGAGGTGCAAATGGAATTGGGTTTTAGACACAGCATTCTAGCCCAGGCTGGGGGTAGGGGCACGGGGAGATGGGTTGGTGGGGGAAGGAGCAGCTAAGGGAGGAGGAGAGGAGCCCTAGGGGTCATCCAGACAAGCGGAGAGGTGGGGGCACAAGGTCCTGGTGCCCAGGGGCTGGGGGAGCAAGAGGAGGGGAAAAATCAGATTTCTCATGCAGAAGAACACGGGGGGAGAAAACAGGTTTACAATGTCCAGTGAGGAACATGAGAAATGACTACTCTCTGGTGCTTTTCTGTTTCCCTTTCACTTAGTCCGGACAAGGGCGGCAACAGTTCAATGACGCCTTTCTCTTTTCAGCCACTCTGGCCATTCTCCGGCGGTGGCAGGGAGCTGCTGGGGGCGAGGCCTTTGGCAGACGCGGGGTGACAGCCGGGGTGCTAGTCAACAGAGCACACGGCACGGGCAGCACCTGGCCCGTGCGGGGCGCCTCCGCCTGCCCGCGTGTCCCAGGGCCCTGCCGCTCAGCCTGGAGCTGGTTCCAACCCCGTGACAGGGAGGAAGGCCGCACGGGCTGCGTCCCCACCGGCAGAGTGCAGGGACTGAGGACTTGCTGGACAGGCTCTTCCTCCGGCTTGCTTATACTGTCGATTTTTTTTGTTAATTACGGTGACTTTTTAAAATTTACTTCTGCACATGGGTGTTCTTTTCTCTCCTTCCCTTTCTTCCCCCAGTTTCAAAACAGCAGCAGCGCGCCTGTGCCATTTCGGTGTGGTGGATGGAGGCGGCTTCCCGCCCCCCAGACCCCTTTTTCCTGGCGTCCTGGACACCTGGGACTCTTGACCCCCTTCCCAGGGCGGGAGCTGGAGGAGCCAAAAACCACACCGTCAAGGATGAGTCTTCGCTCCCAGTGGCTCCTCGTGTCTTCAAACCCCCGCTGCCTTGTCCCCACAACCCTGGGCACGAAGAGAAGACCAGGGGTTCCCTCATCTCTCCTGCCAGCTCTCTCCTGCCTGTTTTCCTCAGCCTGGCTCTCGGCCTCTCAACCTCTGCGTTTCAAGCTGCGTCTCAGCCTTTGTCTGTCTCTCTCTGTATGTTTCCGTCCCTTTCACTGCTCAGTCTGTCCGTCTTCTCGTCTGCCCGTCTGTCTTGGACTTTCTGTCTCTCTTTGTCTGTCTGTCCTTCTCAGTGTCTCTTTCAGTCTGTCTCTAGCTCACTCTCTCTGTCTCACCGTCTCTCGGTCTCTCCCTCTCTCTCTCTCAGACTCTTTCTTTCTCTTTTCAAATTTCAAAGCAACCCCCTGAATGACTGACTATTCAGCGCCGGCAGAATGAGGCCTCTCTCGGGCTGGGCTGCAGTCAAAGCCGTGCGCACTTCTAAAGGGGCTGCAGGCCGGGCTACCAGGGCGCGGGCGGGTGGCGGCGGCGGGCGGCCGGCGGCCGGACTGGCCATCTGTATGCAAATCTCAGCAGGGCCAGCAAACGTGCATCAGCCTGGCCGGCCGGCGGGCTGCACACACAGCAATTATCAGTGCACATCAGGCCTTTGTGCCTGTGGCCGGGCTTTGTGGGTGTCGGGGCTGCCCGGCACCTGCACCTCGGACGTGGCAGATGGCAGGACTTGGCAGCAATATGGAAGTTTGCCTGAATGTGGCCAAGCCGCAAATGGACATCTTTTCTTTCTTCCCGGGGGTGGGGAGCTGCAGCGAGAGGATTAATGCTAGATTACCAGACATGCAGGCAGTGGGCAAATATTTATTGAGTGCCTACTATGTGCCCTGTCACCAGCCGTGTCAGGAGGAAAAGGAAAGAATCCTGGGAGAGAGGTACTGACTTTCAAAATTGCTACATGTAAAATGGGAGACTGTGGACAGGACTGCCCCCCTGGACCCTCTTCCCCAGCCAGCACCCCCAGAGCCCACCCCCTGCCTGGCCCCCTCTTGGGCCCATGCTGTGCCCGCTGCAGTGGTGCCCTGGTCTCAGCGCTTCTACCCACAGGTTGGTGTCACCTTGAACCCCAGTTGAGGGGCCCTCAGCCCGGGATGCAGGCAGGAAAGCGCTGTTTCTCTGTCCATCGGCCCTCGGAGTGGGTGATGATTCCGTCCACGGCAGAGACCGGCCGTGACCACCATTGGGCGAGGGGACAGGTTTCTCCCCCAAGATGTCGAGTGAGCTCCTCTCTGCTAAGTCTGGCCGCTTTTGCCCCAGACGCTGACCAGAAGCATTAACTCATCAACTCCCACTGCGGTGCTGCGCGTGGGAGTTTGACAAAGGAAGCAGCTGGTTCGGAGACATTCAGTGAAGACAGAGATCTTAGGGTGAGGCGAGGGAGGAAGCGGAGCCTGCCAACCTCAGTCTCCCGCCCCAGTGCTGAGCTTCAGGGATGATAGGACAGGTCCTGCCTTCAAAGGTAGTTGTTCTCTGCTGAGCAGGACCATCCCAAGGCCGGGCTCTATAGAGAAAACCTAGAAACAGGGCCTAAAAATCCTGTTTGTTCCCAAATAACGTGCTCCTGGCACTGTCCTGCCACACCCGAGCCTCACTTCCTCCCTGACCCTCTGCTCAGCCCTCCCGCGGCTGCACCCCTGGTCCTCACTGTGTTGTTCATCATTGCCTCGGTTGGGAGCTGTTTGCTTGGCTGTGTTCGCCACGAATGATCTGGGTAACAGGGATGCAGCACCAGGGCTGCTTTGAAGCCCAGATCCCCGTAGCAGGGCAGCCCATGCACCCCAGAGCCTCACCCATCCCTGGTCTTACTCCTTTGTTCTGGGAAAATCCAGAAGGCAAAGTGACAGTGACACACAAATACTTGAGCAGCAAGAGTAACAGGGCACACGCAGAATGGGGGAAGAAGAGAGTGCCTGGTGCCACAGCATGCCTGACCAGATGTCATTTTTTGAAAACGAGAACGTGACATTGGGGTGGGGATGGGGGTGGGGTTTCATGCATGGGTGTACGTGAATAAGAGAGAATAGGCCTGGGAACCCGAAGACGAGTTCTAGGTTCAGACCTGCCAGGAACCAGCCACACTGCATTAGACGTCAATCAAATTCTCTGAGCCACATCAGAAAATGCAAGAGGTGGGGTGAGGCTCTGTCTGCGCTTGCATTGTCACACGGGCACAGAAGCAGACAGACATGTGGGTGTTGCCATGTCTAAGCGGCACAGATACATGCACACGTGCTCGATCGTCTGTTCAGTCTCTCAATCCGATGTCTCTGTGTTTCTGGCAAGGGGGTGAGCCATACATGTCCCCAGCATTTCCTATAAGAGAGAGCTCACTGTATCTGTCTCCGGTGGAATGCTGGTTTTCAAAAAGCCAGCAGGGAAAGAAAGAAGAAAGGAAACCCATTCAGACACACACGAAGCATCAGGTCTTGGGCTCGGAAGTTTCCTGTGTGGTTATTTCATTAAATCCTAACAACCCTGAAAGGCCCATAGACATTATTCTCGTTGTTTTTGTAATAAAGTAACTGAGGTTCCAATAGGACTTCCCTAAGGTCCCACAGCAGGTACATATTCAAATCAAAATTCAGTTCTAGGTCTCTCTGGCCCCAAATCCAGCAGCAGAGTCAGGGTGGCTGGACCCACAGGGCTCACACCCATAGCACCCTTCACGGTGAGGCCCACCTTCCAGCTGGTGCCACTTTCCCATCCAGGCCACAAGGTGCTCTGACAAGAACTCAGTCTCCCATGAACGTGCCAGTCCCCCAGGGGAAGACACAGCCTTTTCAAAGCAAAGACAAAGTTCCAAAAACACCAGGCCACAGCGGCTTTCCCACTCACCGCCCGGCAGAACCCAGCAGCAGTGTTGGTGGCAGATGAGGGGCCACCAGCTGAACAGGAAGGGGATGGAGGAAATGTGCTAGAAGCACCAAGAAGGGGGAACGGAAATTTGGAAACGAACTACCAGAAACCTGGAGGAGTTTGGCGTAAGACCAAAGTGCACCAACTTCACACCTTCACGGAGCCCTACAGGTGAGCCAAAACCCACCCAAACTCCTACCAGCAGACCGTTGACTGATTGAATGACCATAACACTAGTCCCTTTATGCTCTGATCTCAGTTTTCCCTACACACCCCGGATACTTGTGGAGTTCACATTCTGTCATAGGCCCCATGATTAGTGCTGGGATAGCATGATAGAGAAAGGCCTTGTCTCCTGGGGTCTCACAGTCGAGAAGGAAGACGGAGGCAGGAGCAGGCATTTCCAGTTCACTCCAGGGACAGCCTGAAGAGCTTTTGATCTGCAAAGTAGACAGCAAGCCATGGCGTTCAGGACATATGGTCTCCCTTTCCTTCCACCAGCACAAGCCACTGGCCAGAAGGTTTTGGGCTGCCTGCCTTCTGGTCACACCCGTGCATTTAGTCCAACCTGGCCTCCCTTGGTTTCCCTAGGACACAGCTCTTCCCTCTTTCTCCTCAATGAAACGGTGACATCTACATGAAAGGACTCTTTCCTTTCTGACTCACTTGGGCCCGCACTCACATCTCATTCTGCTCTGCATTCCCCCAGCCCCCAACCTTACCAACTCTTCTGACTCTAGCATTACCCCACCCTTGGGGTATCCCCTTGGCCCGACTCCCCTCCCGGGTCCACTCAGATTGCCTTTGATAAGGTCCTCAGCTCAGCCTATGCTCGAACCTCCCTACTGCCAGATTCCCGTCTCAGTCTTCTGCCTCTCAGGCAAGAGGAACAAATATTAATATAACAGTTAGCTGTGCCCGGCACTGTTTTAATGATTTGACAAGCACTAGCTCATTTAGACTTCGCAAAGAGACATACTATAATTACCCAGATTTTAGAAATGAGAAGCTGAGACACAGAGAAGGCAAGTAACTTGTCAAGGTGGGGCAACTAATAAGGGACAGCATGGAGATCTGGTCCCACACAGCGTGGCTTCCTACCATTAATCAGGGCCCTGGGTAGCTTCTCAAACCACGCCCGCACCCTGGCTGGTGGCACAGTGGATTAGGCACCAGCCTGTGAACCAGCCTGCGAACCCAAAGACCACTGGTTCGATTCCCCAACCAGGGCACATTAATGAGGTTGCAAGCCAGGTCCGTGGCTGGAGGCAGGTGAAAGGCAACCATACATTGATATGTCTCTCTGCCTCTCTGCCTCTCTCCCTTCCCCTCTCTCTACAAATAATAAATAAAACTATTTTTTAAAAAAACATGCCCAAAGCACCACCCTGGCCTGCCACTCACACCTACCCCACGTTCACATTCGTACTTATCATACCCACAAACCCTACATGCACACACCCACACAAAATACACAAATACATACACACACACACATGCACATTTAGAGTGCCTACTGTCTTACTTTCTCCATCTCCATACCCTTCCACTTCTTTTCCTGTTTTCAATTTTTTTTTTTAATTTTTTGCTTCTGGGGAGGTGGTTGAGTTTTTAAGAATTCTAATAATTTTAATAGGATGGCTTTATTTTCTACAATGAACACATTTTTTGTGATAGAAAAATAGAAAATACATTTCAATTATCAAAGCTATAAATGATCATTTGGCTGGGTATAGAAGTTTTGAATCACAACTCTTCTCCCAGATACCATAAATGTTGTTCTATTGACTGCCTTTATTCAATATGATACAGGGAAGTCTTAGGTATCCTTGAATTTTTTCCACTGTATTTATTGGTTATTTTGGGGGGTTTTCTTTTCCTGTCTGAAATTTTCTAAGATTCTTTTATTATTCATGGAATTCAATATTTTCACCAGGATATGTCAAAATGTTTGTCAGATTTTATTAAATTTTTATGATAAAGTTCACAACTTACTTTAGTATCAGAAAAATTTTATTCTGTACAGTTTTGAATATTATTTCTGATTTATCCTTTAGGCCCAGCTGTTATTCCTTTCATAGGCCATATTTACATCATCTTTCCTCTGATGTGTGTTTTTTTTTTTTTTTCTTGAGTACACTATCCTTTTCTACCTCTATGGGCTTACATTTCATTCATTTTTTTAAAAAATAGTATTTTGTATCGATTTCAGGTGTACAGCACAGTAGTTAGACAATCATATACTGTAGAAAGCATCCCCCACCCTGAGAGTTCCAGTACCCACCTGGCACCATAGGTAGTTACTGCAACATCATTGACTACGTTCTCTATATTGTAATTTACATCTTCCATTTCTTAAGAGCCCAGTTTATTCACCTCTTCGAGAAAGTCATGGCCACACCTCCCTCTCTTCCCACAACTTCTTCAGCCCTCCGTTTCCCACACATGCCCTTGGCACGGCTGCCCTCTGTACGCTCTGCCAACTGCATCATTGGCTCCTTGTGGGAAGCATCGTTTTACTCGCCTTGGGACCAGCTCGGTGCCAAGCAGGCTGCGTTGCAAGTTGACAGCACAAATGAGTGAAGAGGTGATGGCATTTACAGTGAGCACTTTGCTGTCATTCCCACCTTAGCTCCCAAAACAAAAACAACAAAAGGATTCCACCTCGTGCCTTTTACGCAAGTCTTAAGAGAAGTGTGTTCCGTAGACGCATCAATTTTCTATCAATTGTATTGCTGAATCTCACTATTTGGAATTTTGTATTTGTGAATTTGCCTCTTCACCAAAATGTATTTGTACCCCTGAATCAACACTCTTGGTACTTTAACTGTCATTCCTGAGCATGGGTAGAGTGGTGACAAATTTAAGTCACCCAATGCACGTGTCCCCCACTGGGGCTGAACAAGTGACACTTTGCCTTCTTGTCTCAGCGCCCATACCTGAAGAAGGGTCCTCCTCTCAGTCTGTCTGGAGCCCTGGTTTTGCATTTTTGTGCTGTCGGGGGTGATTTTGGTGTGTAAATGACCCTAAAGTATAGTGCTCGAGAGCTCTCTTGTGTTTCTAAGTGCAAGAAGGCTGCACTTAGAACCTTATGAAGAAAATGCATGTGTTAGATGAGCTTTGTTCAGACATGACTTGCAGTCCTGAGCTCAATGTTAATAAATTAACACTATGCAAGGTCTGTCCCAAAAGTATCGAGCCAGTGTCAATATAATTAAAACAGTTTGCGTAGCCAATATTTTCAGGACAGACCTTATACATGAACTAAAGTGTCTTTAAACAGAAGCACAGATGAAACAAGTCTATGAATTGATTAGCTGACAAAAATATTGTGACCAGAAGCTCACAGGAACCTAACTCTATATTTCTCCCAGGAACAGTGGTTCAGTATTCACTGATTCAATGGTTGCAGGGACTTTACAGAACATAACGATGATTGATTAAGCTATGTGAGATCACATATGCATATATATGTATATGTGTGTGTATGTCGGGAGATTTTCCTTTTCTATCAGGAACAAGCATCACCCTAAAGCTAGCTACCTTTTTTGTGAGTTGTCAACAAGAAAATGGTGACTCTATCCTAAGAATCTACCTCCTTAACTTTGAGTTGTACATTTTCCTTTGAAGGGAAGAATTGCAGAGCCAGCTTGGAAGCAAAGGACACCTCAGTCTGCCCTCCTGACTCTGGATCCCCTTCTGTGGGACACCCCAGGACAGGGCACTCTCTGCACAGCCCTTGGGTGACCCGCCTGGGACGGCCAGTCCTAAGAACAGGATTGGCTTTCCTCTCTTAGGAAACCCTTCAGGTACCAACTGATCTCATGGCTACAAAACATTCCTAGACAGGGAATGGCAGAAAAACTCCAAGGGGGCGCATGTCAGAGCCACCTGGCTCCCTTGACAGCAGGACTCCAGTCTCTGCAGTTAGAAAAATGCCAGCCGAAGCCATTTTCCGACTTTCCTACATAACCCTTCGTAGACGGCCAACCTTGCTTCCCGAGTCTGCTCCCTGACGGCTCACCTTAGGCCTTGGTGCTACAATTTCATCCCTTTCCTGACTAATCGGTTCTCAGCCCACGGAGACAAAGCGTGGCTTTCTGCTGAATAACACCCATTCATGTCCCCCAGCACTGTCATTAGACCCCTCCCTGGGTCGGCCTTCTTTGGTTAAATGATCCTCATTCATTGAACTTTTCCTCCTCTGACCTATATTGCAGCCCTTGTATCAAGTTCCTGGTTCCCTTCCGAACTCCAGGTGAAGAATGCAAAAAATGCCTCCCTCGTCTGGGGTCTTCTAACATCCCTCCTTTTCAGCTTCATCCTGGGAAGTCAGGCACATACCAGCCCCTCTTTTCAGAAAGGAACTACCGTCCGGTTCACTTTCTTCATCTGGCTTCACCGCAATTAACTCGTGAGATGTTCTAAGGCTCAGAAGAAGCTCTTCTAAGAAGCTAGTTGCTATTAAGCCTCTCGGAAAGTTATCTTAGGATAATATATTCAATTCTAGAAACCCCGGGTAAAGAGATGCTAATGATTATCCATATTATTCCTATACTTAAGACATAGGCACTCAGCAACTGTCACAATAAAGGGACGACTAAGCTATTTTCTGTGCCTAATTAATGTATTAAATACTCTCCCTCCTGGTCCCCATCCTACCCCGCCACTTCCAAGACGCATGCATGTCAAGTGCTCTTGGATTAATTCGTGGTGCTTGGAGACGTTATTCTAGGTTCTCTCTTCCAGGTGTAATTTACTGTAATCACCTGAAATTGAAAGCCATTTTCCCGAAGCCAGGGCGTAGGCAGATATTCATTTCCATCCCGCGTTTCAAGCCCTAAATGACTCTCTGGTCCCCAGAGGTCAAACAGGAGGAGGGATTGTCATTCCGCTCCTATTTCACATGGGGCTGATTGAAAACGTCCAGGGTTTGGCCGTAATCTGGTAAATAAAAACTGACAACATAGGCACTAAATGTACTATTTCTAGGAGAGACTAGGGATGGCCCAATGATCAGACAGTGGCAGGGGAGAAAATAGTGGAAGAACTGGGCTGTTTTTTTTTTCTGGAGAAGAGCACATTTGACCACCTTCCCTCATCTGGGGCTGACGTGGACGAGGGGTTAGTCTCGGGCTGTGTGGCCTCCTGGGGAAGGGCAAGACGCAGCGAATGGCAGCCACAGAGCAGGCGATTTCAGCACCACATGGCAGACTTTCCAAAGAAGTGGGAAACGCAAGGGTAGCTGCCACCGCTGAATGCCCACTATGTCTGACCAGCCTGCATTGCCCTGAATCCCTACCAGAACTCAGCAAGGCAAATGTGATCCTCCATGCTTCCTCGCTTCAGGAACTGAGGCTCACGGGGAGGCAGGGCCTTGTGCGCAGAAAGAGGGGGCGGATCAAGGTTGGAATCCAGTCTACCCGACTGCAAAACTCTATGTTGAGAAGAGCTGCTTCTGCGTGACCTCGCCAGGCATCCGGCAGAGATGAGTGTGAGAACCCATCGCTAGAGGAATACTGCTTCCTGCCCTGAGAGCCACACCTTGCACGCTACCAAGTGCAAACCCCCAGCAAGAAGGTGCATGGGGCTCGTATTTTCTAGCACTGAAATCACAGTAACAGCAACTATGTACGAAATGCCTTCGTGTCTGCAACATGCTGGGCCATGTGGTAGACATTTTACAACTTTGCGCCCATTTTCTCCATCGTCTCCGGGTCGCACCAATTAGTTCGAATAAACCCACATGGTTCAAAGAGGCCAGGAGACTTGGCAAGGCCACATGGCCAGGTACTGGCAGAACAGCTCAAATCCACCAGAATTCTGAGGAGTGTTTTCCGGAGCAGAAATTACTGTCTACACCATGAGAAGGAGAAAAGTGTTATAAAAGTTTGGACTCTGGAGCAAGACTTATATTCTAGCCTCCGCTCCACCAGTCCCTGCTGTGTGACCTTTAGGAGGTTACTTAACCTCTCTGTGCCTCCCCTTCTTGATCTGTGGGCTGGAGATAATGGAAGGATGAACTGAGTTAAGTCATCCAGATCCCTGCCTGATATATGGTCTGTGCTCTACAAGTGTTATTTATTATGATGTATTTTTAGCTGGTAGATCGAATTGCTCAGAAATAACTATGGAGAGTGTGATGAGAGAGACCCCCCCTGACTTCTCATCTACCCCATCTCTGCCGGAGATGGATCCTAAAGCACATTCTGCGGACCAGCGGGACTCCGCTCAGCAACTCTTGAGCACCAAACGTGGCCCTGCTGGAACTTCTTGGTCTTGACTGCCCACCCAACATGCACTTTTCACCAGCAGCTGGCGGGATCTGCAGGGGCATCTGGGGGCAGAGGGGCAACCTCTGGTCCCCGCTGAACTGCTCACTGAGACAGAGCCAAGAGGGGCGTTTTTCACAAAGGAGCCCCAATAGGTAGGAAAACAAGTAAAGCCTCACCTTCTCTGCGCCCAGCAGGAGGGAAAGAGCCAACCAGCCGGCCATCGAGGACGAGCTACCAGCACAGCAAGAATTAAAAATAGATGATGTTGTTCATTACAAACACTAAGCAAGCCCTGACCATCTATTTCTTTTTGTTCAGCCCTGAATATTCCTTGCACTTCTGAGGGAAAAGGGCAAGATGCAGGAAGAAGAGCCAAGCCCAGAATGACATATTCCCAGGACCCGTGGCAGGAAGCGAACATTGGTGGGCCCCGGCTCCAGCTGGGCGGCTCCCAGGTACCCTCGCACCAGGTGGCCAGGCTGGCAGTGCGGGGGCTGAGGTCCGGACCTCTGTCCTGAGTCTCTCGCCAAGACTCGCAGGTAACAGATGGAGGCACCAGAGCCTGAATCTCGTTCAGCTGCACCTCCCACCACTGCCTCCCTGCAAAAACCTACAGGTCGCCCCCTCCACATTCACCCCCCAAGGACATCCTTCTGCACAAGGGTCCTATCTGGGGCCACCGAGGCTGGGTTTTGCTCACAATGAGCTTCTGATGACACAAAGGCTCGCATGCCCTCTCACGCGAGCTGCAGTTCAGTCAAGAGCTGGGGTCTGCCCCGGTCAGCCCCTGGCAGAGCTGGCCAGCTTCGGGGGACGGCTGAGGGCCACCAGCTCTAGAGGGAAGAGTGGAGGGCTTCCCTGAAGCTCCAGCTCCCGTGTCCTGGGGGCTCCTGCTGACCCTCCAAAGCAAGCAGCCGTTTCAGCTGGGCCTGGAACAGCAAACAGTTGTGCGGGGTCGGGGTGCGGGGAGGCCCCACCCCAATCCCCATTCCAAGTGACATCAAGCAGGGTCTGTAGGTCTATACCATAGTCCCAGTTTCTATCCGCAGAAACCAGTGGCTCCTCCTCATTACCGAGCAAAGCGCTGCCTCTCAGGGCTCCTGTGCCTCCTTGCAAACAAAATAAAACAAATCCTTCCTATGGATTTCATTTGCCGTTTAATGCAACCTAATGATTTCCAATTGAAACCATATTTGTATTTGTATTGACTTATTAATAGCACATCCATTTTCCACACAATAAAGCCTGAGCATGAACCAATGACTTTGACCGAAATGCATTAGGTAGCATTAAAGATTAAATAAACACTGTTTCTATGAATAATATTTAATGTCGTCTATTTGCCAGTCTATTGAAAACTGATCTCTGGGTATTTCAAGCTGAGGTTCCAAGGAGTGCATTTTGAACGTATTATGAATAATGACTATGCATTAGGACGGGGAATGGTTTCCAGGAGGTCACCAGAGCTTGTTACAACTTCGGGATATCCTGGTTCGTTTGCACAAATTGTTCCATTGTTGGTGGCAAACGCGAAGCGCCATGAGGACTAAACTGAAATACATGCCTGATTCCAGAAAGCAACTTAGAAATGAATTAAAAGAAAAATGGGGGGAGGGGGGTGCAAGTAACCTAGTTCTTTTCCTCCCTCCGCGGTGAATTCCCACTGGCGTTGCCCCCAGAGGTGTGGCCTTTGTTTGCTACACTCCACGTCTGAGCTCACTCCATCTAGAAAAGGAGGCTGGTCAGGTGACCAGAAGGCCCTCAAAGCCTAGCATTTCTTGACGCCGTGATTTTCCTGGGTGTAGATCCCATGCGACCACAGATGGTGTTCTCCCTGACTCAGTGTCCCCAGGCTCCAACACCCAAGGTCTGCGAAAAGGAAATCCAGACGATCAGAAACAGGCCCAGTTTAGAAGTCCAATTTTCCTGGTAGTCATGCCTTCCATAGACAATGGTAGTAATTATTATATTAGTTATGATCTACTACTTACTGAGCACCTGCCGTGGTCAGGCAGGATGCCGGGTGTGGTATATACGTTACCTCTAATTGCCTCTGTCACCCACTAAAGAAACTACCACCGCTGCACATGTCTGGTGGCTTCTTTCATTCGCAATGATTGGCATTAACCCCGAGATTATTAGTAGTTGGCACAATGCTTTCTCATGACTCTTTCTGATCTTGACTATGAAGCATTTAGGCAGGAAGGTTTTTATGCCCATTCCACAGATGGGAACTTGGGCCCAGATTAGTGAAATGACTGATCTCTCCCTCCCTAGCCCTGCTCTGTCTCTTTTGTTCCCTCACTCCCTCTCTTCCTTCCTTGCCCTCAGCTTCCCAGCAGCCCCTCCAGCCCACCCCCCATCCCTCCCAAGACTTCAGTGGGGGGGGAAGGGGTAAGACCAGAGAGGTGCCCAGTGAGGGCAGGGTGTGTGAAGGGCAGTAAGGACCTGTGTGATAGCATGGGGAGGGGAGGGGTTGTCACACACCCGGGGAGGAGCCCCCTGGACCCACAAGACATGTTATCTAAGTCATTTTTTTTTTTTTTAAGATTTTATTTATTTATTTTTAGAGAGAGGGGGAAGGAGGAAGAGAGAAAGAGAGAAACATCCATGTGCAAGAGAAACATTGAACGATTGCCTTTCGCACAACCCCAACTGGGACCTGGACCAAGACATAGGCACGTGCCCTGACTGGGAATCGAACCAGTGACCCTTTGGTTCACAGACCAGCACTCAACCCACTGAGCCACACTGGTCAGGGCTCCAAGTCATCCTTTCAGCTGCAGCTCCCTGAGGAAGACCTTCCTCTCTTCAATTCTTCAATGAGTTACATGGAAGTTCAGTAACTCACCCTGATCAGCCCCTTCTGCCATCTTTCTCTCCCCCAAGATGTGTTGTAAGAAAAAATCAGTGCCTTTCACTGAAGTCCCCAAGACCATCTAAATGTCCCAGGTGGCTTTGAATCCTCTGAGGGCCTGGCCCATGGGGACCCTGGGGACGAGCCATGGCATACATTCTGTCACAGCTTCATCCTTCCACTAATGAGGCCTGCAAGCACCCATTTGTCACAGGAAACTGAGAGGCAGGGGCCTCTCCCACCAGCATTCCCAGGGACCCCCAGGCCCGTATCAGTGACAGGCTTGGGGTCAAGGGCGGATGCAGGTCCAGCAGGCTGGGAGCCAGACTGTGGGCTCTGGCCCTGGCTGTGCGCAAACTGGCCGTGGAGACTTGCATGAGTCACTTCACCTCCCAGCCTCTCCATCCCGAAATGGGAGTTGAAACAAAAAAAGAAAAGAAGGTATTAGGACAATGACATCCGCATGTTGCTAAGAGCTAAGGTGACAAAATGTCTTGTCCTAAGGAGCTGAGCTGCAGGTGACAGTTGCTCACAGTGTGGCCCGGTACACGCTGCAACCACCTGTTACCTGCAGCTCCAAATGGAAAGGGCACATTTGCCTCCCACCCCCACTTCCTCTTACATGATCTCCGGGACCTGTCAGCCCTTCCACTCAGGCTGTCCCCTCCCCTCAGGCCTGATGCAATCGCAGAAACCTTCTGTCTCATCCGGAGGACACAGTGACGCCAAAGCCCCCGGGCTGTCCTTTTCCCGAGCACCTTGTGCTCTGATCCCTGTGTGCCCAGCAGAAGATGCCAGGAATGTTCTGCAGCTCAGAAGATGTCACAGTCAACCTCTCAGAGGTGACACAAGGCCCAAAGCCAAGCGTCGGGCCCTGGGTTCCATCCAGCCTCTGAGCCTTTATCTCCTCATTGATAAATTAAGGCTCGGGTGATTCCTAAGTCCCTTTCCAATCCTCAAAAGTCCTGTTTCTACTAGCACGATGCTAGAAGAAGCTGATTGTTGGTATTAGAGGCCATGCGGAATGTGGCTCGACCGGTATGGTGGGTGCACTGAGGCTCTCCCAAGGCTCCCCAAGAAAAGCCCTTAATGAACTCTCCTCATAGCTCCCACCCAAGGTGTCCTGGGCACAAGAGCCAGCAAGGCCGGCAGGGGTATCCGGACCCCCACCCACAGCTCCTTTCCTAGACATGTTCCCCTTATCATTTCAAGTTCAAATATGTACCTCATTCAAAGGGGAGAAAAGAATTTATGGCACATAATTATTTTTTAACTTAAAAAAAAAAATCCTATTTTCTTCCTTTTGTGTTTCAGGGGAAAATCTTTGCAAGGTACAAGAAAGGGGTTTTTTTCCAAAAGATGTTACTTCAAGGTTAGTTAAACAGCATTTTCCCATAAATCAGCAGGAAAGCCATGTCTCCTGGGCTAATTTCTTTCAGTTAATACGCTGACTACAATAACTCCCAATTCTACACATGATGCCAGCTCCCTTTGAATAATATCAGCTAAAATATAGAATGCCGGTACTTTGAAACACACACACATGCAGAGAATAGGTAACCTTGGCCTTGAACTATTACAGCATTTTGAAAGGATTTTCAACATTTCTTGATTTCACACATCTTTGTTTAAATTGTAGGTTGCCGTCAAGGTGCGTTATCCTGTTGATAGTTTTGTTTTGTGGATCAGAGTGCAAATTATTTATTTTAATGTAATCTTTTATATTGAAAATGTTACAGCTATGCCTCTAACATTTCATTCACCATGGGGGTGAATGATGAATTCCAACAGAGAGATTCTAACAATTGTAGGGATGGAAAGGTTTTGAACAGAGTATCTAGACCTACACAGGGGAGGAAACTGAGGTCTAAGGTCACCAGCCAAATGATGACAAAGACAGAACTGGGAAACGCTGATTTCCTGTCTTCCAGTGGAGTACTACTTCTTCTATAGACAGCTTCTCAAGTGTTCAGTCAGAAGATACCTAGATGCCCAAGACTCTCATGGGACCATTTGTCCAAGTCCTTAGAGAGTCTTTCTTCCTTATTTTGCGACATTTCTCAAATTGTCTTCGCCTCCCATCTTCATACATTAAGAGTTGAGATCCACTGAGGTTGCCGGTGTCCAAAGCCAGAAGCTGCTTGTTCTAACCCTGGGGTTGCCAGCTGCAGAGATCTGAAAATGTTCTGCACCTTGTAAGGGGGCAGGAGTCTTAGCCTCTTGTATGGGACATCCGGTTTACCATGCATTTCAATGGCTAGGTATTGTCCATGACCAGCCCAACTGCCAGTCCTTCTAACCAGAAACTAACCAAGACCAGATTCAGTTGTCACCTCTGGTAGAACACCCACCCTCCCTCCCTCACCGATAAAATGTAGCCCCTCTGTGAGCACAACACTGCCACGATGCCCTTTCACAGGGAGGGGAGTACAATGGAAAAAGGGGTTCCAGGTACAGGAAAAGGTGATAGACAGCCGGAGACCAAGCAAAGACACTAAGTGGAACCCAGTTAGGCAGAAGCACAGACTGTGACCAACATGGTGAGGCAGGAGGCTGGAGAAGTAGACAGGAGGTGGATATGAAAAGCCTTGCATGTCAGGTGTGGATGATGTCCCTAGAAGAATAGGAGCTATTGAAGGATTGTCAGTCACAAAGGACACCAGGTTTGGATCCTTTAACAATTTAATCAACATGTTTTAAACATGTATTGTTCAGCCTTGGCTGGTAGCAGAGTGGATAAGGCGCCGGCCTGCGAACCCAAAGGTCGCTGGTTCGATTCCCAGCCAGGGCACATCACCAGGTTGCAAGCCAGGTCTCCAGCCAGCTCTGTAGCTGGAGGCAGGTGAAAGGCAACCGTACATTGATGTTTCTTTCCCCTCTGCCTCTCTCCCTTCCTCTCTCTCTGGAAATAATAAATGGAATCTTTTTTAAAAAATATATTGTTCCATTACAGTTTTCCCATGTTCCCCCATTGCATGCCCTCCCCTGCCCTACCCCACCCATCCCCTCTCCCACAGTCAATCCCCACCCTGTTGTCTGTGTCCATGGGTCATTTATACTAGTTGTTTGACTAGATCCTTCTTCTTTCCCCTCTTCACCCCCTCCTCCCTCCCCTCTGGTCACTGTCGGTCTGTTCCTTATTTCCATTAAGTTCTAAAGTAGTGTGTGTATGAGCATGTGTTTCAAGTTCTTTGGACATAGATGCAATCCATCTATTTCACATAAGTGAGGTCATATCAGACATGCCAGGTTGTCATTATTTTTCATGTTATTTATTTATTTAGTTATTTTTAGAGCAGCCTGACTTTTCAAACTCTCCCTGTGGAAATTACATGAAAAAGGAAAAAAGCTAGAGGCAGGCAAGGATGGAGGTTGGAAACTGGAGGCTGCTATGGGAATCCAGGGAAAAGATAGGCTGGCCTGACTTGGGGGTGGCTGCCCCCCGATTCCTAGCCTCTGCCCCGGGCTGGTGCTTGTGGTGAGTGAGCAGGAGGAAGAGGAGACCTGGCACGCGGCTCAGGTTTGCATTCACCAGGGACTCCTGAGGAGACAGCAGGAGAGATCAGGCAGGGTGGTCGGCCCACCGAGGGGGTATTCGCAGTCAGAGGGCAGTGGGCTCCCAGGAGGGTACAGAGAGGGAGTCCTGTGGGAGCCCAGGCATGAGAACAACTCCAGGCCGGCAGGAGCCTGGGGCCTGTAGGGAGGGGAGCGGGCACGTGGTCAAGGCCATCAGACCCCTGGCACTGAGGCTCCAGGCTCAGTCTCTAGTCACTTGTCAATCAGAGGCCCCGCCAGAGCCGAACACGGAGGAAGAAATTCCAGGGAGAACTAGCCTTCGCATCCCAAAGGCCACCCACGCACATCCACTTGTGTCACACACATAGACACTCACGCACATTAAACATACATACACGCACACACACAACGCACGCATACATTCACACGTAGCATACGCTCATGCACACTCACTTCACATACACATACACTCACACACACCAAACATACCACATGCACATACAACACACTCGCAGCACAGAGTCCAGTCCTCCCTGGAGAAGCAGCAGAAAGAAACAAAGAGAAAGCGAGGCGGGGAAGAGAGTAAGGAGGGATGATCTTAAAGAAGGGGGTGATAGGGGAAAGGGGCCCCCAAGTTCAGGGAACACAGGCCAAGGCCAGGCTGCATCTTGAGCAGGGCCCACTTTGGGCAGCACGGTGCTGGGCGTGGCCTGGGGCACTGCCTATGTTTGCTCTGTGATTCCTGCAGGTCTCCCACCAGCCCGCCTTTGCTCCATCTGTTCCAGGAGACCACTGGACTCAGACGCCTTTGAGGTCACCTCCAACTCTCTGTGTGTGAGTTCCAAGAGTCAGGGCCGCCCTCGGGCCCTGGAGAGAGCAGAGCCGTCGGGGAACCTTCTGAAAGATGCAGTGAGAGGGCTGCCGAGGCTGGGGGTGTTCGGAAGGTGTTCCAGAAAGGGCAAGGCTGACTTCACAGAGGGTGTTGTGGGCCTCCTACCCCTCCAGCGCCCCCGGCTGAGCCCCCAGGCTGGAGCCCCTGCCCGGCCGCTGGCAGGCCAGGGAGCAGCGGGCGGGGGGTGGGGGTGGGGGCGATCCTGGGGCTGCCGGCAGCCTGGCCCCAGGCCCACCTCCTGGTGCCCTTGGCCTGACATCTTCTGGGCAGAGCCGCGGTGCCCGGGGAGCCGTGCGCATGGTGTTGGTAAACACGCTTTCTTGCGCCCAGCCTGGCAGGGCCTGCAGGCAGCGGGAGGGCGAGGGGCTGGCAGCTCCCATGGCCGGGCAGGCGGATGGGAGGGCAGACAGGCGGCGGCCGCACAGCCAGGCCAAGGCCCAGAATGGAGCAGCTGCTCCCGTCGCCATGGAGACGAGGCTGAACAATGAACAGCCAGCAACAGCGAGGCTGCCTTGCGCTGGGTGGGTGGGGGTGCGGTGGGGAGGCTCCCACACTCCCACGGGTCCTGACACCGACCCACACGCAGGCACGCCCGCTCACCCACGGACACGCATGTGCACCAAGCTCACAGGCAGCCTGGGGAGGCCTCCCCGCAGGAGAAGCAGGAGCAGGACAGCAAGAGAGGAGAGGGAGTCAGGAGACACGCGCGAGGCCGGAGGGGTGAAGAGGTGAGCGCCAGCCCAGCCTCACGGTGGGGAAGTTAAGCAAGATTCTCACTTGTTGGTTTCAGCTAAAAATACGTTTTAAAAACCTACCCAGCTTTCCAGCGGATCGAGCCGTGTCCCCATCTTCTGGGTGCCAGAAAAGAATAAAAGAGGCTCCTAATCAGCAAAGGGCATCAAGCCCCTTGTCCTCACTTACCGAGGGGCAGCTGCGAGAGCCTGAGGGAACCTCCAGCCCCGGGAAATCAGAACAATGCTTTTTGACATGGACCTAAATCCTGAGGAATTCCTCCTGGGAGATCATGTGAAGAGGGGGCTCAAAGTTTTCACCACAGCGTGGAAATGGACAACCTGACCAAGTCCTGGCCTAGGTCCTTGGACGCTGGTGGGCAGCTGTGTGCCCAGGCCCAGGGGTGTGGCCGGGTGTGCAGCACGTGGGGGCCCAGGAAGGCAGGATGGGCTCCTGCTACAGTGCTCACCGGGCATTTCCTGAGAAAGTCCTTCCTCCCACTGGCAGGGAGAGATGAGCAAGCCGGCCTGCCTCCCAGGAGCACCCGGAACCCCGGGGAGGTGGCTGGCCACAGCGAGCCCCTGCCCTCTCCACGCTGTGAACAGAGCAGGCGCGCACAGCCCCGTGAGGCCACTCCCACCAACCAGCCACCATCCCTTCTACCCCACCCTCATTTCTACCGTGAACACCCAGGCCTGGGAGCACCTGAACCTGCCGGGACCTCTGCCGAAGGGCTGGCAACTCCTGTCCTCATTGCCATCAAGTTCTTAACCTCCCAGCGGGTGACTTCAATGCTGCTGACTTTGCCTGACTCCTTCCTGCTTCTGAGCGGGCGGGCGGGTACCTGCTGGCCCCTTAGTAGAAAAGATAGGACCATTGGCTAGTTGGCCAAGCGTGAGAGCTGGAAGGGACCCGTCAGAGGTTAGGGTACCACTCCTTCATGCCCCCAGCCAATTCAAATAGATGACACTTTAAAGGTCACAGCAAGGGCATGAATGCCGCAGCTGATGGGAAGCATCAACCAACCCAGCAGTGCAGGGAAGGCAGTGGGGGTACAGGGAGTGGAGACAGGGGAAAAGGGGACAAGATGGGGGCCGTTTTTCTGGGGGAGAGTCTGAAAAGGGAGCAGGAGAAAAGAGGGAAAAGAAACAGAACGTGTTGGGAAGGGGGGAGGAGGCTTGGAAACAAAAGGAAACTTGGGTGGGAAAGGTGCCTCCCTGTCATAAATCGCCTCCGAAGAGTCATGTTCTAGCAGGTTCCGGCAAAGGCATTAAAGCACAGCCAAGAAATCCTGAAGGACCACCCTCGGCTTCCAGCACCTTAAACGGTAGGCCCCACCAAAGATAAAGCAGAACGGATTCTCCAAGGAAGCCATGATGGAGGGACGGAGCCAGACCTCCTCCCCAGCTCCTCCTCCCCCTCCCCACCCTGCACCCCTCGCTGGAAGGTTCTGGGAGCTCCAGGAGACCATCTGCGCTGGCTCAGAAGTGGCGGTGGGGGAATTAAAACCGCGAAAGGAAGGATCAGAGAAAGACTCTCTCTCCCCTTCAAGAGCCACTTTAGTAGATGAAAAAAGCCAGGCGATTTTTAATCATCACAAATTGTTTGAGCCTCTGATTCCATCCCCTGAAGCTGGGCAGCCTCCCCTGGTCGCTGGCCGATGCTCCCAGGAGCTCCGGGCCTGTGAGCTGGCCCAGCAAGGATCCCACCTACGTCTCCCTCCCCACTTCCTGGACCACTTGGCCTGTCCTCCCGGGTCCCCCACCCCCACCCCGCCAGGCCAGGCCAGCTGACCCTGCTTATCTCAGGAGATCACACAAGACTCTGGACCTCAGGGGTACGGCCACTAGCAAAACATATGGTGCGTCGTAAATAGGACTTCCTTTTAGGAAATGAGCCGCTGTAATTAAATCCCCATTCATTTTTTGTAACATACACACAGAGACAAATAGATCTTTATCCTTTGTAGGCACAGAAAAGAAATGGCTGGTGGGGAACAGAGATTCTCTGGTGTCAACTCTTCTAAAAGGCCTCCTGGATCCAGGTGAAAGGAGAACAGAGACTCTTCAACCTATGCAGGCCCCAGGGCATGACGGCCCTCTTACCTTCCTCCTGGACACACCAGGGAACATTCTGGAATGGAAGAAGGGCTTTGCCCGGAATTTGGACGGAGGCAGTGATCTCTTTTCCCCATCCCGCAGTGCCGCAGCAGCGCAAACCCGGGAACAAAGATTAAATTAGATTTATTTCAATTAGGGTTAATTTGATTCGGTTCAAATGAACACCAGCTGTGAGCTGCGAGCTGGGCGAGGCGTTGGCGAGGAAGAGGATGCAGCAAGCCGGACCCTGAGGGGTGGATGGGGCGGTTGATGGCCGCAGACGGGGCACAGGTTTGTTCCACCGGGGTCTGGGAAGGTGTCACTGGGGTGTGGAGCCGAGAAGCATTTCCTTCAGAGACTGGAGTCACACCCCAAGGAGGAGAGGGGTGACCTCAGGGAACAGAACAGGGAACAGAACAAGCAGAGATAGGACCAGGATGCATCACAAGATTCATGGCAGATAAGGCTGTGAAGAAGAGGAAGAGGAAGAAGAAGAAGAAGAAGAAGAAGAAGAAGAAGAAGAAGAAGAAGAAGAAGAGGAAGAGGAAGAGGAAGAGGAAGAGGAAGAGGAAGAGGAGGAAGAGGAAGAAGAGGAAGAGGAAGAGGAAGAGGAAACTGGATGGACAACTCGCCTGCCTTTTGGAACCAACAAGATTTAATATTAATTTCCTCAGAAACAAAATTACCTTTCATGAAGTTACCAGACATCTGAAGCCTTACACATAGTAGGCCAAAAAAAAAAAAAAAAAAAAAAAAAAAAAAAAAAAAAAAAAAAAAAAAAAAAACACCTAAACACCTAAACTAAACGAAAACTTGCTTAAACTGACTAGTAGGTGAAAGGCTTTGCGTTGGCGGTGGCTCCCCAGAGGTGAAGAGATCCAGAGATCAGCCTCCACTCATTTACAAACCCACAAAATCACAATACCAGGGGCCGGCCCTGTAGTTAGAGCACTGGAAATCAGTGGAAAACCACAAAAGGTTCTTTGAGATGCAAATGGTACTCTCAGGGCTGGGCTCCCTCACTAAGCGGATTGCAGTCTTCACTCAGAGCTCTGGTCCCGGGCTGGGCTGGCAGTAGCTGGCTGAGCGCAAAGAGTTAAATAAATCCCAGATACCAAGGCTCCCTATTAGGCAGAAAGTACTGAGTGCCAGGTGACAGTGACACATGAAGTGTTAGGGAAAAGGCACCTCTACCCGGTGTGATCAGGGCAAGCTCTAAAATCCGGGGGGGCAGGGGGAGGGCATTGTGGAGGGTTCAAGACCCCCTAGCGTGACTTGTGTGAATCCTGACTCCAAAGAACACAAGCCTTGGGACTTTTAGTAAAGTACCTAACCTCTCTGTGCTGACTTCCTTCTCTGTAAAATAGGAGTGACCGCAATACAATACCCCCCTTCTGGGGCTGTTGTGACCATCACATGACATACTCTGTAAAGCACAGAAGATAGTGTGAGGCACATAGTAAGTACTTTTTGTGTTGGTCGTTTTATGACTATTGCACAAATGTGGAGGTAGCTCTACAGAGGCGATGAGGAAGGCATTTCAGATGTAGAAAATTCTATGTTAATTTTTGGCATCCGGGCGGATGTTCCCTGCAGTCTTTGTTTAGGCGAAATGGACCACCTAGAGAAGGTACACCCCTGTCTGGGCTGACAGGGACATCGCCTCAGAGGACACCAAGCAGCCGACCAGCAGGTAGACTAGATGACTTTGAACTCGCTTGAATCCTGAAATCTATGACCTTCATTCTGTCACACAGAGAGGGGAGTTTCTCCCAGCATGCCCTGGGCCAGAGAAAGGGGAACAGAAGCACACTGGCCATGATGCTCCCTGACACACCGTGCGAGGGGGCTCCTTCCTGTGCTCCCTACAGTCCTCCCTGGACAACAGGAGCTCACCACGCTGACGGGCTGGACCTTGCGACTCAGCCTTCCTTACCCTCCAGTCATCAACAGGGAGTTTTCTCTCTCCCTACCACCGTCTTTTCAAGCACCTTCATTTGAAGATTAGGAAGCTGAAGCCCCGGCTTGGCCATCCCAATACGCCAAGGTTTAGGGTTCAATTTCTGGTCAGGGCACGTACAAGAATCAACCGATGAATGCATAAATAAAGGGGCAACAAATCAATGTTTCTCTCTCTCCTCCTAAAAAACCAATTCATAATAATAATAATGATAATGTTTAAGGTTAGGAAATTTCGACCTGGTATCTTGACGACCATCCCATACAGCTTACTCACGTGATGAGCTCAAACCAAACCCTGGTCCCCACCCTCTGTGACATCACCTCTCTTTCCTCCATGAGCTTCTCCACGGTTTGCAGAAGGCCATCAGGTGGACGAGTCTGACCTGGCCCAGAGCAGAGATCTGTGCCCATTTTACAAAGGAGCCACTTAGGCTCCCCAGAGGTCAAGTGACCCAGCCACACACAGAGGCACCCACACACAGAGGCACCCCGCACACAGAAATGGGAGCTAATACCTTCCCAGCTATGCGCCATCCACACAGCATGCTCTCTGGCTCGCCCTGTTCTCACACCTCACACCTGACCTCAGCCTGTGGTCACTTCCTTTTCAAACAGCTCAGTTCCGCTTTCTACCCGTGAACAGTCTCAGTCTCTCTCTCTCTCTCTCTCTTTCTCCAGGACCCATTTTCTTGCAAACAAATGAAAGGTTCTTTAGAAAGAAACCTCGCAGGGTGATCTGATCATCATCAGCTTCTACCTGGGCAAGTCATGGTGGGTAGTCACGCTCCAGGCCTGTCACTGCTTTAGGGAAAGCTTTTCAAGCCAGCCCTGTCCATTGTTCTTGGGTGTCTAGGTTTACACACCTTTGAGATGCCAAAATGAATACCTCGTGAAGGCACTACCACCAGGAAGCACGTCGGGTTCTAACCCATCCCCCACCCTGTTTCCTCCCGCCTCCCGTAAACTTCCTTACATTCCTTCCTTTAGTCCACGTGCATGAAAGAAGCAGCAAAACTGTTCCCCTCAGGAGCCCTGGAGAGCTTGCTCCCTTGTCCTGTGCTATTTTCAGTTGGGCTCAAATAACCTTGTGAAAAATTATCTACAGGTCTGGCTGTTTCTTACACCAACCGCCTGGAAGAACCCGCCTTGTCTATAAACGGAGGTTCTTCACTCAGGGGTACATCCGCATCCTGATCTCATTCCTTCCCCATTTTCCACTGAACAAAACAGCAGTTTCACGTGGACAATTACACTCTCAACCCCCTGCAGAGCTTCCCTGGCTATTAGCTGGTTTTATCCTAGCCAGTGCAGGAGACCGACAACACTCTTCCTGCCGCACAAGCCCAGAAAGATGGCACAGAGATGGGTGTCTGCCCCGGGCCACCCAGCAGAAGGAGGTATGAACCTCAGGGATTTCCAGTTTTACCTGCTTCCTCGCAATCTTACAACATTCAGCTCTTGCCACGGATTATGTTTCTTTCCCAAATGTGCATCATGAATCCCTTGTTAAAAAGGAGATCATGTTGAGTTTCAAAAATGACCAATGGCCAATTTTACCCAGAGACAAAAGTGCTGGCCCGGAGTCGGGAGTGGGCATTCTAAAGTCTATTTTGCTGTTTGCTCCGTGGGCAACCCTAGGAAGTCCCTTCCCTCCAGGCCTCACTTTTCTCACCCACAAAATGATGGCCTGGGACCACGCCACGTCAAGGGACCCCTTCTAGGTTCCAGAGTCTCTGATCCCATCTTCAGATCTGACTCGTAGAAAAAGGACCATTTCCCTGCACTTCTCACCTTGGAGAATCCCAAGAAGGAGCAGGAAGGCACAGGAAAAGAGCTGCGAAAAGTCGCTATTTACCTAATCTTGGAGTTTTCCGTGAAAGCTTTTCAGCTGGAATGCCAGGTAAATGATTAAAACGTGAGCGGGCATTGTTCTGGCTTTTTTCATGATGCAGTCATTTAATCCCAACACCGCTGTGTGAACCTATTCCTGTTTGCTGGGGGGAGGCCCATAGGTTTTTAATTCTTCTTCGGGAAACAAAGGCCCTCATTCACGAACCAGTAACTCAAGAGGGTCGTTTCTGCTCTTACCAGTCAAAAAATGTTGTCTGGCCACGAGATCTCATCATCGAACTCAAGAGGCAGAGAGCTCTTTTTACACTGGGTCCCTTTCATACGTGGTCCGGCCCGCACTTGGCGTTTTCCTCTTCATGAATAAGGTCTCAGGTTCATTTTATAGAGAACCACATCCCGCCAGAAGTTCTAATGACAAGATAATGAGCAGAGGAGGACTCTATTTGTTGCAAAGGGGTTTGTGTTACAGAAAACAAAGTGACTTGGCCATTTGTTCCTGCAAGAAAGGCTTGGCCGCTGGCTTCAACGGCTAGCTGAGAAGTGACTTCACACATGCACAGGACAACATTCTAGCCCGTTTGCAAAAGTTCCCAGAGACTGCTCCTCTCGTCCCCAAAAGCTCGATGCCCGAGAGCTGTGATACAGATTCATTCATGGAAGACAAGCACACATCTTCAAACGGCTCCTGAAATATGGAAGATACAATTACGTTCTCAGTGGGGACCATAACGCGAAAGGTTTGCTGTCCTGCCATTTGCCTCCTGCCTGGTTAGCACTGTGGGACACCCTACAGTGTGGGGTGGGACCAGCATACCCCACTCAGTAAGCGCCATGTTCCCCCAAAACTCTGACCCTGCCTTCTGCAGCTTTTGTCAGGGAATCAGCTGACTGCTCATTTGCCTCAAATACAATGAAGGACTTGGTAAAAAAGCCTTGAAAGGGGTCAAAACAAATAATCACAAGAATCGCAAGGAGGAAGTCTTCCAAGCTGATTGGCGCTTCAAGGAATGTTTCTAAAAACTAAGTGGATCTGGAAGGATCTGGAGCAACCAGACCCACTGGAACCGTCTGCAAGGAGGGAAATGTTCTCTTGGCTCTGAACACTGTAGCCATGAGCCACATGCGACTGGTGAGCATGGGAAGTGTGGCTAGTGTGACCGAGAGCCTGCATTTTATTTTTGTGTTTAATTTTTTAATTGTGATAAAATGCACTCAGTGAAACTGAACACTCTCCCCTAATGTTTGCTTCGGTGCACAAGTTGATGGCCTTTAGTAACAAGGCTGTGCAGCCTTTCCAGACATTGTTCATCATCCCAAACTGGAGCGTTGGGCTTATGACACAGCAACTGCCCATCCTCCCCGCCTGCAGCCTCCGTAACCTCGACACCACTTCGGTCTCTGTGTGAAACGCTTGTTCCAGGTACCTTGTCTACAGTGAAATCGTGCAGTAGCTGTCCTTTGGTGCCTGGCTTATTTTACCCAGCATGTTTCCAAGGTCTATCCAGGCTGTAGCCTGTGTCAGAACTTTTTTTAAGGTGGAATACTAGTCGATGGATGTCTACACCACACTTTGTTTATCCATCCACTTGCATTTAAACAGCCACATGGCGTTTGAAAATGTGCATGTGTGCTCGCATCCACCAGGCTGAAGAGGTGGGGTTGGAATGACGGGAATTCACAGGGAGGGAATTCTGGTGAGCACAGGCTCAGCGAGGGGGAAAGATAAGACCTCTGTGAAGGCAGAAGGAGCTGATGGCTGGAACAGAAGGTATGTTAGGAAGTTAGGAAATGAGGCTGGAAAGAGAGCGCTTTGTCCCGATCATAAACAGTCTTGCAGACAAGGCTCACAACTTGGAATCATTTCAAAATAACCTTTCTTTATTTGTACAATGAATTGTGATTTTCTGCAGATTCTCAAACCGTCCTGTCTGCTATTCTTTTATAAAGAGTCAGGATGAAATGCTGGACAAATACTTGCAAAATTCCATTGGAGGAAAAAATAGTAAGTATAAAAGCTCCGGTCCAGGAAGCAAATAAACTAGATAGCTACAGTTGGTGTTGCAGAAAACACCAAAGGATTTGCTGGAGACCAGCCTTTATAGAACACACTCCCTTCAGTCACCAAAAATAGGGTCAGCTTTACAAAAAAATGCATTTACAACTTTTCCAGGCCTGTGTTGACAGTACCAAGCAAAGCACACCAGTAGAACTATTTCTCCTTGTACGGCCTAAAATATTAATACACTGTGCTGGTCAGGTTTTTCTCCAGATCTGTTAAAACAGGAGTAGTGGAAAGAACACAGACTTTCAAGTTGAGATGTCTTCCTCAAGACGATGATTTACCTTCTCTAAAACATGGTCCCTTCTTCTGTCAAAAAGAGACATGCTTGGCCGGTCTTTGTCAAGTACTTCCAGAAAAGCCTTTAGAAGCTGCAAGAACACCAAAACGTGGGAGGTGGAAAGGGTGGGAGCCTTTGAAATCATATTGTTTACAAACCAAACAAAAACAGACCCAAATGGGCAAAATGTGGCCAGGACTCAGGACATCTTACAGGGTGAGACTTCATGGAGGAAAAAGATAATAGACCCCAGTCAAAGTTTTATTGCCGCATTGCATCACAAAGAGGATGGCTGTAAAGTCTCTTCCGAGCCCCATATGGGACTTCAACTCCATGGGCTGCCTGCTTCTGCGGACTTTATCCTAGATGCACAAGGGTAAGGAGCCATCAGGCCAAGAGAAGCATGAAGACTTCCAACTCCGAAACCACGCAACCCTGGTGGCTGGCACCAGGCAGGCAAGAAGATTCAAGGGGCAGATCAAGATAGAAGCCTTGTGTTCTTCTGATCTCCTCTTGATAAATGTGGAAGCAGATTCAGAGAGATTGTAGTTTCCCTTCAGATGATACACAGCAAGTTAGTGACTAGAGCAGATATACAGCAAGTTAGTGACTCCTGCGAAGTGAGAAGACATCCGTATCCCTCTGCCAGGCCCAGCTTAATTCTGTCTCTACCAGGGATGGGAACTCAATAACTGGCTAATGGCGGGTACATGAAACCCAGAACCTCCTTGACTCGATATTGGGAAAACAGGAGACTTTAGCCTTGGCCAGAGATTATAATGACAGATGCTGAGCCTCCCTTGAAAAACAGCAGATTTGAGAAATTAACCCAGAAAAGGTGTGGGAAATACACAAAGAAAGGAGTTTCTAAGGGTAGCATGCTCTGCTAACACCACCAGTAGATCACAGATCACAATGTGTGCGTGTGTGCGTGTGTGTGTGTGCGTTGGTAATCATGAATAGCATTTGCATGGTAGTTTACAAGTTTTAAAGCATTTTCGTATCCACTCAGCATTTTGTTCCAGAGAATGTATTGATAGCCAAAGGGCTGTTATTCCCTTTATTTTTCCCCTTGTTTTTAACCTTTAAACCCAAGTAAATCCCACCTGCCATCACTCTCTGCTTTCTGGTAACTTATACGCAAGCTGAGTTGCTTAAGGGCTCCGAACCATAGTTTGTTCTTTTTTTGCTTGCTGGAATGTCTTGCCTCAACACTGTTTTTTCCCTGAATGTCCCCTTCTTATCTAGAAGGTAAGTACCGCTTCTTCCAGGGGGTTCTTCCTCCCTGCAGTTGCCACTGCCCAGATCTGGACCCCAGTTTTTCCGGGAGGGGACTCCGCCGGACTCCTGTCTGCAGCCCTGGCACCTGGCACAGGGGTTGTCAGAGAACAGCCACAGGCTGTGACTGCTGAGAAAAGTGACACCCAGGGAGCTGGATGATCTGCTCCCTCCAAAAATGGATTCACTCCAGAATTCGGATTAAGACCCATGTACCCTGATCTCAGGCCAGGAGAGCAGCAGAGCAGAGAGCTGCCATTCAGATCCAGGGTCTGGCCTGCCTTTCCCTGGCCTCTGCCGGGTGCTGAGCCCGGCAGCCTCCCTGCAGCGGGGCCCACAGCACAGGGATAGGATTTCCTCTCCTCTCCCTTGAGCAGAACAGTGTCAAGGACTTAGGAAGCTCAGAAGTACCCGTGTCTTTCCTGCTGTATCGGTTTCTAATTGCACGGGGAAGGGCCACAAAGGATGTCTAGGCGTGCGTGTGTTCATACTGGGTTTGGATTTTAGTCTGTTTCCTTCCTCATTCCCAGTAGTTCCTCCAGTGCCCTGATTATTTCTAATCTCGGTTGAAGTTGAAGTGAACTTTTCAAAGCCTCCAACCCCTTCACTGTGTTTATTCAGGCCCAGGTACGGCTGTAACCCGTGATGATGCCTTTGAACTTAATTGTTTTGCCAGTATTTGCCTGGTCCATCTAAATTAGTTACTGGGTGACTTGAAGTAAAAATCCTTTCAGTTGAGTCAGGATGCTGTGACGTCCTTCGAACCACTCACAATATGTGTTCAACCCATGTGTGAAGCCCTGAGGTGGGGTGTACGTGGGACCCCGGATGGCTAACATAGGGTCTCTGCTCCTTCCTGGAGTTCAGAGTGGAGCAGGAAACCAAGTGTAGTTAGAGAAGCACAAATGAGTTATCCAAAGGACTCCGGCAGGAGAAATAATAATAATTTGGATCGTAAGAAGCAGAGCTGGAGTCAAACCTGAAGTGAGATTAAACTTGGTCATATGAAGATGAAAGAGAGGAAGGGAGGACATTTGGGCCCCGGGGGACAGAGGTGTGATGGGGCTGATGAGAGCAGGGAACAGGGCAGGCAGGGAGGATGAGGGCTTTATCCCAGCACGATGCGGTGTGAACAAATGGGGAGAAGTGGAAAGGAAAGACCAAGGGGAAAGAGAGAGGGGAAGCCTTTCCAGGTTAGTGAGAATGGAAGGACACCTTTCTGTCCTGCCCTTTACCCCACAAAAGGGAACAAGGTTGCAAAGAAAGTCATTGTTTGGCCATTGATTACTCCCACCCTTCAGCAGAAGCGGATTTTCTGGAACGTTAAAACCATTTGAGATTCAGAGTCCTCAATCTGCTGGCTCCTTCTAAAGCCTAAGCCATGGGCTTACCTGGTTTTATAAAACTTGCAAAAGTAAGCTATTTTAGTGGCGGTTCAGTCAAAAAAACACAGCCTCTCCCACTCTGATGTCCCTGGGTTTTCCCCCTCCCAACCAGTGGCACTGCATGGTCACGGGCATTTTCGCCATCCAGCTAAGGGAAAAGTATGTGAGATACTGACTCCACAAATACAGGCTGGACCTTACAACACATCGCTGTACAGGGATATCAATGACACATTGTTGAATGAAAGTTGCCAATTCAGAGTATAAGATGCATCGCTGCAAAAGGAGGTCTTGAAATCTTACAGATCATCTGTGAGAGACACTCAAAGAAGGTTTTTCCAAAATTTACATTTGTGAATCCCTTTTCCAAAGTATAAGATAAAAAAAAAAATAGTCATTTCATGCTAGAGAAAAGACTAAATTATTTTTCCATTCTCTCTAGAGAGAATAATAATATGTATAAAGTTTTCATCAGATGAAGAGGCAACCAGACTTGGGGGTGGTGAACATAGAATACACTATATGGATGTTGTATTCTAAAATTACACACCTGACACCTATGTCGTTTTATTCATCAATGTCACCCCAATAAATTCAATCATAATTTAAAAAATTGGAAAATAAGAAAAGAGGCAACTCATAAAATCATAGGAAGCAGTATTACAGAGGTGTCATAGACACTATCATGGGTTTTGTAGGGCTTGTGATTGTTATGGTGTTCAGCATTTTTTGTACATGACTTTTTATGATTTCTTTTATCCTCAATAAATATTGCCTTCTATATCTAATTTTGCTTTGATGTAAGTCTGTGAAGAGAATCCCCAAGTGGCATAAACTTTAGGGCCCACAAATCTCTACCCACCCTGTCCCTAGTCTATCCCAGCCTCTGCCAGGGACCATGACAACCAGCTCTGAGATTCTTTCCAGCCACCCGCTCTGCAAACTCTGAACTGTGAGGACCCCTGGCCTGTGGCTTCCAGTTTCTGCATTTCTGACCCCAATCTGGCTCTCTGCTAGAGTGTGAATATTCTAGGGCGTGGGTTCTGAACGGCCACTGCAGAAATGCCCTGTGAGAAGGGCGAGGTCTCAGAGGTGTAGGCCGACAGAGTCCTCAGCCATGAACTCGCTGGTCAGAGTATAAAGCAGGGAACCGAGGCCTGGAACAGAGCCTAACATCCCTAAGTTTCAACTCAAAATGTGTAGACCGGGTACTTCCTGCCACCCAGGTCCTGGATCAGGTGCGACAGGTCAAGAGAGGGACAGAAGCATGCGCGTGTCCAGGCCAACGGCTGTGTGAGGACAGCGGCTCTAACCCAGCGAGACAGGGCTGAGAACCAGAGCTCCTGCCCCTAAGACTATGCAATGCTCCTGGTGAAAGATGCACCAAGGAGCAGCCAGTTACCTAGTCGCGTCCTGCTAAGTCAAATGGAGAAGAGGGCTGAGGGGCCCTCCCTGGACCTGCAGCTGCTGGGCCTGCAAAATTTCCCATCACATCAGAGACTCTTTCAAAACAAATGTTTAATGGACATTGACTAGGACTTACTGTGCATCATGAATTGTCCCAAGAAATGGATGTCAATCGGCTAATTTAATTCCCATAACCAAGCCAGCAGTGGCTGGTGTTGCTCCCCGCCCAGGGGGACAGATAGACACACCGGGACCCCGGAGGCAGGGAGAGGCAGGGGGGGCCCCGACTCAAGCCCCCTGGCTTCCCAACCTGTGATTCCCCTGCCACACTACCTGCTGACTCTGACCCGAGAGGCCTCTGGGCCGCAGCTTCCCGGCCAGAGTGCAGGAGGATCAGGAGGAGCTGGCACACCGGGCTTGGGGAAAGGAACGTGGGTGTGGGGCACATTCCTGGAGGAAACTCCAGCAACTGGGGCAAAGTACCACTGGGCACAAAGCTGGGCGTCTGTGAACTTGGGCCCAAAAGTCCCAGGATGTCTCTGTCCCTCGGCGTCCTCACCTGTGCAATGGTGACAAAGTCCCAGCTGCCAGCACGTGCCAGGGGTGGATGCCAGTCCATGTTAGAAAGGCCTTAGCAAAGAGAAAGGGGGTAGGATAGGTAGGGGCTTGTTCAAATGGGGAGGAGAAAATAAAAAGGCCAGATCTTGGCCAAGAGGTGTTCGTCCCTTGGGTTCCCCGAGGCCTTTGGAGGCCATTCCAATTAAACACGTTTCTGTGTAAAAGGCTTTGTGTTTCGGATTCCACAATGACAAATGTGAACAACTCTTGGAAAAGACCAAGCCAAACTCTCCTGGTTTCTTTGTGGAGAGATGCCAGGCCCAGTGGGTCAGGAGCACGTGCTGTGGGTCGTTTGAGTCCCAGGCCGTGGGCAGCCCTTACATGCCACTCCAGCCCGGGCACCTGTTACCCAAACCCCAAGTTCACTGGGAGCCACGATGGGGTCTTCTCCTTGGACAGAACATGTTCCATTTCACAGCTCAAAGAAAGAGAGAAAGAAAGAAAAAGAAAGAAAGAAAGAAAGAAAGAAAGAAAGAAAGAAAGAAAGAATTAAAACATGCCCTGGCTGGTAGCACAGTGGATAAGGTGTTGGCCTGCTAACCGAAAGGTCGCTGGTTTGATTCCCAGCCAGGGCACATAACCAGGTTGCAAGCCAGGTCTCCAGCCAGGTCCATGTCTGGAAGCAGGTGAAGGGCAACCATGCATGGATGTCTCTCTTCCTCTCTGCCTGTCTCCCTTCCCCTCTCTCTGGAAACAATAAATAAAATCTTAAAACAGTTAAAAATGACTCATCCAGGTCCCAGAGTGTTGCCTCTTCTCTCTCACTTAGGGACCCAAGTCCTGAGGGGCCAGGAAAGCACCTCACACTTGCCCCTTAGCCATTCTTCCTGGCCCCGAAGATTGGGAAGGACGGGTGGTGGCAGGCAGCTGGGGCAGCTGGAAAAGAGCAGATGTCCATTACCCACATGTGCTGGCAGGAACTTTTCTCACCCCCAGGAATTCTGAGATCCGCGCCTGTTGGCAGATGTGGTCTCAAATGGTATTCTTGGAATCCGAGAAACTTGTCTTTCCTGTTCTTGTGCCTGTCTCTCCCAAGTCACCGTCCTTCCTCCGCAGCGTGTCCGTGTCCTCCAGGAAGCCTCCCGTCCCTCATCATCGGGTGGGAGAGTCAGCACTATCATTACAACTATCATCACCTTGCGTTTAATCCATTCCCAGCGCCGTTCACACTGTTATGACATCCACTCCGTGCCTGCCTGTCTGTCCCACCAGGCAGTACGTTCCCTGAGGACAAAGCCTGACCTGTGCGCCCAGTAGCCCCAGCATGGAGCCCAGGACCCAGCACAGAGTGGATGGCACATATGGGGTTCAGGCATGCCCCCCAAAAAAGTATGTTGAAGTGTTTATGCCCAGTGCCTCCGAATGTGGCTTTTTTAGGTAACAGCGTCATCACCAATGTGATGAGTTAAGATGCAGTCAGACTGGGATAGAGTGGACCCCTAACCCCATAGGACTGTGTCCTCCTGGGAAGAGGGAGATCTGGACCCAGACGCAGAGGGACACTGCGGGGAGGCACAGGGCAGAGAAACCCCGCGAGGAGATGAAGGCGGGGACACTGTCCTGGCCCCGGGACCCTCAGGATGGCCAGCCTCCACAGAAGCTGGGGGAGAGGCCGGGAGCAGACGCCCCCCCAAAGCCTCTGAGAGCGCGGGGCCCTGAGACACCCTGATTTCAGCTTCTAGTCTCTAGCAGCGTGAGAAATAAATTTCCGTTGCTTTGAGCTCTCTGCTTGGGGGACTTTGTTGTGGCAGCGCTAGGAAACTGTTACATTCCCCGCCCCCACCCACCTCGTCTCCAGGCGCAGGTCCTGCCTCTGAAACCCAGCCCTGTCTCAGGAAGACACCATTTCTTCCCTCTCCGCCGCGGGCCCACCTCGCCTCCCACGCAGGGCTGGTTAATGGGAACCGTCATTGGCTTTCACCTACAATATCGCAAGTGGCCTTGAGGACGCTGCCAGAGTCCAAATCCCACAAGAAGGCGTTTTCAATAACCGAAAGCCTAGAGAAATGGCCCGTGTCCAGCAGCAGCAGCCGCAGCTGAGCTGGCTCCTCTGTCTTCACCTCCCCAGAGCACCTCCTGGTCTCCCAGGCCAATCGGCACCAAGGAGCAGGCACCCCCACGCTGAGATGACAGGAAGCTGGTGGCATCATGTCCTCCACCCCCCAAAAGACAGGAAATCCAGAGCTGAAGGTGGAAAATCTGACCTCCCCTCACCCCTGCTTTGTGTCGGGCCCAGAGTGAAAGAATGGGCGCCCAAAAGAGTCGATGAGGGAGAGGCACCAGCCCAGCCCCGGCCGCCCCAGTCACACAGGCTGGTGGGCGTGCCCAGCACTTGGAGAACGGGCCCGCCCCGGTCCCTGGGAAGGGGTGCACCCCGGGCTCCTCCAGACCAACCTCTAACAAATTGGGCTCGGGGCACAAAGGACAGGCTCCCCGCTCAGTCTCCAGAGTAGTGTCCCTTGCTGGGCTTGTCCCTTGCTGCATTTGTAAAATGGGGACAACCTCCCCCTCTTCAGGGGTGAGTGTGCAAATCGTGTGAACGACAGAATAACAACCACTAACCCTTGGTTCCTATGGCACTTTCCAGTGTAAAGCACCCTTGAGACCTTTTTATTTTTCACTGAATCCTTACAACTGTCGGAGTTATCCGGAGGTCATTGACTCCAGGGACCCCAGATGGCCCCCCAGCTCAGGCTCCCCCCACCGCATACCTCCTCCCAGAGACCCCAAACTTGAGGTTCCCTGGACCACTGTCAAGAGGGTGGGGTGGGCAGGCCCGCATGAGTGGCCCATGGGCAGGCGCTGGATCTGATGGCCATGTCTGCTCAGGCTTATCCTGGCACTTCTTTGATTTATTTTTAATTATAAAAATACCCACTAATATTTATTAAATTCTTTTTAACGGGCCTGGTCCCAGTATTTACTCTTTTACTCCTCAAAGCAAAGCGAAGTGCTCAATAGGTTTTTTATCCCTGTTGTTCTATGTGACAACTGGGGACTGAAGAGACGAACTAGTGGGCACAGCACTAACTGAAGAATATGGAATTCACACCCAGGCGTTCAAGTCTTAGCTTTTCTTCACACCAATAATACTTTCTCCCAGCCAGGGCACATAACCAGGTTGCAAGCCAGGTCTCCAGCCAGGTCCGTAGCTGGAGGCAGGTGAAAGGCAACCACACATTGATGTCTCTCTCCCTCTCTGCCTCTCTCCCTTCTTCTCTCTCTGGAAATAATAAATAAAACCTTTTTAAAAATAATAATAATAATACCTTCTCTGTTCGTTTCTTGGGAAGCTTGGGAAGCTACACCGAGCTACCGAATTGCAAAGGACTAGGAACAAAATACACCTGGCACAATGGGGTTAAAGTGACGGTAAAGAAGACGCATGTATGAGAAATTTTCTGGGGTTAGCCCCATGGATGGCATCATGTACCCTTTCAGGCTTTCCAAATAGTTCACATAAATTCTGAGCACCAGCACAGTGTATCGGCATCGCATGGATGTGGTGGAACCGCGGATCAAACAAGACAGCATCTCTTCTTTAGGAGTTTCACAGGTCATAAAAGGTACCGATTACAAGTGTAAAAATCATAGAACCTGGAAGAGCTACTCTATCATCTCTGTTCTAAAGAAGATGGACTTGAGGCTCAGAAGGGTGCCTGGTTAGCATGTAAACGAATCACCCAACACTCAAAGGAAACATGAGCTATGCAGTGAAAGAGGACAGCGCGCACGCTGAGGGAGCACAGGAGGGGTCGCAATGCATTCCAACAAATGGGTCATGGAGACCGTGCCGGAGAGCCTCTGAGGCGGGCCATGAAACATGAGTACAGGAAAAGCGTAAGCAAGGTTAGCGGAGAAGAGTGGAAAGGTGCTGTGAAGAACATACTTTTAATCTGGTCCCTGAGAGACAGGTAGGCTTCGGACCTGTAGGATGGGGGACGTAGGCAGAGGGAAGCGAGAAAGCTCAGGACCAGCCAGGCAGGAGGTAGAAGAAACTCTAAGTCAAGGCCTCCCCGAGCCCAGACCCAGGGCCCACCGGCCTCCCTGTACCCACGAGTGCTTGGCAAGCCCCCGTGGGGACCAGGCACGATGCTACCAGCTACTGACGTTGAGAAGCACCCTCAGGACAAGTTTGTGAGGATGAAATGCAGCTATTTTATAGCTTGCTTTCACAGTCACAGGGAACCTAATGATGTCCCTCTCCTTCTCAGACACCCCGGCTGATTCCCCATGGCCGGGAGGTGGTCCTTAGGCCCAATGTGCCTGTCCCACATTGTGCTGCTTCTAGACGCCGTTGAACCCTGAGCACGCCCCGCCTCTCCGTGCCGCTCCACACAGGCTGCCCCTCAATCCATGAGGCTCCTGTCTTCCTGCGCCAGGCCAACCTTGCCGTCCTTCAAGGCCACCTTGTGCGTTATCTCTGTGGGGGGAGGGGGAGGCTGCAGGTGCCGCTGCCTCACTTCCTGCACCCTGCTCTCTGAAAGATGATCTCACACCTTGCCCACCCCCACGGGATGGTCTGTCGCCCATGGTCTTGCTGTCTCCCCGAGTGCTCGCCCTCCCCATCCCATGCGCACACTGCTATCTCTGGACGGCCGCACGGAAGAGCATCTCCCTTTCGAATTCCCCAAAGGAGGGCAAGTGGCAGGCTGCTCAGGTGACATTGGGAGCCCAGCAGTGCATCAGATCGGCCATCATTGATGCAAAGGCATCGAAGCAAAATTGCATTTCTACTCCAGAACGCGTTCTGTGATCATGCAAGGGGTATCCTCCATGGGTGGGTGGGCAGCACAGTGTGCTAGGAGTTCTGCGTCTGTGGCGGGAGGACCCCCAACGACAGCCATTCTCTGTCAGGACAGCATATGGGTTGACACTCCCAGGGCCCACCCCCCTGTCACAAGCATGTGCACACCCCCACCCCGTGTATAATAAGGATGCCGTCTGCATATTGAAGAGTTCCCACAAGGCTCTCGCTCCCAGGCCCTTTGTCCCTTTTCTTAATAATATGCACATACCATTAACATGACAGACCCTGTCCCCTCCAGGGCCTGGGACTGGGGAGGATGTTTAGCTGGGCACTTGTGCCCCTCCAATAAGGATTCTCAGAACATATCAGTCCCTCCAATAAGGATTCTCAGAACATATCAGCCCCTCCAATAAGGATTCTCAGAACATATCAGCCCCTCCAATAAGGATTCTCAGAATATATCAGCCCCTCCAATAAGGATTCTCAGAACATATCAGCCCCTCCAATAAGGATTCTCAGAACATATCAGCCCCTCCAATAAGGATTCTCAGAACATATCAGCCCCTCCAATAAGGATTCTCAGAACATATCAGCCCCTCCAATAAGGATTCTCAGAATATATCAGCCCCTCCAATAAGGATTCTCAGAACATATCAGCCATTGCTCACTGGGAGTCAATTGTGGGCTCCCTCCACAAAGCTAACTATGCGCAAACACCTCTTTAAAAGGTCCCCAAGAAGGTCGGCTTGATTTTCCATCCTGTTCCTTTTGCGAAAGAATGAAACACACCTGGAAATCCTGAGGGACCTCAACCCTCCCCTGCCGATAGAAGTAAGAAAATGGCTTCACAACTGCCAATTAGAAAAGAAAACAAAAACCCTCCACAGGGGGCAGTTAACTGCACTCGCTTCTAGGCGTGAAACCACAGGAAGCCAGGTGGCCCTTGCGCAGCCTCAGACAACCTTGGGATAGCCATCCTGCTCGGCCTGAGCTGGTCCCATAATTCGAAAACCGCTGCTTTCTGCTCCTTGCAAGGCCTGAGGAACCAAGGGGTCTACAAGTGCAGACTGGAAGACAAGGTAGCATCACAGCCCTGCTTCTGAAACACCGCCACCATCATCATCATCATCGTCACCTAGAAGGAAGCCCAGAGCTGCAGAGGAGTGGGCAGGCCAGCAAACGACTGAAGCCTGCCATCTGTGCGGGACCTGCCACCTGCACGGTCATTGTCTCCTGTGGCCCACGGCCTCCCCACAGGGAAGCAGAGATCTCCTCCTGGTGCAGCCTGTTGGTGGCTTGCTCTCCGCCCCTCAGCAGTGTACCCAGAGCTCAAACCCATGAGCTGGACCCAAAAGCTCTTCTTCCCAGGCCCCCCTTCCATGGCAGACTCCTCGGCTATGCAGGCTGGGTGACCTGCCAGGGGAGTGCCAGCCTCCTACGTAGGCAGCCTTGTCCAGCTGGTCAAACTGAGGCGAGAGGGACCCTCTGCCCTGATGTGCCAGAGGTTAGTTTACCTGGGCACAGAACTTCCCGGTTTATTTTACTTATTTATTTTTAAAGATGGGAAGAGAGGGAGAAAGAGAGGATGAGGAACATCAACGTGCGGTTGCTTCTGGCCCACAACCCAGGCATGTGCCCTGACTGGGAGTCGAGCCCATGACCCTTTGGTTCACAGGCTGGCACTTAATCCACTGAGCCACACCAGCCAGGGCAGGGTTTCCAGTTTTAAAGCTGGGACAGTCACAGACGCGCTGAGCCCCACGAGTCACCCTCGGTAAAAAGAGAAAGAGAAACGCACCCACCTCAAACGAAAGCCCTGAGAAGAAAGCACTCGAATGGCAGCAAACATTACAAGTGCCTTACGATGGCTTCCACTCCAGTGACCCAGCCCACAGCACGGAAGCCACCAGTGAAGCCGGGGCTAATTTGCATTCGGGTTCAATGCTGCGTCTGGGCTCAAGCATTTTCACGTTGTGGCCCCTCACAGTGGACAAGGGAGAAGTCCTCCTGCACCACAAGACAGGGCAGCCTCCCCACACAGCCAGCCAAAGAGAACGCAGGCTCCAACTGCAGTGACAAATTGACATGTGCACATTTATTACCCAGAGGAATTTCCAAGTGAGGTAACACTCCAGGAGAAATAACCTCCCAGAAGTGTCACATGAAATGTATTCACAGCTAGCCCGGAAGTTTACAGTTAAAAACATCCAAGAAAACCTCCAACTACATCATTTTAATGAGATGCTTGGGGGAGAGGGTTGCTGGCAGGAAGATGATTTCCTCTCAAGACACTATATAATATTAGTTCAGCAAACTCATAAGAAAGACCGGCTCAGGATGGGAAAGACTCATCTTCAAATCCAAATGCAGTCAAACCATGTACAATAGTAAACTCGAGTCTCCACTTTACCCCCTTCAGCAACCAAGAAAAGGCATCTAACTACAGCTTGAACAGTTTCCCATCTCTGTGCTCAGCATAAATCGCCTTTTCTTCTTGGCTTTATGCCAAACGAGTGTGGCTAAACCAACCCCAGCATAAAAGAAATCAAGGTGTTGGGCACGTGATCACGTCTGTTTCCAGGTTAATCATGGCTTTCTCCAGGTCCAGGTGAGACCAGCGTCTGTACCCAGTTGACCTGCGCAGGTTGGCAACCCCTAGTTGGTTGGAACAGGAGCTCCTAGAAGACTTCCCAGGGCTATCTATTGATCCTTCATATACTTCATGCCATTTGATCCTTTTAAAAATGATTTTAGTTATTTATTTGGGGGTGGGGGGAGGGACAGAGAAAGATAAGGAGAGAAACATCCATGCGTGTTTGCCCCTCATGCCCCCAACAGGGGACCTGGCCTGCAACCCAGGCATGTGCCCTGACTGGGAATTGAACCCGTGGCCCTTCGGTTCGCAGGTCGGTGCTCAATCCACTGAGCCACACCAGCCAGGGCTCTTTTGATCCTTTAATAACCTAGTGGGGTGGCGATGACCACTGTTGTTTCAGGGGTGAAGAACGGGAGAGCCAGAGGGGAGTGGCACACCCTCCGCCGCAGCGCCAAACCAGGAGCTTCCGTCTGCAAACTAAGTCGCGTATCTATCAGCCAGGGCGGCCTCCCAGTCAACGTGGGTCCTGGTGTTGTAGGGTAGGGGGACTGCTGTGGTGCAATCCCTTTGAAAAATGGTGGAGGATGTCACAGAACACGAAACGCAACCCCTATCCGGCTGTGTACTGCGACGGAACAGCCCAGTTTCTCTCCACCGCACGCCCTCCGAAAGCCCGGCTGAAAATCCTGAGCCTGCTAGGGTGCAGAAGGAAGTTGAATTTACATGGCCTCCACGCAGCACATCACGCATTTTCATCACTGGGGCATGTGCCATGCGCGCTCTCCAAATAGGCATTGTCCCGGTAGGTCTGTCTGCTTCAACCATAAAAAGGCTCTGTTACTTCTCCTGGTCAAAGGTTTCAGGATGAATGTCCTGTAGCATGATCTGTCAGTATCAGAAGGGATCAGGTAGCCCTGGTCAGTGGCCTATGAAGAGATTTCCTTTACAAGCGAGGAAAACTAATAAACCATTGTGGATGGCGTAGATGTTCTGCGGCACCCAAATTCCTAGGCTCCGTCTTAAACAGGCTTCAAAGCTCACATTCATTTGTTTCCAAGATACCCACTCGCAGGTTTTTGTTCAGGCTCCTTCAGCAAAACAAAAGTCCACAATTCTTGCTAAGCTCAGGCTTGTGATTTTGTTCTACCAGTGAGTGTTTTTTACAAGATTCTTTGCCCTGGTAGCACAGGGAAAGAGAGAGAGGAAAGATCGTGTCAACAAGACATCAGATTATTTAACAAACGTCAACTGTACCCGTCACGTGGGAGGTGCTCGCTCTCCTGTGGGCTGCATGTAAGTTAGTTTCCATCACCCCCGAAGACCCAGTGAAGGGGGAGGTGCCATCATGCGGAGCTTGCGGGTGTCGGGGTCCCAGTCAAACCAGGGAGTCTCGCTTCAGAGCCACACTCTTCGTGGCTCCACTCTGGTGCTTTGCCTTGAAAGAGTGAAAAAGAAGTTGCGGGGTGCGGGGCAGTTGCCCATGATGAGTGGAACGTGGGGGAGGAAGAACCCCGGGCCGTCCAGGGAAGCCCAAGCCTGACGCCAACCTCTGAGCGGCCACAGCGGAGCCTGGGGCTGGGTACTGTCCCCTGCTCTGCCCCCAGCTTTCCTGTCTCCCTGCACCTTCCTGACCACCCCGCCCTACACCGCACCCCACCTCCCTCCTGCTGCGGCTTCCATCCCGTTCTACTAGCCTGTCGTAGCATCTACCCCCTTACTGCGTACTATTTGACAAACATACTCGCTTGTGACATTTACTTAATTGTCACTCTCCTATGTGTCACTCTGTCCGTGTAAAGTCCACGAAAGCAGAGGTTTGGGGGAGCTTTGTCTCTTTTGTTCACTGATGTCTCCCCAGCATCTGAAATACTTCTCAACACATGGTAAGCACTGCTTGTGAGAAAAGAGAGAGAGAGAGAGGAAGGGAGCGAGGCAGGGGGAGGAAGAAAGAGCAAAGAACACTTGTGGGCCTGCAGGGTGCTCTTCCTGTCCTGTCTGCTGTCCCAGCTCTGAAATGGGTGCTGGAGCTGGATGGCATCCAGTCCTCTCCCAAGTGAAATAGCCTTTGCTTCCAAAGGAGCCCAAATTAAGAGTTTCAAAAGATAACCACCACAGAGACGAATGACCCCGCTCCCCAAACAGACATAGGAAGAGCTGGTCACCACTCCTGAAAGAGTGTGAGCCTCACGCCGAAGAAACCTGGGATCTCCGCGGTGTCGCACGGAAGCGGGAAGCCCTGTGATCATTGCCACCACCGTGCAGGTGACCTGCGGTCTCAGACGAGCGTCTGAGGCACCTCGGGTTTGTGGAGGACCAGCAAACAGGCTTCCTCCAACCAAGTTCCAAACTTGGGGACTTGAAGGTACAGAGCCTGACGTAGCCATGACACCCCTCACATGTTTGCTCACCAATCCCCCTACCTGTCACCAGCCCCTCCTGTGTCCCCTCCCTACCTTCTACACAAGGGACTTGAAGTCCTTGCCAGACTTTGGGCTTCCTGAAGATGGGCCCCCACGGGCCTCCACGGCAGGGTGGGCTGTAGGTGAAGAAGCTGTGAGCCAAGGTGGGGCAGCGTCTGTGCCAGGCTGAGGGACTGGGCTTTATCCCCTAAGTGGTAGGGGACAGTTGCAAGTTTTCACGCAGGGTGGACAATTCAGGATTAGTATGGAATCATGCTGCAGGGGGGAGGGCGAGCCAGGAGGCGGGAGCCCTGGGAAAACAAATGCTGTGGGAAGAACAGGGGGCTGATCAGGAGACCCAACACTAGTCCTGGGCTTGACCCCTGACTTGAGAGTGCACCCCACGACCTCATTCTGTGAAATGAAGTCATTCAGGGAGGCGATCCCCACGCTCCACCTGAGTCCTATGATTTACTAACCGCAGCGATGGTTTCTCACGTGATTGAAATTAGTGATTCAGTTCTTCTGTGACTACAGCCACTACTTTATAGAGAACTGCAGAGCCAAACTGGGGGACACTTTCCTTCAACTGGGCCAGGAAAGGCAAATGGTATTTATTTTGAACGTTCAAATGTATATTCATGATCCACGTAATGCCAAATACTTCTCTTTCACTTAACATAAGAACATTTAAAAAGGCGCTTACACTGAACATCAGAACCAAGAGGTCACAGACATTCAGAAGAAAAGAGAGGATGGGCACCAGACATGTAGAACGAAGGTACAGCACTTGGCTGGGAGCTTCCCAGCAGCCAGAGCAAAAATGGAATGTGGTAGAAATTAATTTAGGGCCACATTTTCTTCCTCCATGGCTCTATTTCCAGCTCATCTGAAACACCTGGGTAGGCCCCTGATGGGGCCCCAAAATAGAGAAGCCAGGCTTCAAGAATCTCAGGTGCTCCAGTTCTTTGAGGTCCCCGAACCTTCTCTCCGTTCAGGGTGACACAAACAAGACGCTGAGGCAAGGGGACTTGGGGCTTGTACAGTGCAAATGGCCAGGGAGTCTTCTGAATGACAACCCAAAATGGACTTTTAAAGCAGGTCCACGATTTCCCTAGAGGGGATGGTCTGACCACCAGCCACGTCCCTGGCAGTGCCAGCCTCAGAGCTCGTAGATGGGTGGCTGTAAACCGAGTCCAGGGGACCCCACTGGCCTGGATGGCCCCAGCCCCAGGGAGCCACGTGGCCCAGGGTCTCCCTGCTGTGCTCTCACAACAGGCTGTGGTCCAACACGCAAAGCGCATGTCCACCCCGGGACCAATTTTCTTCTCAGTAAAGCAAAAGGCGTTTTTCAGTTCAAAGCTAAACATCTGAGATGGATGAAACCTTAGAAAAGTAATTCAGTACCTTTCACCTTAAAAGAGAAATAGGTTTTCAAGGGCTTTCAGCCTCATTCGCCAGCGTCCCCGGATCAGGGAAACTCTTGAAATTCCTTCCTAGCTGCATGTGGCCCACCCCCCTACCCTTTGGCCCTGGCTGTCCTCCAGAGCCCACAGAGGTTAATCCGGCTCCCACAGGGCAGCCCCAAGACCAGCCTGTGAAATGACAGGCGCTGAAAATGGACAGAGCTGCACTGCACCCCAGTGCCTCTTCCGAAGGGGCTTGTCACTGGATCTGAGCCACACAGCTCGCACTTCCTGAGTTACTTCTATGAATCGGATGGAGGGCTCCTGGAGTGACGACACCAACTTCATGTTTACCCTGCTACTAAGTCCAGCCAGCAGAGACCCTTCCAAGTCCTGGTGAACTTGGAAAAATGCATTCCTCTTGAGGGCAAACTACTCTCTGCCCCAAAATAGAAAGCCACCTGCCAATGGGACAAGCATTACTGACACCAAATACAGATAAATTACACAACCTTGTCTTGTCTTCTCACTCTAAAGGGTTGATGCCTGACATCCTAGCTTACTTAATGCCATTAAATATCCAGCAAAGGGAACTGCTCTGTAAACTGCTGGGTGCTGTCGCTACAACGCAGTCCCTAGCTACACCCCTATTCTGTAGAACCTGGAAGTGTTGTCTGAACCTTCCTAAACTCAGTTCCCTCCACCCCAAGTGGGGACAACAGCATCCACCTCCCCCACCCCATCAGGATTGTAAAGACTACAAGGGCTGTCATCTGTGGAAGCCAAGTCCCCTCTGTAAGTTATGTACTATTGTGGTCACTGTTTACGGGACAGAGTCTCACTAATGCCATCAAAGAAAAAAGAAAAGTCGCATCATTTAATTGCTATTTATTTTCATAAACATGAGGTATTTCAAAGTGCTATAAGATGCAGCACTAAATATATACATTTTGAAAGAAATTAAACACAGAACTTTGCATTTACCCAGTTCTATGCACCAAACAGGAACAAATACATTAACAGGAAGAAACAGGCTAGGAAAAAGGCATATATATATATAGTAAATTTCTTTACAAAAGTTTTTTTTTTTCCTTAATTCAAAAAGTGATAAAGTAATATCTACTCAAAACTTTCACAACTCATTTTCATACGAAAATATAAGTATCAAATTTAGTTATGTATCAGCATCATACTAAAGTATACAGGCAGTGTAAGAATTAGTACAGTACATAACAGAGATTAACAATATATTTGTATACAAAACATGCTCCTCAAACATTGAGGTATTACAGTACTTAGGCATGAAACTTCCAGTCTAACACCAGCCGCGATAGCCACCTCTCCTCACCCAGGACGCACACAAAAGGCGGGTGTGTCAGTGGTATTTACAGAAACGTTTCCCAGGGGTATTAAATGGCAAACTCCTTCCGTGGCATCTGCTGCAACTTAAGCACCATTTTAAAAAGGAATGACTTTCGGTTGTTTGGACACTCGGAACAAACGAGGTGACTTCAGCAGCCCCAAAGGCTCCCAAACTTCAACCACTGGCTCGGAGGCGACTTGGAGGAAACTGCAGAGACCACATAGCATCCCACTGTGCAAGGCTCTCTCTCCTGAGGCCCTGGCGGAAAACCCCCCGAGTCCTGCTCCCCACCCAGATCCAAACTCGACAGGGGACCGATTTGAAAGCAAACCAACATTCTTAATGTCAACACAAGGTTTATTAAAAAAAAAAAAAAAAAAAATCAAAATGTGCAAAGTGGCAGTGACGGTCCAGGTTTAAGAAAGGTTTAGCAAGTCCGAGCGTGTTCGATCTTCTTTAGCAGCTGCAGCTGTCTGGCCTGCAACTTCTCCTTCTCCAGCACAAGCTGGTGCTCCTCAGCCTGCAGGGAGTGGACGTACTCGGTGGCCTTTTTCAAAATGACCACCTTGGCAGCCTTCTCGTTCTTCACCAGCTCTGGCACGTGGTCCCTGAGCGTGAGGAAGCTGGACCGCAGGTCATTGCGGCGCTGGCGCTCCAAGATGTTGTGGTTCCGGCGGCGCTCGCTGTCCTCCGAGTCGGAGTTGCGGGGACTCGAGCTCTTCGCCTTTGGGGTGATGACACTCTTGAGAGAACGCGGGGACACTTCGCTCTTCATCTTCTTCTGCGGCGGTGCGTCCTCACTCTCCATGTAGGGAGACGGGGCCGCGTAGTTGTGCTGCTGGTGGATGGGGACACAGCGTTTGAGGATCAGGTCCCCCGCCTGGGCTCTCCCAGGGCCCAGGGCTGCACTCTTGGGGCGCACGGTGATGGTGAAGGTGGTGACCGCCTTGCTGTGGGAGGAGGACCGGCGCTTCTCCACCGTCACGACATCAATTTCCTCCTCTTCGTCTTCCTCTTCGTCATCTTCATCATCTTGAAGAGAAAGACAGGGATTATTCTCCAAATTAGGCCCATGAAAATGACATCTCTGCACAGAGCAGCTTACAGGCCCTGGCACGGTCTTGCTATTCTTATGGCTCCACCAACACAGATGAGAACAGAAATATGTTTTAGAGATTTTTAAAATTAAACATATCTGTCACTACAGTCTCCTACCCCATCCCCCTAGCACCCTCAGTCTCCAGACTTCAGCAGGTGGCAGATTGAGAAAGAATCTGGACTTTGGGGTCGGACAGAATCCATGTACTAATTGTGGGACTCTAGGCAAGGTACTGAGCCTTTCTATGCCTCAGTTTCTCCAGCTATTAATTGGGGCTAATTGCCACATGGTTCTGGAGTGGGACGGGTAATAGGTAGGGAGCAGGGCCTGGGAGACAGATCCTCAGGAAATGGTAGCTTTTAACACCATCACCAGTCCACCCCATGGACTTTCTTATCAAATATTCTACTCTCTACACCTAAGAATTGAGGCTCCTGGTTTTAGGAGCATTGAGCAATTCTGCACACGGTGGAGTCTGTTGCAGGTCCTTAAACAAACCTAAAGAACGATTTCATTAAGCAGCTTTTCATCTAGCAAAGATCCTATCTTAACTACCAAGTCATAATCCACAGGCCCTCTAGCCCCAGATCCAGGAGCACCTCTTCCCACCGGCGCCAATAAGGGCAACAGCAGACACTGTAGCGTCCTGAGCGCCTTTTCCACTCTCCTCCTTCACTACGTGCTGGGATAGAAAATTATTGTTTAAAATGCAAGCCTAAAAAATCAAAACACATCTCCTGCTTGATCTGAAGGGGACCGGAAAGCTGAACAATTGTAGGATTTGTTCTAAAGCCAAAATGTGAGGCTGTTCCAGCCTGTGGGTCCCTTTAAGCCAATGTTTTGGTTTTCTGCCAAGAAGACAGCTGTTGGAAGGAAGTGCTTCCTCACCAAGAGCTGTCAAGGCACCGACATTAAAGGGACAGACCCGCCTGAAAACTGTGGAGGCTTATCACCAAGTTTCCTTCCAGGAGCCTCAGCCCAGAAGGAAATTTTTGGCTTTTAATCCGCCTGCATTCTGAAAACACTGGGTTTCAAGATTCCAGGGACCACAAGCCCCCAGCTCCAAGGACAAGGGTGGTTGAAGTACTTGGGTAGAGCCTTTTAACCCCTACCCTTCAAGACAGAAGCACACAATGGAACTTATCAATGAGTGCTTCTAGGGTAGGTGCATTCCTGGAGGGCCCGCCAAGTGCCTGCCCTCACCTTGAAGGACAATGGGTCACAAAGCACACTTGGATCTGAAATCAGTCCCGGAGTTCTGGCTAGGGCACAAAAACTGAATCCAGCTTCGCCGGAGGCAGTCAAGAGGCAGCCCCTGGAGAACGTACACAACTCTGGGGTACTAGCGGCCAGCTGTGAGTCGGAGCAGGGGTGCCCCCCACCCGGCCCCGCCATTCCGATCCTTGGCCTGCCTGGACTATCGCCGCCTGCTGGCCACCTACCAGGAACAAATAACCCACCACCCACAGAGCAAGGGGGAGAACACCCAGGTTTGAAAAATAAAATCCAAATCCCTACCAACCATCTGTGCAATCTCTAACTTCTTGAGCCCTAAGCAGGATTTTGCACCGTACCTGTATCATCTCAGGGTGTCTCCCCACCCCTGACCCGGGTCACTGTCCCTCCCCAGACAGGGGCTAGCAGCTTTCTGCCCAGGCAATGCAGCCAGCAGCCCCCTAAACACCCCACTTAGCCGGGTCACTTTTCCTAATTTTTTGCCTCCGACTGACTCCCTGCAGAGAGGAGGGCGCCTGGACCGGATGAGAGTGGCAGTAACTTCCAGTGAAGGTGACACTTTGGATCACACCCTCTTAGCAGCTTTTACTCACCCGGTCCTCCTTGCCCTGGGGACCAGCTTGGAAAAAAGGCCCTGAGCTTCCAACACGACTTCCCCCAAATGCTCCGCCACGAAGCCCAAATCCCTGAGCTCTAACAAAGGGAGCGCAGCCCCTTCCAGGGTCCAGGGAGGCAGCGGACCAGGCTGGGTCTTACCTGAGTCGCTCAGGGTGTCCTCTCCGGAGGTGCTGAGAGCCTTGTGGTCACCGCCGCTGGCTGCGCGCCCGCTGATGCGCGAAAGGGAGGCCACCGGGGCGCCGGCTGGAGCTGCGGCGCTCAACCCCGAGGCCACCGCTGTGCCCGCCGCCAGAGCCCCGGCCTGGGCTGCGGGCAAGGGCGCGGGCTCGCGCTTGTTCACCGGGAAGGGGAAAACCACCGCGGGATCCACGCACTCGGAGGCTGGGTGAGTGAGCTCCGGAGGCAGGGCAGCCGCGCGGCCAGTGCCCGCCGGGTGCCCGCGGCCCGCCGGGCTGGCGGCACCGGCTCCCAGGGCTGGGGAGGCGGGCCCGACCGGCAGCCGGCCGTGCAGCTTCTCGCTCACGGCGCGCTCCAGCTTCTCCCGGGCCGAAAAGCCGCTCCACATGCAATCCTGGAGGATGACCGGGTTGGAGGTGAGGCTGCCCAGGCCTCCCAGGCCGAACGCATCCTCCTCGGCCGGGTTGCCCCACAGGTCGGCTTCAGGCAGCAGCATCTCGGTGGCCCAGTTGAGGGGCTCCGGGCTGTGCCCCGGGAAGGCACGGCTGGGCGACAGCGGGGGTGTGGGCAGCAGCTCAAACTTCTTCCAGATGTCCTCCCCTGGCGGGGTCGAGTCAGGGCCGCTGAAGTAGAAGTCATCTTCGTCCGGGTAAAAGCAGGGCTGCAGCGAGTCAAATTCGAGGTCTGGGTTCTTGCAGATCATCCCCGGCATGTTCAATGCAGTGCAGCTCCGGGTCGGCTCGCCTCCGGCCGGCGAATAAAAAGCTTCTTTCCGCTCCTCCTTTTAGTTTGGGGGCGCTTCCTTCCCGTGGGGGCGCGGAGGGCGGGGACCCGCGCCAACCCCCGACTCTGCAACCGACAGACACCAGGAGACGGTTGGCAGGCGGAGCGCAACCGGGGGTCGGGCAGCGGCTGCCGCCCGGGACCTCGGCAGCCTCGGGTCCAAGCCTCCCGCTCCGTCCTGCGCTCCCGAAGGTAGAGGAAGTTCTGCCTCCGCTCCCCGCTCCCTCCCTCCTTTTGTGGACGCGGTCTACGGCCGGGGGTGGGAGGGGGCATGCAGATGCGGGGGGTGTTGGCAGTGGCTCTGCAAGTTTGGAAACTGCCATTTCGTTCACGCAAGGGGGAGGGGGCTGTTCAGGCTGCAGGGATCTAGCTCGACCAGCTCCCCGGCAAGCCCAGTGGCACCGGTGTCAGGCCAGCTGCTAAAAGGCCGCGGGGGGGGGGGGGGGGCTCCAACCCAGCTGCCCCGCACGGGGTCTAGAGTCGCCCAATCCGCCCACCCCGCAGCAAAACTGCAGCCTTGGGAGTGCGTGCCACAGAGGGGGATTTACTAAAGTTTGCAAATGGAAAAAGCCTTTCTCCTGACCCACACCAACAACAAGCCCCCAAATCTATCCCCACCCCCAATTTGAGCAGACGCCCCTCCACATGCACTCGCTGAACGGACAGTCCCACCGCTACCTTATTTGGTACCTCGCTAACCTCACCTACCCTCCTCCCAAGCCCCAACAACGTCCTCTTCCCGGGCGAAGGGGCAACCTGAACCCCAGCGCCCGGGGACGGTGCAGGGGCCAGTGCCGGGAAGGTCGCCGGAGAGCCGCGTCTCCTCGGTGCTGGAGCAGCCGTGACCCAGATTACCGCCGCGGCTGCCTCGCCCAGCCTAACCCTCTTCTTCTTCCTCTAGGGGCACCCTTCAAAGGACCCCAGGTTCGGGGTAGGGACACATCGGGTTCCTGTCAGCTCAAACACAGACAAACGCTGACGAGAAGGGCGAGTTTATTTCCGATGAAGCCATTAAGGATAGGGCGCTAAAAGGACTAGGGCGGGTCTCTTGGAGCTGGGGTGCCTTGGAGGCTGGGACCAGCTTTTCAGAGGAAAGCCTGAAGAGGTTTTGTTTCGGAAGCAGCAAGTCCCCCGGGTATATCGGGGCACCCGGAGAGCGAGTCGCAGTTGGGTCCCCGCTCGCCTTCCCACCGCGCTCGCTGCTCCCCGGCGCCGCGCGGTAGGTTTGCATCCCTTGCCCCCTCCTTACCTCCCGCCGATCGCTGGGGACCTAGAGGCGAATCCGAACAGGGGTCCCCGGGTGGCCCGGGGCGGGGTGGTCCTCGGGTGGCCGCAGTCTATGCGCGCTTGCGCCTGGTTAGCGGCAGCTCGGCTCCAACCCAGTTCCCAGGAGTCCCCCGCATCCACCCACTTCGTCCAGACAGATGACTGTCACTGGCTGCGCTTTGAAGCTTGGGGGATATTATTAACTGAAAAATCTGACACACCCGGGGGGCGGGGAAAGAAGGGGGCTGCGGCACAGACAAGGGGGAGGGGGGGAGAAAGGCAGAAGACAGGGGCTTTACCCCGCCCTCTTGATTTCCATAAAAATCAGGGGAGGCGCCAAGGCTTTCGCGCCAAAAGCCACTTGCTTTTCTTCTTTGCAGAGAGAAGGTTGCAAAGCTAGGAAACCCGGGGTGTGCTCCCCCACCCTTTCAGACCCCCGGGCTTGCACCGGTGCTCTGCGCGAAGCAGCTGCGCACGAGCGAGCAACGCCGCACCCGCCCCGCCGGCCTGGCAATGGCTTGGCATGAAAACCAGAAATGCAGAGATGTCCAGAGGGCTCCGGGGGAGTGTGTCAGCTGGGGCTGGGGGAACAGAGGCTCCTAACAGCCCCCCGCCTTGCCTGCGTTCGCGTGCCGCCCGGCGCCAGGCCGCGGCTCTGCCAGGCCGGCGGAGGGGCTGCCCTGGTGCGAGGCCCAAGGGGGCGGCTATACCCCGGGGGCCGAATGGGAGGACGAGGGCGCACCCACCTAGGAACGAGACCGCAGAATGTTTCTAGCTTTGCATTGAAAGGAGAGGGGCGCCCCCCTTGTTTGAAAATAAATAAATAAATAACTGCGGGCTCCGAGGGTGGCGCCACCGCAGAGGGTGGCGCCGCGGCGGTTTCTTCGGCGGAAGGCGACACCTTGCGGAGACCGAGCAGAAAAGCGGAGCTGCTGGGCCTTGTCTTGGGACTGAAGTGGAGCCACCCTGCGGCTCCAGCGACGCCCGGGTGGCTCTGTCAACCCGCCGGCCCCCCGGCTCAGGAGGAGGGGGCTCGGCTTCCGCAGGGACCCCGCCCCCGCCTGCACCCCAGCGGTCCCCGCGGACTCTCAAGTTAGCCTTTCCAAACCGGCGTTGGGCCAAGTTACGGGGAAGCGGATCAGGTTCACACGGGAGTTACGCCCCACATCTCCTGAAGGAAGACCAGACAGACCTCGACTGTCGCCTGCCATCGCCACTGAGCCTCTGGGTGTGCGTGTCCTCAGCTGCGAAGGGAGCTAGCAGTGGCGCTCACCTGTAAGGTGGTTTTGAGAAATAAGTTATGAAAGCACTTAGAACAGGGTCCAGCGCACAAGTGGGAATGCCCGCTATTATTCTTATTATCAGGTCAATAGAGATGTTTCCGGGGACATGAACACTCACTCCTACCGCCACCTTCACATTCTCACTCACTTCACTGCCGCTCAGCTTTCTCGCAGGTGTATTGGGGGGAAGAGGTGGGGACCAGAGATGATCGCCCCCACCCTCAAACTCCCCAGGAACAACCCCTCTCACAACCAAAGTACACTGCAAGGTGGGGTTTTGCTTTGAAAAGCTGTTCTCGGATGGTTTGGCTTGGGCTGGGCAACTTTCTCTATATCCCTTTTTCCAAACTGGAAATTCCACTCGACCCTGCCATTCACCTCAACATTCAAACTAGTTACAGATGAGGTTGGGGGGGTAGCCCATGAAATGCTCACGTATTTGCATTTGTGAAGGCTCTTACCGGGATGCCTGCATAATTCTGGGAAGAGAGTCCTAGGAAGCGGCCCCTGAATGACTGTGCTGCCCTTCCCAGCACCTTTATTATTATTATTACACCCCTCACATATGTAAAACACTTCACTTTTGCAAAAGCCCTTAACACCCCACGCCTTCTTTTCCCTAACCCCCTAATCTAAACCAAGCCTTCCTGCTGTAGCCTCTGCAAACATCCTTTACCTCCATTTGTAATGATATATTCCTGGGAGTGTTTGTTTAATGCCGGCTTCCCGCTGGAGTCCGTGAGGAAACAGGCTCCGTCTCCCTTCCTCCGCCCGGGAGCCCCGCAGAAGAGGACCTGCTTTGCTCAAAGTGGCATCCTTGAAACGAAGCAGGGTCCTTGTATACGGCAAGCACTCAACTCTGTTGTTGGGGACAGCAGTCCCTGAATGAGCCCTCCTAAAGCAGTGAGCTCTTCCAGGATACTTTCCGTTCATCAGCAGAGGAGGAGCAAAGATCACACAGCAGAACCTTCCTTGGGCCCTCAGCAGGCGTCCCATAAACAGCCTCAGAATTGCCTGCCCTACCTTTTGTTTTTGTTTTTGTTTTTAACCGAACTGGCAGGACTGTTAAAATAGGCAAGGATATGACCCCGCTGTTCTCTCGCACCAGACCTGTGCCCTTCACCACTGCAGTTGTCCTTTATCAGGGGGCAAAATGTCGTGGAAAAAGAGGCCACAGGAGACAAGAGACTCTGTACGCCTCCAAGCAAACTGCGTATCCTTCCTGAGCCTCAATCTCTAATTGCCATCTTTTAATGCAAGCCAGTAATTACTGACAAGTCTGAATTTGAAGGTTAACAGAATGATAAAATTCAACAAGTATTTATTGGTACTTTCATTTGCAAGTGAAAAGATAAAAGGCTCCGTGGAGAAACCTTGTTATTGCTGGTCCCTAATCAGCTTATAGAGAAACCTGCACAAATTCTTCTTAGAATGATAGAACACCTTCAGTCTGTGTGGGTGCCCACTAAATAAGTCAGGCAGCTTCAAAGGCGAGCTTTGCTTCAGCAAGCACGGACTGTCCCCATTCACAACAGAGTTAAGACAGTATCAAAGAGCTTATCTTGGATGGAAGGGGACACCCAGCTAAGACGGATGAACAGATAGGATACTGTTGTAGACAAAAAAGGGGTTTTATAGAAGGTAACCTCCCAGGGTGATCTGATCATAAATTCCTAATTGAGCAGGTTATGGTGCATGGTCATGAGCCAGGCACATAACATTTTAGTAAAAGTTGTATCTTTGTCTTAAGCAAGCCCTCGCCATTATTCCTGTGGACCTAGTTTAGCACTGTACCACCAGCCAGGGCCAGTTGTAGTCTTTCTTACGGTTGTGGAGGGAGGCAAGTCGTAAAAAAGAAAAAGGAAAGACTACAACTACCTCAAAACTAAAAGCAAGCAGAACTACCAGGAAATCAAACTGCATTAAAGTCCAACAAAGATATAAAGAAGTAATACTCATCCAGGGAGGAGGGGCAGAATCGGGGCAGAGGGAACAGAGACGGTGGTGGCAGTGGTGGCAAGAAAGAAAGAAAGAAAGAAAGAAAGAAAGAAAGAAAGAAAGAAAGAAAGAAAGAAAGAAAGAAAGAGCAGTCAAACATTATATATGTTGACAGAGGGACACCTGAGGAGCGATCCCAGCCCCAGACCAGACCATGCAGCTCCCATTCCAGCACCAGGGAAAATAAAGCCTCATTGCTTCTGACTGTGAAAACAGTGGAGGTTGGGGCAGCAGAAAACATGGCTGATCTCTCAGCAGAGTCCGTTTGTTCAGAGGCCCCCAGGGTCCTAGGATATACTCAAACCCACCCACTCAGGGAACCACACACAGGGCAACAGCTGGAGGGGCACCAGTCCCATAGGAAGGCGGGGGAAGTGCCTGGAAAAGAGGCAAATGCTGAGCAAGCAGCATTGTTCTCTCTCCAACTCTCCCCCACGTACTGTGTCACAACGTGGTGAAACGGGTCACCCTGCACGGACGAATACCTAAGGCTCCGCCCCTTACAACATAACAGGTGCAACAGCTTACTGAAGACACAGAGGCAAACGTAGGAGCCTGTCAAGTTGAAGAGACAGAGAACTATTGCTCAAAAGAGGGAGCAGACCAAGGTTCCAGTGGGAGAACTAAGCAACGAGGAGGTAGCCAACCTAACAGGTGCAGAGGTCAAGACACTGTTGATAACAGTGCTCACCGACTTGACAGACAGGCATGAATATGACACACACAGAAGGGAAGGAGTGAAGGCTATGCTAAATGAAACGAAGGGAAATCCACATGAAACTATTGGTGAAGGGAAGAAAGCCAGGGTCCAAATAAACAATTTGGAACATAAGGAAGAAATGAATAGTCAACCAGTACAGAATGAGGAAACAAGAATTGGAAAACAAAAACAAAAACAAGGAGAGACTTAGGAACCTCTGTGACAGCTTTAAATGCACCAACATGTGAATCATAGGGGTGCTAGAAGAAGAGGAAAAGCAAAAATTGAAAACTTGTGTGAAAAAAATAATGAAGGAGAACTTCCAAAATCTGATGAAAGAAATAGACATACAAGTCCAGGAAGCTCACGATCCTGAACAAGCTAGACCCAAAGAGGAGCACACCAAGACACATCATAACTAAAATGCCAAAGGTTAAAGATAAAGAGAGAACCTTAAAAGCAGCAAGAGAAAAGAAGAGAGTTACCTACAAAGGGATTCCCATAAGACTATCAGCTGATTTCTCAAAAGAAACTTTGCAGGCAAGAAGGGACTGGCAAGAAGTATTCCAAGTGATGAAAAGCAAGAACCTACAACCTAGATTAATTACTCTATCCAGCAAAGCTATCATTTAGAATGGAAGGGCAGATAAAGTGCTTCCCAGACAAGGTAAAACTAAAGGAGTTCATCATCACCAAGTCATTATTACAGGAAATGTTAAAAGGAATTATGTAGGAAAAAGAAGATCAAAACTATGAACAGTAAACTGACAACAAAGTCACTACTATCCACAAAAGAATGTAAAAAATAAGAACAAAAACAAAGCAAACAACCCGAACAGTCACAGAATCATAGGTAAGGGGATCGTTTGGAGGATTATCAGCAGGGGGAGGGAAGGGGGAGAAATGGAGAGATGGTGCAGGGGTTAAGAAACATAATTGGCAGGTATGAAATAATAGACAGGGGGATATTAAGAATAGTATATGAAATGGTGAAGTCAAAGAACTTGCATGCACAACCCAAGGACGTGAACTGAGGAGGGTGGGATTGCTGGTGGAAAGGGGTTTACTGGGAGGAAAGGATAGAAGGGAAAAATTGGGACAAGTGTCATAGCATAATCAATAAAACATACTTTAAAAAAAGGAAAGAAAGTACACAATGTTGTTACTAATCCAATCACCCACCTCTAGGCACCCTTCTTCATATGCATCCCCTCCTTAACTGTAAATGCATAAAAGAGCTGCAAAACTGTTATTCTCGGGAGCATTTGAGGTCCTGCTTCCCAACATATGTCGTCAGTCTGGCTCAAATAAACTTACACAAATTCTCTACAGGCCTGGACGTTTCTTACGTTGACAGAGTTATACATAAGATTTGGTTTATAAATAAGGAGATATTTTTGAGGGAGGAGAATGTTTTTCTACAAATCCCTTCTGTATTAAAGGAAAATAATAGACATACATTCAGATGGGTTCAGCTCACGACTGGGTAGGAGAGCAACCGTCTCTAGGTGTTTTTTTCTTATTTCCTGGGTTAAAGATCTTGTGGGTCCAGCTTCAGGGACCATGGTCACTGGTTCCTTTTGCCAAAAAAAAAAAAAAAAAATTAAAAAGTGTAAATTTTTATTAATAATTTTTGAATCACTGACTGTGTTGGGAGTAAAGCTATCTTCCTGACTTACCCAGTTGCAAATTAGTTAATGAATTAATTTTTTAAAACCAGGATTACAGATTTAAATGGAAACAACCCTAAAAGTATAGGAAGAAAATATAGGCTGGATCTCTTTCTAAGATAGCCCTGAAACAAGGAAGGAAAATTTTAATATGGTTGACTATAATAAAAATTAAAATTCAAATATACAGTTCGCACACACCCTAAACAAAATCAGAAGACAACAGCATGATAGAACAAACACTTGCCTCATGCGTGAGATGAAGAGAACCCCCATGTTCACTGAATAGGAAAAAAAGCTCTATAGACAGGTGGTTCCAAGATAAGGGCAGGGAACTCACAAGAGTCGGAAATGTGAATTTTCATAAACATGTGAAAATATGCTCACCTTCACCAGCAGTTGGGGAAATGCAATGAAATCTCAAGGAGATTCGCATGTTTTGGGTCTATCATGTTGGACTGGAAGCAGTGTTGGCAAGGCTGGGGTAGGGGCTAGGGGTGCTTTTTCATGCTGTCGGGGCTCTAGCCCCATGAGTAAAATCAATCCCACTCTTTCAAATCCATCCTACTAGTCAAAATACAACAAATAGGTAAAAATATTGGCAAATGTGTCACAGCACGGTTCACAAAAAAGTAGTGTAAACAATCTAAATGCCTATCAATAGGGGAATGGTTGGATCTATTACAATATATCTATGCAGTGAAGAATGTGTAGCCACTGAAAAGAATGTCTTAGAGCTGTAGGTGTTGTCTTGGAAAATGTCCATGAGTAGGAAGGGATATAAACAAAAGATAGGTCAATGTGTCTGGCATTTTGGATATACCGTATGTGTACTTAAATATGTCTGCATAAACCCAGGAACAAATTGGGTGAAATGTGCAACAACTAGGTAAAAGTGGTTTACTTTGAAGAAGGGGATAAGGTTGAAGGAAAAACATTTTGTATTGATGAGAGAGAGAGAGACATCAATATGTTGTCCCACTTATTTATGCTTTCATTTTCATTGGCTGGTACTTATTTATGCCCTGACAGGAGATCAACCCGCAACCTTCATGTTTTGTGACAGTGCTCTAACCAACGGAGCTACCCAGCCAAAGTTTTATGAAGTATTTCTTGAACCAGTGGGATCCTGAGCAAATTTAATTTGTTCGTTTTGGTTGTTTTTCAAAACAATATCTTTGTTACTCCCTAGGAAAGCTAACCATTAAGCTGATTATTTGGGGAAAGGAAAGGATGCTTCCGTGAAGCCTAAAGTCACCCCACAGATCTCTTTTGCTTCCTAGGCTGGTCAGCATCCTTTCAGACTAAGCTGGTGCCTCACTGAGTCAGCGGAGGGTTCCAAGCGATGAACATGGGCTGGGATGAGCACTGGTTTCATGATTAGAATCAAGCCAACCAAGGCCATTTGAAGTATATGACCTTATATGTGCCTATGACAAGGCCTCTATTTTTTGACTTCTGAGGCTGGAGGAACTTTTGAGAGCCAGCATTAAATTGGGGGGGGATGGGGGATTTTTTGCTAAAGGCACAATTATGTTTAAGACAAAAATCATCCTCATTGAACGGCAGTAGTTTAATCACAGACTTAGAAGATAAGACGTAGCCTACCGCACTCCCCTCAAGGACTGATTTGGCACCATGGGAGGCGTTCAGCTAACCCCTTGCACTGGGAAGCCTTCCCTTGTGCTGGGTGCATTACACACTTGGGGAAAACACTACCTGCAAAGACCTCCGTGGACAGAAAGTGCTGTTGCTGCTTAGAATCAGAATTTCCTTTTACCTTATTTTCTTTATGCTAAACAGCAAAATGGGAAAGCTGACCTGGGAGGTGCAGGCAGATGGCTCAGGGCCAGGCTCCACTGGGGTCGGGGGTGAGGGGGGGTAGGGGGGGTGGGGATAGGCTTCCGCGCCCTAGAGCTCACACTTGGGTAGATAGTGCACCAGAGGCCTTGCAAGGAGGGGAACCCCATCTTAGCAGGAGCCTGCAAGGACTACGCGGAATGCTGCCCCCAGATCTGGTTTCCAGGTCCATTTGCTCTGCCCCTTAGGAAAAGCAGCACTTCCTATATTCCGTCTTCTTTCTCTGGGAGTACTTTCCAGTCTCAGTGATTTAGTTTGGGGGTGTCCAGATCTCCACTGAGGTTTTCACATCTTCTTTAGCTGGCTACCAACAGACGTCGTCTGATTCTTACTGATTACAATTTCCTTCAATTCAGGAGATACTCCTGTGGGGCTCAGGAACTGCCCACACCCCCTCTAGTACCTGAGTGGAAGCTTTCTGGTTTCCTTGTGTTTAAACAGGGGTATCAATCTGTCCATTTCCAGAAGCTCCTGCTTCTGGCCTAAAGAGTCTTTTGTCGGCTCATTCAAATCCTGTCCTCCAGGATCAGCCCTGCAGAAAGAAGGGCTCATCTTTCCCCCAACCCTCCTCTTCTCCCACCACATCCTCACTAACTGCTTATTCCCTGCGCCGGCCCCCAGCCAGCGTAACCCAGCTGAGCTGTCCGCCAGGCCCCCGGGTGTGCTCTCCTAACCAGGTCAGCCGTTCCTTAGCCAAAGGACTGTCCCCACCTCCACGCGCCATCGCCACGGCATCTGCTTCAGCGAATGGCGAAAGGGCCCAGCTCTGAAGCCAGACGGACCAGTGAGCTCGGCCAGGTTGGACCATGCACAGAACCTTCGTTTCTTCATCTTTAAATTAGCATCTTGTCGGGGGGGGGGGGTGGCATGATGGTCGTAAACCTGGCTTATAATGGGGGCCCTTTGCTCTAGCCCTAGCCTCCCTCCAGGGCTCAGAGAATCCTACAGCAACAGACCACAGCACTTGGGTTCCAGGTGGAGCCTGCTGAAGTTGGTTTCGTTTCAATGAGACTGGTTAATAATCTTTTCTCCAACCCACCCTCCCATGGGACACTCCCCCTCCCTCTTCTGAGCTTGTCCAAGACCCCAGTAACTCTGGACTTGGCAGCAGATATTACAAAGTCAAGGTAGTGTAAGGCAGTCCTAGTGAGAGCACAAGAGGGGAAAGGACTGGAGTTTGAGGAGCCTAGAGTTGTAAAATACATGTTGAAGAGTCTTAGGTTGGTCATTTAACTTTTCCTGGCCTCAGTTTCTTGGTTGCTAAAATAGGAATAATGAGTTCACAACCAGGAGATGATACCTGCAGAGCAGTAGGTTTTTAGATTCAGAAATTAAGTTTAACGTCCTGGTACTACGTCATTTCCATATGCTAGGCAAGCCTGCTCTCAGCAGCCTCAGTTTTCTCACCAGCAAATTCAGATAATAATATTCTTCCCACGGCAACAGAGAAGCCGTGAGATCAGGAATCAAAATAAGACCATGTATGTTATCTCTCGCACTGTATTATCACCTCCTCTGAACTGTGGAGGTGAAGGGCTTTATCCTCACGTAGCAGGTATTTTGAAAATGGTCAAACCTCTTCGCAGGAACAGTATAGGGTTCTCTGTGGAGTTGTTAAAATTGGGCAATTTGGGGTGGACACTTTAGGATCATCTAACAATACTGATGGTGGTTACATTTCCTGGCAAGTGGTATCAAATCCAAAAACCTGTCAAAGGGACAGATGGCATTCTTAGCACAAAAAAGGAAACCAATTAGAAGTTAAAATACAGAAAATAGAATCTTGTAAATGCTCACAAATTGTTCCAGCATGGAGGACTATGCCATCTTCCCTGACACTCGCTAAAGAAGGCTTCCGTCCGGTTCCTGGGTGCTTGCAGGGCACTGGCTCCTAGGGTCCAAAGAAACCTTACAGACCCTCCCCTCTAAGCCCCTAGATATTAAACTTTCATACCTAATCAGGATTGTCGGGCAGCTGCTGACGATTGCACCATGTCTCTTGTACAGGGGCAGATTATTTCTTCTATAGCTTAGAAACAAGTACTAAAGGTTGGGCTTTAAGAAGCAATTTCGAAATCTCATATTTGCATTGACACAGTCTATCAACACTTATATATGACGTATAAGTTTTGCTCTCAAGATACATACAAGCCGGTGGGGTAATAAGCAAAGGCATTGGAAAGTTTAATTAAGCTTATTGTCTCCTATACTATAATGTGTGCATAGAGGAAAGAGCTTTCCCCTCTACCTGGGGGAGTGAAACATGGCTTCACAGACTGGGAGACAACTAAGCTATGGGACAAGAAACAGGAGTTTGTCCAGTTATAGATAAGTATAGATCATTTGTATTAGTCAGGATAGGTGAGGTTATGCTGCTGTAACAAACAACCCCTAAATCTCAATGGCCTAGTATGACGAAGGCTCACTTTTTGCTCTCATTGTGGCTACAGCATTCTCATTGGAGGACCAGCCCCTTCATGAAAAAAAAAAAGAACAAGACAGGAAAAAACAAATCAAGGTCACCACTGTTAAAACCTTTCTGAAAGTCTCCCTTTGGATTAAGGTGGCTCCTGGCTGGACCAAATGGCATGGGGAAAAGAAACTAAAAGCATGGCGGTCCTAAAGAAGCCTCTTAAACTGAAGACACTGAAAATACAGCTAGAGAAAAAGAGAGGTATCTGGAAGGGAATTGTGTCCGTGGCTTCCACTGATAGGAATCGGATAATTCAAGGGTGAAAACCTCAGCCTCTGTCCACATCCACGCTCTTAAAACTCCTCTAAACCACCTGCCATGAGCTGTAACCACTGCCATTTCCATAAAGGGTGGCATTTGTTAGAACTTCCTATTCTTGTGAGGAAGTGCTCGGTAAACATTAGTGAATGAGCAAATGAATATCTCTCTATTCCCCCAAAGCAACACTGATCTTCTCTGTAGGTTCATAGAATGTCAGGGCTACCCTGCTAACACAAAAGGGAGGTAAGACAACTGTAGTTTTCCAACTTGGTAGTAGTAGCAAAACCCTTTAGTAACAAAAAAGATATATTATATACAAATATATAAAAGACTTAAATAGCATTTACATTAAGCCCAAGTGTTTTTTCTTATTATTGCAATAAAAGTGGAATGCCTCTGGTGGGTGTGGGAATGGGGGACCCTTCACCTCCCTTTCTCAGTCTCCTTCCACCTCCCTCTCCAGAAGCTTCTGACATCTTTGGGAATTTCAAAACCTGATTGAACACCACATGTTAAGAGAAATTAAATGGCTCCACCCACAAAAGCCAGCACTTTCTCATGAAGCCAGTTTCTGGCTTCCATCTTTCTCCTGTTGGAACCTACAGCCGTCTCCAGTTCCCTGTGAGGGTTTGGGGGTGAGGCGCACTCAGCCTCCCGAAGAAGGAACCAGTGCTGTTCTCCAGGCAGGGACGCTGAGAGCAGCCGCCGGCTCTGGCCCGCCAGCAGGCCCCGGGTGGGCACCTCCGGAGGCAGAGGTGCTAAGAGAGGCTCCCTCCCAGGGCCTGCCGAAGGCGGGGACTCCGGCACGTGGCTCCTCTCCTGCAGTCTCTGCTTCAGGCCAGAGGAATTCTGTCTTTCTCTCCATCTAATACTCAACTCTCACAGCCCAGGCTTTGGGGGCATCTAGGGGAAGGAGGAAGATACCCAGCCAGTCAGCTCCTTCCCCCCAGCTCACTAAAGACCCCTGACCCACAATATTACCAGACAAGAGCTGCAATCCCCTCTGTGAGCAGCCCAGAGAGAAATGGGGGTGGGGTGGTGGTACATGGCCTTCCAGTCCCCGTTCCCAGCATGGCTGAGCTGGGCCAAGGAGGGCCAGACCCTTGAGCCCCATGGATGCCGTCAGGGGGCCCAAGTGTGCTTTTCCTATCTGTGTCACCTTCCCTGGCTTCCACTGAGGTGATGGCAGCTTGATGCACTTTCTAGGCGTCACCATCGAACACCAGCTGGCGTCTCGTGTCCCCTTGTTCTCATTCTGCTCCATCACAACCCAGGGTCAGCCTTAGATGATACCAGCTCTACAGTCCCCTCTGAAACCACAAGCATGAATGTGGGAGACTTTCACTCCTTCAGCTCGGGAGCAAGGGAGGTCCCCTTGCCCTTCTCTGAATGTGTGGAGACCACCATGGCTCCAGCTCCAAGCCAAGAACAGATTCTCCAGCCCAAGCCACATTTCAGGGAGCTAGGGTCATAGGGTCCAAGAGAGGGGTAGGTGTGCCAGGTCAGGACAGAAGCCACCACGGTCACCACCCCAATGCAGGCTCCACCGTCCCGAATTCAGTGATATCATGGGGCTGGCATTTCAGAGAAGCTCATGAAACACTGTGCACCATTTACAACTGTTCTGGGGTGAAGAGGGGCCCAGTCCTTCAGCCGGAAGTCCCCGGAGAGCAGTACTTCCAAACCGAGCTCAGTCAGTGCAAGACACGAGCTCTGATGCCAAGGGATCATTTGGCTCCTTTTTATGGTCCATGGCCTGACTGAGGGCCCTGCGGACTCAGGTCAGGGCAAAGTTCCCTTTCCTCCACCTTGCTCCCAAAGCCCGGCCTCCCAGCTGCGTGGGAGACCTGATCTAAAACGGGGATAAGAGGCCCCTGCATCCTTGGAACTGTTGGTGCCAACTGTGAGATAAAGGACAAAGCATGCTGTGTCATTGTAGGGGTGACTGTCCATAGTGCAAAAGCAAACCCCATTCATCCAGCATCCCCTGCCTTATCCGGATGTTCCCCTACCTGCTCTCTGACTGTCCGCCACATGGTGGAGATGGGCGGTCAGACGGTAACCTGCATTCTTCTCTCTTCATCCAACTCTTCAGAATCATGGACTCAAGGAAACACCCCCATTTCACTGGCATTTTTGCTCTCTTAAAACACCCATCAAAATAATATATGGCCGGGAAGAGGACTGAGATGGAGGACAAGCCCTGCATGAAATAGCCCCATCGTATCGTGTTAGATAAAAAAGGAGGCTGAAGAATAGTGTGCAGCATGAGCTCGTTTTAAAGGAAGAACAGCCTGTGGGCTTATATGTGCTTATCTGACTGTCCAGTGAAATTGTTGGGGGCTGGGGTCAGGGGTTGAGTAGAGAGATGATAAGGGAAGTTTTATTCATTTTCTCTTGTTTTCACTTTTGAAAACCCTAACTGGTTATTAATTACGTCAACATTTTTAAAACTCTTAGCGTTACTTCTTTTCCACGTGAAAAATACCCATTTATTAAGCGATCGCAGTTCCCAGCGTGCAACACGAAACACTGAAACCCTTGTTCAAAGAATGTAAGTGCCCGTTCGGTTGCACTCATGTTTGTAGGACATTGTCACCTGAGTGCCACTGTCATCTTCTAACTGGGGCTTCAAGAGTTGCTCGAGAAATGCGTTTCTGATCCAGAAAGCAGATTATGCAGGTTAATGCAGAAATCAGACGGGGAAGTTCCTCTGTCACTGTCACACTTACCATCCTCTCCCTCCGACACCACCACTTCCTCCTCGAAAGCCCCGCCCCGCCCTCCTCGCCCACCTCTAAAATCACCGCCCCACCACCTCTGCTTCCTCCCCCTCCTCCTCCTCCTCCACCCCACCACCACCTCCTGGAGGCCCCGTCTCACCTGGAGCCCCAGACAAGAACTGCTGCAGCAGTCATTACAAGGACGAGGCCTGGATGTTTTCTGGCAATTTCACTGAGAAATAAAAATGTCTCAGCTGTCCAAACCGTTCCTCCAGTTGGCCAACTTGTTCTTTGTTTTCTAAAGAAGCTGAAGCCTGAACCTGAAGCACCTGATTTTCTTCGGTACATTGACCAACTGCAGGGACGCAGGATCTCCTGAGAAGCCTGCGTGTTTGGAGGCCCTCAGGCTAGGCCTTTGTTAACATCTCCGCAGACGCTAGTCCAAGTCCTCCTCTTACGCTGCCAGCTCTGGTCACCTCTGGTCACCTCTGGTCACCTCTGCCACCGTGGTGAAAGCTTCCACAGCCTTGTCATCAAAAAGCCATGCTCCGTCCTACCGGCTCCATGTGCACCCCTGGCCCCGGTGCACGCACCCACTCACCTCGATGTTCCCTTTTAAATTAACAGAATGTTAAACATCAAATGCTCCACCTCTATGAGCTTGAGCACGAGGCCTGTCCTGAACGTATGGAGCGAGTGTCAATATGATTAAAACCGTTTTCGAAGCCAACTGACACTTTCGGGACAGACCTCATATACTCAATAGCTTGTATATATGTCTGCCATTATTATTTAATTTTATAAAGACACCAACTGAACATTTTCTCTCGTGTTTAAAACCGGAGTCTCGCCTCCGAGCCACTCCAGGTACTGAACACCTGTTACCCTGCAGGCTGAACGCCAGGCCCTGGCCGGGGCTCCTCTCACCCTGCGAGGTCAGTGATGTTCACACCCGCCTTCCTTCCACCTGAGGAAGCCAAGGCCTGAGGTCGTGCTGTTCGTAAGTGGCGGAGATGGAATTTTAACCCATTTGGCTCAATGGGACCGAAGTGCCTGTTGGTTTATAAAGGTAACTGCAGGTTTCTTGATGCCCTCTTAAAGGTTGCATTAAACCTCCGAAGTACAACTTGAAAAAGTGTAACCCCTACATATCAGTACGTATGGTCTGATTTTAAAATAAATAGTCACTATCGCATGTTCACTTTCCTTCCCATACATGGCCTCTCCCCATCTTCCCAACGAGCAAGGGCGTATAGGTAAACCTTAGCTCTTTACTTTGAAGTCCCTGTTAGTAAAACTGCAGCAGCCGGCTAACTGTTCAGAAGTCCTTCTCAAAGATTTCTCAGATCTCGCAAGTCTGTAGACTTACAACACCCCAATGTGAAATGAGTCTGCTGCATAATGTCCCAGGGCCTTCCCCTCACACAGCCTCTGGGGAGCACAGCTTAGGATCTAGTGGGTTTCTCTCTCCATGGGACCTCAATTCTCAAAGGAATCATCAGATCACAAACGGACTTTTTCTGTGCTGTTCCAGAAAGTAAAATCCACAAGTGACTAAAGGCAGTGACTGGGAACTCTATTCCGGCACAACGTAAACTCGAATTTGGTAGTAGCTAGAACAAGCCAGCGATGGACGGGGCTGTCTTTTAGATGCTACTTGTCCTTCACAGCACTCGGGTGAGGGAAGCATCAGACCTGCTCTAGAAGGGATCATTCTTTTTTTTCAGAATGGCTATTGCTTTATTTTACGTTTGAAGAAGAAGGGATGTTGGCATGCAGATAAAGTCTGTGAATCTGAGCTGCATGTTTCACATTTGTGTCTTTAATTTACAGGACTAACCTGTGGCCTTCGGGGAGAACACCCCTGAAGTGATCATGTCTATCGTCCAAAGCTACTTTGCGGTTGTGACGCCGGGTTATGAAACTGGTTAGTGTCTGAAGGTTTGGATTTTACAGACCATCCATCAATTGTTTCATCCTAATTACCTTTGCTTGAGAACATCTGACATGTTAACGAAGTGGCAATTAAAACCGAACTGTGGTGTAATCACCATCTCAAATATTTAAACAATGTGATTATATAACATCTATCAACAGACTTCTAGGAAAATAAATACGAAGGGAAAATAAATATTGCTTCGGGGCAAGGAAAATGCATCTTCTTAGGCTGATGCCTCCCAGATCTTCAAGGTACAAGACAATAAGACAAGCTCTTGCTGGCCCCTGCACCGACTTCTGACGGTGGTAAGCCCCCACCCACCCCACATCTCAGGTCCTTTGAGCTGAAACATGCCCTCCAGTTGTCTGTCTCAGTCATGATCGCACAAAGGGTGTTCTGTGCCTCCCTCTAAAAGGTGATCTGCGTGGGGTCCTCCCCAAATACCCCTGAGCCCCGAGAGGAAGTGCTGGCCTTGGGGTGCTCACTCATCCCAACACATTAATTGAGCACCTGCTATGTGCCAACTGAGCCTTCTAGGCCTCTGTTGGCATCCTTACTTTATTCCCTAAAATCCCAGAACCCCTAGAGTCATCACCCTCAATGTGTCCCAAAATAAACTCATTGTCTTTCCCCTGAAACTTGCTCCTCCCGCTGAATCCCTTCATCACGATGGCACATACCTGCTACCCAGACCAGAAACCCGGCTGTCAGACCCACCTCCTCCTCTCCTTCTTCTTTTTACTTGGTCGTCACCATCCTTTATTTCTGCTTCCCTCCAGGGTTTACAGAAAGCATCAGGCTGTCCATGTCCATTGTTCAAATATTGGTAACCTTCCAAACCAGTTGGCAAAGAGTCACAGGGCCACACTGCCCACCTCCCTCCAGCGCCTCTGGTCCTTCCCAAGACCCAGCAATCAAAGGGCTAAGATCTGGCACAGCAGCGGGCATTCAGGAACTTGAACCGGCCAAGGGTGGGTTTTGATTGGCCCGTGCCTTGGTGGGACCACCCATTACTATTTGACCCTCCCGTTCACGGTTCACGGCTGTCTTCCCTGTTAGGGCTCAGTGGATGCAATGCCTGGGCCTTAAGTTTAATTGCCTTTAAAACCAGAAGAAAAACTTGAAAATCATAACGATAATGAATATATAACAATAAATTGTGCCTGGATTACATTTGTTCCTATACCAATACAGCCATGAAATACAATTTTGAAGCAGCTGGAATAGAAGGGTCCTACAAGCATAAAAGCAAACTCTGAGGCAGCCTTCGTGAATTCGTGATTTTATTCTATTGTGCCTTGTTTTTTGTTTTGGGGTTTTTTTTGGTTTTGGGGTTTTTTTGGTTTGCTTCCTTCCTCTTTTCCTCACTGCTCTGCTGTCCACATTCGCTGGCCACCCGCAAGGTGCTAAGTCTGAGGATCCTGAATGAGGAAGCCACATGCCCTGCCCTGAGACGGCTCCCATCCTAGAGGGGTAAAGACACAGACGCCACCTTTCTCTAGATGTCCCAACAGAAGGCCACAGCACTGGAAGACAGAGGCCCCTCCGCCCCAGGCCGTTGGGAAGACCTCCCCAAGCAGGTGACGACTGAGAGCCAGGAGACAAATGCGCCAGCATCCCGGCAGAACTGCGCGCTCACGGAGGACAAGAAGGCACCACACCGAGGACTGTGCTGGTGTTTGGCGTCTCCCCCACCCCGGCTGGTTCCCACACCCCTGGCCTCCGCGGCTGTCCAAGGCGAGCCTCCGTGGCAGGCCGCCCGTTGAGAGGGCTGGCGAGCCTTTGCTGGCTGCTCTGTCCCGGTTTGTGGCTTTGGAGGGAGGCCAGCCCTGCGGTGAGTCATCGCTCTAGAGAGCCACCACCGCCCACCTCGGGGAAGGGGGCCCGGCAGCTCCTGCAAGGCCAGCCTCCCAGGGCGGGTGGGAGAAGAGGGTGCAGCCCTCCCGGAGGAGGTGCTGTGAGCTTGCGCCCCACCTTGTTCCTCGTCCCTCTCATCTCCGGCCCCAGCCTCCGGGGCATCTCCCTGACCTGCCCCCACCCGGCTCCCCCCTCCTCTCCACCTGCAGCACAAGCCAGCCCGAGCCTGTTCTCATGTCACTCCTTCCCTGCGTGTTCACGCCTCTGGACCACCCCTCCTCGACCCTGGTGTTTGACTGGACCTTCAAAGCTTCCCAAGTTCTTCCGTGAAAGCCATTGAATTACTTACAGCTTTCCCTGCGTTCCCAAAACATATGGCAGACTTACCAAGGTGTGTAACTGTCCTTAGCTGCTTTGTCATGACTTCGAGTTGTCGCATGCATGTGCCGTCTTACTCACTAGAATGACCTCTTTGAGAGCGGTGACAGTGAGTGACTGCTGCCTCCCTCAGGCCATCACGGACCCTCTGATGAAGTCGTTCTCAGCAATGGCTTGTCCATGACTCACTCCCACAGGGCCCTGGGGACACGAAGGATCCTGGACCCGGCTGCTGATGCCTTATTTGCGACATTCGGCCTCTGGCTTGGTTGTTCTTAGAACAAATCAGAAGAGCAGAAGTAGAAATGAACTATTATCATCTGGTACAGGTATGCCCTTCCCACAATAATTTAGAGTTAGCCCAAAATAGGCCAGCAACAGATGAGATTTCATGAGGCTCTGTGAAAAAGAACATGAATCGCTATGATATGGCGATATGTCAACTATAACTGGAAAGACAAAAAAACAAACAAACAAACAAAATTGCAACCAGTGAGGAGAGAACTCACTTACTACCTTGAGACATGACAAAGGCACTTTTTTTGTGAGATGCCCCACCCCTGTCCTGACAGGGGACACATCTACTCACCTGTAAAGACCCCTTTCAGGTATCAGGCTCTGTGGGAAGCCAACCCTGCTTTCTCAGAAAGGGCCCATTGTATCTTCCTCTGGGTTCCCCCAAATATGATGCCCCATTCTTATGCCTCCGTGACAGTGTTTGGCACATTTATTGAGTTTACTGAAATGATCTCTTTACCTGTGTGGTTTTTTTCCCCCTATGCCAGACACATACAGCAGTTTCTTCTGGGAACAGTGATTTTAGAGGAGACGGGCTAGAAACAGCCAGAAGAGAGCAGCTGAGGTGAGGAAGAACCTGGAGACTGTGCCCCATGACATGGCCATGTGTCGCAGTTGGCTCGGGACATTTCTGGTATGCGCCTGCCATCTTAGTGTACTTCTCCGTGGAATACACTGTCACTCTCAACCAGGCCTGGTCTGGACCATAAAATATCTAGCACCCTATTATGCGGAATAAGTAAAGACACCAAAGGTGTTCAACCCACAGGAGGTGCAGGGAGCCCATCACTGTCTTTGGTTATCGAAAGGCCACATTCTGGGTGTGGCCAAAGTGCTGTGTGTGGCCTGGAGGGAACCTGGGGCCCGTGGGTGGGGGTGATGTCATGACAATATTTCCCTCCATCTGTTTTGTTTACTGTTGGGCACCCAGGATTTGGCCCCATTCCTGGAATGTGTTAATCCCTTGATAAATATTTCTGGGGAAAGGGGGGGCAGTGGAGGAGGAGGAGGGTGAAGAGGGAAATCTCTAGCCCCAAGTCTGCTGCACCTAAGGCCATGTGCCCCCATCAGTCAAGGTGCCTGTCAGAAGCCCAAAGGCCTCTCGCCTGGGTGGCAGGGAAGGGATAATGGGCTGAATGGTACCCCCTCACCAAAATACATATATTGAAGTTCTACTGCCCAGGACCCCAGAATGTGACTTTACTTGGACATAGGGTTGTTGCAGATGTAATCGGTTAAGACAGGGTCATAATGGGTAGGCCAACCCCTAACCCAACATGATGGGCGGCCTTAAAAAAGAGAGCCATGTGAAGACAGACGCACAGGGAGGTGCCATGTGACCCCGGAGGGAGACGTTGGAACTACCTGGTTTCCAATCCGGGGATCCCCAAGCTGCCAGAAAGCCACCAGAAGCTTTCAGGGGCCGCATGGCCCTGCCAACCGCTTGACTTCAGACTTCCTGCTTCCAGCGCTGGGAGGGCGTACATTTCCATTGCTTTAAGCCACCCGGTTTGCACGGTAGCCGGTTGAGGCAGGCCGGGGGAACTAAGACATAGGAACCGGGCACGGGGCGGCGGGGGGGAACATGACCCCCGAGGTCTCTCTCAGGGTGGGTTAGCTAGATTCCCATCTCTGGGTCGGGCTGCCAGTGACGGGTGCCTGATGCACTGCACATTCCTCGCACCCCGTCTGGCCCTGCAAAACTTTCCTCCTCAGTTCGGTGCCTGCCAGGTGCTTCTTGCTGTTTCCTGCATCTCCAAGGGGACTGCCACCTGCACGGACGCCTGGAGACCAAGGGTTGCAGGGTAAAGATCCTTCCACTTTGGGCTTGTCATTGCATCAGCTTCCTCCACTTGTTTTTAGAATAAGACCGGTACAAATAAATTGTATACTAATCACCACAAGTCTGTGTAGGAATAATTGTACTTCTTGGCGAATGGGGAAAGAGATGTCAGGTTTCTTTCACGCAGCACAGGCCAGCTTCTTTACAGATATGATGTCCTTTAATTCTCAGAACAGTCTCTGTGATACAGGATTACTTGCTCCACTTTGCAGATGGGAAAACTGAGGCTAGGAGGAGCTAAGTAACTTACCCAAGGTCACTCAGTTCATGACCCTGGATTTAAGCCCAGCTCTTCTGACTTCGAAGCCCGTCTTCTCTCTACTGGAATGTGCTGTTCCCTTGCAGGTTTCTGGCTCAGGCACCATGGGCGTCAAAGGGAGCAGTCGGCTTGGAGGACACCCTGATCTTGGTGCTTCAGGGGGTCCTGGCCAGTCAGGTAGCTTCTTTAGGTCTCAATTCCTTTGTCTGAAATGGGGCTGGGGAGCCCCTGCCAACTTCACTGAGCAGAAAAATGTCTGGAAAAGTGACTGCCTCCAGGATTTGACCCTTGAACCGGACCCAAAGCTAGGATGGTGCTTATTCTTAGCATTTCACCGTGTGCTTTGAGGTTCTGAGAGGAAGGTGGACTCTACAACCGCCCCTCTTCTGTCTCCCGTCCTATCCTGTCCTCAGCTCTGTCTTCGCCCTAACAGAAAGCTCCCACGTGTGGGGCTGGAGAGACCAAGCCCACGAGCCCTCCTGCTTCTGTGCGGTAGTCAACACACCGGCCACCTGCAGCTTCCCTGGGCCCGGAGGCAGCCCGGTCCCTGGGCTGGGCCTCCTGAGTGGACAGTGGAGGTTCTGCCAGGGCCTGGACTGCTGATGGCAGCTTTAGAGACTCTGGAGTGTCTAGAGTTCTCCGAGAGCGCCAGGATCTTCCTGAGAAGCTGACCTGCATGCCGTGGAAGCAGGCACAGGGCCGACAGAGAGCCACGTCCCCCTCCCACCCCTGCTGTTCACCCGAGTGACTCAACTGTCCTTTCAACCCACATCTATTCAGCTTCTTCACTTTGCCAGACTCCGAGACAAATGGGAAGCCCTTGACCTTAAACACCAAAGGCCTGTATCATAGACAGGCTCCACGGCTAACTTGGTCAGGTGGCTTCACCTTCTAGACAGCTGGGACCATTTCAACACCTCCTGCAGTCCTTACGGGTAAGCAAAGTAATATCCGCACAGCGCCTGGCCCATCACAGGCAGGGGACAGTGGTCATTATTGCCAATAACTATCACATTGACCACATCGTAGGTGCTCAAAAAACAACAACAACTAAGGAATGAAAATTAGGTTCAAAGTGCTCCTTTTAGTTACCACTTGACTTCCACTCAGAGCAGGAGTGGTGGCGGAAAAAAAAAAAAAAAAATCCAACATATCTGATATTCAGAAACATGACATCCAGAAATGTCTGTTTTCAAGTCCCATTTCTTTCCTTTCCTGCAGCTGTCAGAGGCCAGATTTACTTCGGCGCTGGGGCCAGCCTTCTGGGAGATGGGTCTGCGGGGGAGGGAGCTGCTCGGATGGAGAAGATAACACGCCCAGCAAGTGGCCCCAGCCAGCCATGATGTCATCTGGCACAGCAGCCTCGGTGAGGAGGAATTTCCCTTATACCGACAATAACTTTTTTTTTTTTTTTTTGCAGAATAAAATATGTTGAGGTTGAGAAGTTTATCTTGGCGGACCATTGTACCATTAACTCAAGATTAAATGCATCCTGTCCAAATTTTTTTGCTACTTGTAATGGGCCTCGGGCTGCCGGCCTCCAGATGTTGATTTTCTGGATGCCCCAGGAAAAGAAGCTAATTGTTCTCTGCGTTAGAAGTGTCCCCAGTGGGGCTGCGGTGGCTGTCCCTGCGCCCTGCCCAGAGCCCCCTTCGGGACCAAAGCGCTGGTACCTGCTGACGGCGCCCAGCGGGGCCCCTCTGTGGACACTGTGGCTGAAGTCCCCTTCGGTAGCACAGAAAGAGACCGTCATCTCCTGCGAACTGAAGGCAGGCCAGGCTGGGCCTCAGGTCCAGGAGCTAATTACAAGGGCAGCAAAGCTCCAGAAGTGGTTGAATTCTCTCAACTGCAGAATTCAGGGTCCTTGTGAAAAGTGTCTTGAGACCACATCAGCGTTCCACCCCTCTCAGGGGCCGCTCCCAAGGGCCCTCCCCAATAACCTTCCTGCCCACTCATCTCAGTTTCGAAGTCGGTGTTCAGGGAACCCCACACTGCAGGGCGGGCAGTCGTGTCAATCAGTAAGTGTTTGGATCCCTACCGATGGGCCCAGTGTAGCATGGGGAGAAAGAACGGGGTTTGGAATTGAATGACTTGTCTTCACTTTTATCTCATGGTCTTTGCCACTCACCATTCTCTGTCCCTGAAATGCTTTGCTGCTGGATCAAACTTTCCACAGCTTGTCATTGGGGTTCAGCTCAAATACCGCTTCCTCAGAGGCGACCCTCCCTGACAGTGACTCTGCAGCATGACACCCCCACCTTGGCCCAGCCACTGTCTATCACAGCTCCCTGTTTTAGCTGCCCCACAGTCTTGACAAGTATCCGAGACGGTTCTGTTTATTTCCTGCTTGTTTGTTTATTTTACTTTCCAGATCTCACATGAGAGTGTATGTTGCATGAAGACCCAGACCAGGGTTCAGTGTCCTGCCTGGGTGCCGCATAAATATCTTCCAAAGGAAATAAAAATAACAAAGGAAGGCTAGAAAGAGGAAAGGAGCCTAGGAAGGCAGGCGAAGTCTTGGGTTCAAGTTCTGACTTGGGTGAACTTAAAACTATTCTTTGACATCTCATGGCGTTTGATCCGTTTTCTGTCAAAAGAAGAATGTGAATTATTTTTGGGCTTCGATGAGATAAAATGGGCAACGGACCCATTTTCTAGCTTTTTCCCCTGGAAACTTTTAGGAAGTTCTCTTTGGAACAGATTTCAGCTCTTTCTCATTTCCCTTCTCACTCACCTTGCCCCCTTTCACCTCTCCCTTCCCTTCTAAAAGAGAGATCCATGGGACAATGAAGTGAACCGAGCTGTGAGCTTGGGAAGGCAGGCTGTTAGCAATGGCAGGAATCTTAGATCAAGGTGCTTTAGAGGTCTATGCCTGGCCGTAGTCAGCAAGCACGTGGCTCGCAGGAAACTCGGCTTCTACCCCGGAATGACCCTGAGGTGATTTCCCAGGGAGCGCTGCTCCAGGGCCCAGGGAGACCGCTGCCAGCTGCCCCAGCTCCGGGATTTTCCGTCCCGGGTTCTACGTTCTTTTCCAGCTCCCTTCCTCTACCTTATTGCAAACTGTAAACAGGATGGGTTTTGTGCACTTACATTTATTGACTCATTTAATGGGTTTTTTGTTTTGTTTTTTTTTTAAATGAAAGTAATAAGTAGACTTGGAGAAACTCTGGACAACTACAAATAGACAGGGAAAACAAGGAGTCACGGCCATGGATTTTATTGTTACTGAAGATCTCCCAGGATTCTTTCCATACATTTTCCTAAATCTGTTGGGTCACAGGGATATTTATACGTAGTTTGAAAAGTCAGAGGCTATCGGCTATTGATGACAACCAGTAGTCAGCTGCCTGGCTTTTTTCCTACCCCTATTCCCGCTCTCCAGAGGCGGCCAGTTCTTCCTTCGGCTAGGTCTCTGGTATTTACCTCCATCTTTCTACACAATACGCTTCTATTACTATTGTTTCCTGGTTTATTGAGATAAAAATCACCAGATACCCTCATGCAAGCTTATGTGATACAATGTGATAACTCAACACACATATATATTGCAAAATGATTACCATAACCAGGTTGAAGATATTTGTCTTTTGGCTTCTTGGTAATGGAGCTGCCCCTCTTCCACGTGTCCTGAAGCACTCAGCTGCATACCAATTTCCACCCCTCGCGCTCCCTCCCCAGAATTATGGGACTTTCTGGCTAAATAAAGAATCTTCTGATGCATGGTGGAATGGTACATTTATAACTTATATAATGTTATTAATCAATGTCACCTCGATTGACTTCATGCAAAATTTTAAGATACAATAAATAGTCATCCATTCTTACACCTATATAAACATGTTTGGAATGGAGCCCCTTTTTGTCCTCCCATTTCATTTCCTGTCTTGTGCAGCCTTTTGGCATTCTTTAGAATTAATAATTGCCTCATTTTGTTTACTTAGCTTCCTAGATATCCATCTTCAAGGCATCCGCAAGCTCTCCAATACAGCTGCATTTCCTTCCCATTTTAATTAATGCACTCAAACACACAAAGTAAACTATGCCTGTTACTTCTTTCTTGGAAGCATCCTTCCTCTGTCCTCTTCTGATCTGGAGTGTGAGTTCTTTTATGACCAGCTGTGACCTATGTCTTCTCTTGACCATCTCCCTGGGCATTTTCATATTCTATTTCTTGTATGGGATTCCCAAAGTCCTATCTACCACGTCATTTCTTTTTCAAAAGATCTTTTAGCTCTTTTCATTTTTAACAGCTTTATGGAGGTATAACTCACAAATAGTAAACTTCACATGTTAATATTTTATGCTATTGTAGATGATATTGACTTTTAAATCTCAACTTCTGATTTTTTGTTGCTGTAGAAAAACAGGCTGATTTTGGTGTTGATCTGGTATACTGCGAAGTCTGCTAAACTCAGTTGTTCTAGCAGCATTTTTGTCAGGTTCAATATTTTTTTCTCTGTAAATGGTCATTTCATCTATAAATAAAGACAGTTAGTTTTCTTTGTTTCCGATCTAGACGTCTTTTGACTCTTTTTCTTGCCTTTATGCAATGGTTACACCTCCAGTGAGACATTCATTGCCCTGAACCTGACCTTGGGAAGAAATCATTCAGTCTTTGTGTGATGTTAATTGTAGGGGCTTTGTAGATGCCCCTTATCTGATTAAAGAAGCTCTTCTCTAGTCATAGTTTTCTGAGAGTTTTTGTCATCCGTTTCTGAAGGTCAGAAATCCTGAAACAGCTTTGAGTAGCTCTAGCTCAGGGTCTCTTATGAGGTATAAGAATTTTATAACTAAACTGCCATATCTTCTCTTTAAGCCTCTGTATGTAATAATGTTCTCACACATGGTACTTCTATATATGTTATCAACTTCACAATGCATTGTTAGTAAGTTTACTGCTGTTGGTGTTATCTTTTAAAGAAATGTCAATTATAATAGTCTATATATTTATCCAGGCACTTTATTTACTATTTATCTCTTTCATACATTTTATTTATGTTGGGTGCTGGATACTTTTGCATTTCTAAAACACTTCTTGAATTATTTTCTGAGTTTACGTTCAATCACATAAGAATAACCTTTTTAAAAATATTTTATTCATTATTTGTAGAGAGAGGGGAAGGAAGAGAGGCAGAGAGGGAGAGGACATCAAGTATGGTTGCCTTTCACCTGCCTCCAGCTACAGATCTGGCTGGAGACCTGGCTTGCAACCTGGTTATGTGCCCTGGCTGGGGAATCGAACCAGTGACCTTTGGGTTCGCAGGCCAGCGCCTTATCCACTGAGCCACCAGCCAGGGCAGAATAACCTTTTTTGATTTTTGCTTTTAATCTTTGCGAGGCTGAATCGAAACAATGGTTAATTGTTCTTTTTTCCCCAAACCTGGGGCAAAACCCCTCTTAGTACTTTAGCTAAAGCCTCATGAATCATGAGACTTTGCAGTGTGACTGGGGAACAGGCAGTAGCATCAGCCCTGTTCCCGTCAACCCCTGAGGTAGTTCTCTCCCTGCCCTTGGGTAGTTTGCGTCCACGTGTACAGTGTCTCTCCCTAGTTTCACTCTCTGAGGTTCCAGTTACCCACAGTCAACCACGGACCAAAGATGAAAAGGGACATTTCAGAAATAAGCAATTTATAAGTTTTTAAATTGCACATTGCTCTGAGTGGCATGATGAAATATCACGCTGCCCCGCCCCATCCCTCCCTAAACCTGAGTTATCCCTTTGTCCTGCACCTTGAACTACAAAAGTTACAACCACGGCGCGTGCTTAGCGCTTAGTTAAGAAGGAAAGGCCTTACTTACATTTGTGGGTGGAAGATGTGAACAGGAAGCGTGTTTGGATGGATGGCGGTGCGTTGTGTCAGACAGCCCTGAGCTCACGTGAGGAATCCAGCAAGGGGTCCCCTGAAATGAGCAACACACTTATTGCAAGTGAGGTTGGTGACTCAGGCTCAGAAGCAGGTTTGGACTAAAAAATATACATAACTTACATGACTTTTATGACAGTACGTTGTTATAAGTGCGCTCTTTTGTTTTTACTTATCGCTGTTAATCTCTTATGGTGCTTAATTCATACGTTAAACTTCATCACAGAGGTGTGCGTGTAGACTAAAACAACATACAAGGTCTGTCCTGCAAATATTGGCCACACAAGCTATTTTAATTGTACTGACATTGGTTTTATACTTGCAGGACAGACCTTTGTATATGGATTTTTGTACCATCTGCAGTTTCAGACCCACTGAGGGTCTTGGAATGCATCCTGGGTGCTTAAGAGGGACTGCTGTACTCAGTTGTATACTTGAGGGGACCCTCTTCAAATCTCTCTTTCTGCCCAACTCTCTCTACTCAAGCGTTCTACTTTATGAGGCCAGCTGCCTCGATTTCCCAGATTTGCAGCTCCATCTCTGAGCTCTGCCTACAGATACTCTCCTTGCACTGGACAGCTCACTTTGCCTCTCGTGTCTTGGGGACCAGGGGTCTTTGTCACCTGGTATCCAATGTCTTGAGAGTCATGGTCTCTCAAGATTTTGTCTGGTTCTTCATTTGTTTCAGGTAAGAGGGTACATACATCTGATCTCCTTTAGTTCTATGGAAAGTAATCTCACAGGGTGATCTGGACATAAATTCTTACCTGGGAGGTGGCTAATCACGCCCCAGGCCTGTGACTTCCTTAGGGAAAGGTGTTAAGCCAGCCTTGTCCATTGTTCTTGTTCTTCTAGGTTAGCCCACCTTGGAAATATAAGAAGTCATGCCTCTCAAAGCAGGTGTCAGTCCCCCAGAGAGCATATAATCCTAACTATCCAGTGATACAATCCCTGCTTGGCTTTCTCCCATCTTCCTTCTGTTCCTTCTTTAATCTGAGATCGTGCTCCCCACCATATGTTGACAGTTTGGCTCAAATAAATGCTTATAAAAATGTTTAAAAAGAATCTGGTCTCTATTACTCCATCTTTGCTCTATTCCGTACCTTTCACTTAAGCCTCTCATATTGGTGGAATACATTCCGCAGAAACTTTCTGAGGAAGGATTTACGACCCATAAGTTTTTGAGAACTTTCTCTCCCTGCAAAGCCGATGGCACCCATATTTTCAGACTGCCTCCCATCCAAATGCTAACCAGGCCCACACCTCCTTGGTTTCCAAAATCAGCCGAGATTGGGCATGTCCAGGTGGGCTGCCCACAGACGAGATCTTTCAAGTCTGTACTTTTCTTCTCAACATATATTTGACAGATAATTTAGATGAGTATAACATTCTCTATTTGAAAAACATTTTCCCTCGGAATTCTTAAGACACTGTTTTTATGTGTTTTTAGTTCTAGTTTCTTGTTTGTTTTTCCCCGGAGAACTTTTCAGCTATCCTCTTTACATTACTACTATTAAATTTCATAACAACGTATCTTTTATTTTTTTTTTAAAGATTTTTTATTCATTATTTTCAGAGAGAAGGGCCAGGAGGAAGGAAGAAAGAAAGGGAGAAAGGCATCAGTGTATGGACCTGTCTGGAGGCCTGGCTTGCAACCTGGTTATGTGTCTTGGCTGGAAATCAAACCAGCGACCTTTGGGTTTACAGGCCAGCACCTTATCCACTGAGCCATCAGCCAGGGCACAACGTATCTTTTTTGTACGTTGTGTTGGGCCCTTGGAGGACAGTTTCCACTAAAAAGCTTGACATCTTTTAGTTCTGGGAAATGTTCTTGTGTGGTTTCTCTGAAAATTTACTTGGGATTGCTAACTCATATAAGGGTCTTCTGATTGGTCTGAGTTCCATTTTTCAAATTGTTTTCTCACCATATTAGAGGCTTTCTACAAAAATGGGATGATCTTTGGCTGTAAATCTGCATTTAACAGCGAGGCCCTAAATATTTTTGGGTGCGTGTGTGGAGTTGGCTAACTGGTAGGCGTTTGTATAATGTGATGGTGCCAGGGAGAGAGGGACCTGACTGGGTATTGGGGTGAACTTACAACGTTGGTGTTCATAGATCCTTTTCTCTTGTTTTCAACAATTTCTGCTACGGGAATTGCTCCAGTCTTTCGCCAAAATGTACATGGGAGATGCGGCCTGGGTTGTGCTTCTCTGTAGCCAGATATGCTGTCCATTTACTTTGTCCCTTGCTTTCAAGGACCCACATCACCCCATTTCCAGCTGCTCCTGGTATTTCCAAGATGCTGTCCTCTGCAATGCCTCGATTTCAGGGAGTCCGCGGCCAGCGCGGGTGCGTGGGTACGCACGCGCATCTCCGGAGCTCGGGCCGCCCCTGTTGCAGACGGTCGGCCAGTCCTCCCGGCTTTCACCCCATTCCGAATCCTCAGCTCCAGGGAAAACTGGGGCCTTGCCTTTGGAGCCTGTGCAGATGTCTCGGACTCACACCAGCTTGTTTCTGGTTGGTCCAATGAAGGAAATTAGATGCAGCTTTCTTCTTTTCCACCCTGTACCATCTGCTATGCTTTGAGGACTTGCTGACATCTCTCGTTTGCTGTTGTCTCCTCTTTAGTTTACTCAACCTCCTGAAGAAAGTTAGATGGTTCTTCTCTCTGCTCAATCAGTTACCACTAACCCGTCTATCTTCCAGCTTCTAAAATGGGTGTGGGTCAGGGGGCGTCTCCAGGTTTTGACGTCTCCTGTTCCCTCTGTCCTTGTGGCTGGTGCCTTTGGCATTCTTTTATAGCATTTTTGGGGGACTCCAAGAGGGGGCTGGAGACAATGTGTGTGAGAGTCCATGGGGCATTACTAAAGAGAGGGGCCCGGGCAACCCAAGTGAGAAGTGTGGAAACCTGCTGAGATCAGGAAGATCACCCCCCACGCTTGCTGGCCTCTGCCGACCAGCCAGGACCAGTTCCTGCAGGAGGAGACGGCACAGGGACCATGGAAGCAGCTGGAGCCTATGTCACCTAGCTATGGCGGCAGGACTTCATTTAGTTTCCTGCAAATGCCAGCATTGGCACCCCCTCCATGCAACTCCAGGCCTGCCTACTCCAGAGTTCCCACTTTGTTTTGCTCTTTATCAGGAGAGATTAGAGAGACAGCTTCACCAGACACCTTGGCCCACCTCTCCGTTGTCACAAATAGCTTCTCTTCTTGAGCTACTCAGAGCCCAGTGGCCAGAGACCCTGTGTCCTACCCATGTTATGAGGTTTGATAGTCAAGGTTGACGGGGATGGAACTGCTCCCTAATCTCCGTTTTCTGGTGATGACTTTAGATGAACAATGCCCCTGCTGGGGAGCAGGCTGGGAGTCCAATTTTCCCAACTGCAGGTTGGAGTGATTTGCATTTCAAAGGCTGCAGATAACCTGCAAAGGAGCACACTGGGCAACCATTACTTCTAATTTCTAACGACTCAGAAAGACCAAGGGCATTGCCAGCCACCCAGCTGAAGCCTGTCCAAGAGTGAAATTAGAGAAGAGGAGATGCAGCCACAGGCAGGAGAGATGTGAGCAACATGGGCAGGCTGAGCTGAGGAGAAAGAACATGGGGAGTTTGTCAACGAAAAGAACAAGGGGTTGCATGGAAGAGCCACCTCACAAGGCTATTTAATCATTAATTCTTAACTGGGCAGGTCTGGTGGGTAGTCATGCCCCAGACACATAACTTTAGGAATGGGTTTATCTTTGCCTTCAGCCAGCCCTATCCATTGTTTCTGTGCATCTAGGTTAACGCGCTTTTGAAATACACTGTGAGCCACCTTCAAGAAAGCACATGTTCTTAACTGTCCTGTCATCTGATCGCCACCTTGCTTCCTCCCACCTTCGGGTAATCTTCTTTACCTTTCCTCCTTAGTTTCAAATGCATAACAATGGCAAACCTGCTTTTTTCTAAAGTATTTGAGGTCTCACTCCCCGGCATCTGTCATCAGTTTGGCTCAAATAAACTCTTATAGAAGTTCTCCACATGTTTGAATGTTTCTTACGTCGACAAGCTAAAATCAGAAGAACCAAGTTAATATATTACCTGCATTTCCATCCATTTCCTTTCATCTCCAATGGAAGGGCAGAAAGGGTCCTTGGGTAATTGTCTGGCTGATTCCTTGGTTTCATGAATGGAGGAAGTTAGGTCCAGAAGGCCCGCTACCTTGTTGAGGGCCCAAACTAGCGTTAAGGGCTGCACCAGGGGTGGAAGTCAGGTGGCCAATCCCCTGGTCCTGCGGTCTTCCCTCTATAGTAACAGTCTGAGGGCACCACAGAGGCTAGAAGGGTTTGGTCAGCAGTGGCTGAAACCTATGATGACACATACGAAATGGATTATGGGGTACAGGTCTAGAGCTATAAGATTGACCCTTTGATTTCTCTTCGTGTTGTTTTTGGAAGCTTTCGAATTTTCATAGTGACTATGATATTAGCAATATTTCAAGAGCCTTAGAATTGTGTGTCCTTTAATCTAGCAGACACATTTCTAGAAATCCATTCCCCCCAAATTACATGTGCACAAAATGTTATCCAAAGGAATGGTTGTCACAATCTTCTTGGTTTTTTATTTTTTTTTAAAGTAAAAAATTGGGGGAAAAAACATCTGAAGTAGTGGCATAGTTAAGTAAATAGTATCTATAGCCCTGGCTGGTAGCGCAGTGCATAAGGTGCCGGCCTGCGAACCCAAAGGTCGCAGGTTCGATTCCCCAGTCAGGGCACATAACCAGGTTGCAAACCAGGTCTCCAGCCCGGTCTGTGGCTGGAGGCAGGTGAAACGCAACCATACATTGATGCCTCTCTTCCTCTCTGCCTCTCTCCCTTCCCCTCTTTCTAGAAATGATGAAATAAAAATCTTTAAAAAAAATTTTTTTAAATAGTATCTACATAAATACAAAAACAACTAGAAGTAAATATAAATATTCAATAACACATAAGTAATGGAATCATTATATTTTTGTATTTGTCTATATTTTTCACATGTTCTAGACTGAATATATATTACTTTTAGGTGAAATTTTTTAAATGAAAGACTTCCCTAAGGAATAAATAACCAAAGAGCACAACAGGATTTTGTTTGACTGACTCTAATAGTATCGACGTGTGGTCCTTCTAGGTATCAACTCATAAACACCCCATAATAGTTACACTTCTTACCTCTTCTACCAGGTCAGTCATTTTGCATGTGCTGGACTGACACGTAGATTTTTTAAAAAATATCATTGACCTGAATTATTGTGTTTTTAAAGATCACAGAACAACTCTTATCAGACAATAGCTAAAAGAAAGTTTTGAAGCTTTGAAGCAGAAGCAAACAAATCATTAGGGATCTCGGCTTGCAAGCTTCTAACAAAAATCCATATCATTGTCCCAGTTGAGTGGCTTCAGAGAAAGAAAAAGGCTGCAATGCCAACCTTGACAACCTTTGGATGGTTTTGCATTCCAGGTTCTGAATCAATAGGGATTTATCTGGAGTCAAGCGTTGCCCTTAACAAAACCTGGTGGGTGAACTTGTAGGTGAGCCTTTCTTCTGAGTCGGGCCCCTGCTGAAAGGCCACCTGCAGAAACCAGGACAGTCTGGCGCAGGACGGGACTTAGAGCCAGCCTATAAATTTGGCTTTTTTTTTTCTTCTTTTACTTTTTCTTTTTCCTTCCCCACCCCCCGCCTCCTTTTTTTCCAACCTTGTTTGAAACTAGCCCACATGCTACAGAGCTGTGAGGCCAGCTTCAGTGCTACTTTTCCTCCTTTTACGACCACCATGACCAATGTTCAGATCTGATGGGAAAGGGAACCGGAGGATGAATTTGACTTATTTTTAAAGATAGTTGTGTTTGGGAAACTACGCGGCGTTCGAGTGCTGAAATGTGGGGCATAGAGGCCAGCTACTAGTTTGCCTGGTGGGGAAACTGAGGTACACTGGCGGGAGGAAGTAACCCCAGGCCACACCAAACTTGGGCCAGGGGTGGCTTCTCACTAATAATCCAAGGCAAAGTGCTTGTCTCGGCCAGTTTCCTGTAAAAGAAACAAACTCCCTTTATCGAAGGCCATGCAGAGAACACGAAGGTGTTCAGAGGAGAGACGATGACCTGCCAGAAAGACCCGGCTTTAAGTCCCAGTTTTATTTCCGGCTTTAAAAACGTGGGTGGGGTGGGGAGGCGGCAATCATGTAACCACTCTGAGCCTCAGTTTCTCCATCGTAAAGATGGAAGAGCAGTAACTACTTCACAAGGTTGTATTGACAACTCAGTCATTGGTAACGGTCATTATTATTGAGGTCATACACTGACTTTGTTCTTTAATCGTGGTAAAAAATATATAACATAAAATATAAAGGACTGTTGTAATCATTTTTCAGTGTACAGTTTAGTGGCATTAAGTGGTCACATGTTGTGCAATCCTGACCGCCATCCATCTCTGAAATGTTTTCATTATAGCAACAGAAACTCCATACCCATTAACTAAACACTGATTCCCATTCCCATCCCCCCAGCAACCAACATTTCGCTTTCTTTCAATACAGTGCTCCAGGTACCCCACAAAAGTGGAATCATACCATGTTTCTTCTTTGGTGACTGGTTTATTTCACGTAGCATAATGTCTTCAAGGTCCATCCATGTTGTGACATGTGTGAGACATTCTTTTCTGTTTAAGACTGAATCATATTCCACGGTGTACACATACCACATTTTCTATATCCATCCATCCGTCGATGGATACTTGCATTGCTCCCACCCTTTGCTATCGTGTGTAATGCTGCTCTAAACATCAGGGTGCAGGGGTTTGCTCAAGCCCCTGCTTTCGGTGTCTTTGTGGGTACCCCCCGAAATGGAGTTGCTGGGCCACCTAGCTGTGCACTGCTATCAAGTGATGCTTGTATGTATGGCCTTGGACAGACTGCTAAAGCTTTTCGAGCCTCGTTGGAAATAATAACTCTCTCAGGCCCTGCCGTAAACACAAGTTACTATATGCAAGTTAGTATATGATAAATAATTATGTAGGTTTAAAAAATATTACTTTCTCCAGGGCTGTGTGAACAAGTTGGAGTGACCAGAAATATCTGGCTCAGCTGAGCGGCTCTAGCAAAATCCTGCAGTTCCAGAGATTTCTCTTCGCAGCGGGACGTGCCCCCCACTCCCATGCAACAGATGGTGTTCCCGGAGAGTTGTCCGCAGTCATTTTCTCAAGATCACTCTCCAAGGACCCCTGTGGTGCTGCCCTTCTGCAAAGGCAAGGCCCTGCTGGTGCAGGCAAAACGACTCTAAGTGACTTGTCAGGAACGGGAGCTTGGATGTCCAAAGCCCTGGCCTCTGGGTAGGACTTCACTGCTCACGGGAGACTCTCCCCTCTGCTGGCCCCGGTGGCCTGGTGTTCACCGTGTAGCTGTGTCAGGAGCCTTGTAGCTGGGGTGAGTCTTGCCGAAGGGAAGGGACGCCTTTGGAGGCCCAGAGTCCTGCCTTCACATTCCTTTCCTGCTACCTGCTGTGCAACCTCAAGAAGTTACTTGTCTCTGGGACTCCCCTTTCTTACCTGGAAAGTGGAGCTGGTCATCGTGGGGCTGTTGAAAAGATGAAGTGAGATCAAAGGTTCCGCCGTGGAGGGGACTCCGCGTAGGCTCCCTTGCTTCAGGCGTGAGCGTTATGCACATGAAGTCTCAGGAATTGGCTCCTAAAATGGGCTGTGTTTCTGAGAGGTACGGACCAGCAAAAACACCTCTTTTTCCTGCAAGAACACGAGGCATAGAGGGCTTATCCTGACCACACATTTATAACTTTCCAGCCTCATCCCGAAAACAATTACACTTAATTTATGAGCGAGGGAACTTCATTGTACCATCATCACCCGTGAGTGGCCTTCTCCCTTCATCACCCGTTCTTTCTAACAAGGACGTACAGAGTTCTGCAAGCGACAAGATCTTTTCAAAATGGAAATTGTAGTCGGTCTAAGGGCTGCGGTGCTCCGCAAGCCATGGTTTAATAGATGATCTCCTCAATGAAAGCCGGGCGTGGTTTTCTGTGAGCCGGGCGCAGGGGAGGCTCAGCTGTCTGCCCTCTCTTTAGGACTTTATGGATCTCTGACATTCTTCAGATTCTCCCCAGCCCTCTAGATAGGCCATGCAGAGACCATTGTCCCCATTTACATCCCAAAACACTGAGTTCCGGGCAGATGAGGTCAGCTGCCCCAGGGGACCCAGCTGATAGCTGGAGCAGTTGCTATCTCTTCTCTCCACTCCAGGCCTGTGGGAAAACACAATGCAGGGGGCGACAGCTGGGAGCCCCCCTCGGATGGGCCGACAGACTGTCACTCAGCATTTGGAGGGTGGAGTGTGAGCCCCCAGCCCTGGCTCTCCCCAGCCCCAGCCACAGACCTGTGACAAGAGGCAGACACACCTCGGGGGCGAGCCAGGTGGCTCCTCCTTCCTGCCCCCTGTCCAGGGGCACCCGCAACAGGCTGGAGAACCCCTTCGGGGGAGGGGGAGCTGGACACTGAGAGCGGGAAGAGACCCGTGTTGGTGGATCCCGAGTTCATTAATAAATAATTCGCGTCATTCTTGATGTTTCAGAGCCAGTTGGTGGAGCACCCAAGGGGGCGGCCAGCCCACCCACAGGCCCGGATGGAATTCCTGCAGAACAAAGCCCCTTATCTCTGGCCAGGCAGCTGAGATTTCTTGGCTTGCCCCCACCCCGCCCCAGGGCCACCGTCAGGATGCAGAGCACTGGAAGGCTGGGCTCCTGGGCCGGCTGGCCCCCCACCTGGTACTCACTTGGTACCCGCTAAACACGTGTTGAATGGAGGACAGGTCAGCCCTCTAAGCGGCTGTATTTCCATCTGTGAGATGGGGATAATAATAGTACTGAATTCAGTTCTGCTGTGCATATTTAGAGAGATCACCAAACAGCCCAGGAGCGTGGAGCGGGCTCAGCAGGTTGCTGGCTGCCATCATTTGGCTGTTAGGAGGGGAGAGGTGTGAAGAGCTCCATCTTCGGGGGGCGCCCCAAAGCCTCCTGCCTCACTGAGCCTCTCAGCGTGGACCTCAAAGGAAGCAGCACACGGGGCCCTCGGGGGAGGGACCAGGGCTGGAGCGGTGCCTGCCCAGGGTCCCCTTCCTGCCCCCACAGAGAAGCCCCTGCCCCAGACTCCCAGCAGCTGAGAGGCGCAGGTGGGTGCCCAGCGCGGGCCAGTGTCCGGGGCTCCTTGCTTTCTTACTCTCTGCTTCCATCTCTCAGGCTCCGTGCCTGCTGGTCTGTCTGTCCCTCTGAGTCCATCTCGGTGGGTCTCTCACCTGCTCTCCTCCCGACTGCAGGGCCCTCAGGCCTTGGGCACCGAGGTCTGTCAGCCGCCTGGCTGAGTCACTTGGCAGGGAGAGGAGCGAAGTGCTAACAACTGGCTGACAGCTGGTCACAGCTGGTCACAGCGTGGGCAGGCCTGGGCGTGGGAACACAGTGCAGGCGGCCACAGCGGGGAAGGGAGCCACCCTCAGATGAGCGGACAGACTGCCACACAGCGTGTGGAGAGCCCCCCAGCCCCAGCCGCTGTCCTGCAAAATGAGGCAGACACGTGGGGCGGCCCTGAGGCTCCCCCGCCCCCGACATTCCCAGGAGCCCCTGCGCAGAGGGGCCTGTCCAACGTGGGCCTCAAGCAGCTGCTCCCACTCCCGGAAAATGTGGATTTTATTTGGTGGGCTCCTGAAGGCCAAGAAGGAAACATGTGTGTCCGTCCATGAGGGCACCCCTTGGAGTTGATGTGGGTGCGTCTGAGGGTGCCTCCCTGGGGAGGGGAGCCGCGGGGGCGGGGGACTGTGGCCCATAGCTGACCTTTCTAGAGAGCTAAGGGTGAAGACTTTTAAGTGGGCAAACACAGTAGATGTATAAAACATAAATGCTGGTTATGATCATCATTATTTCCACTTGAAACCCTGAAGATCCGTTCCATTTGAATAGAAATAACTAAAGTACCCTTCCGTCACCCAAGGACACTGTGCTAACTGATTCAAGAGCCCTTGTCTCTGCGGGAAGAGGCGGGCATGGAGGGTCTGTGCTGCCCGTCCCCACCACCTGCCCCAAGTCCTGGGGGGGGGGTCTCGCTGCACTGTCGGCACCCCCTTCCTCCAGGCTATCAGCTGAGAGGCTGTGGTGGCCCCAGCCAGCTGCCACGAGCAGCTCAGCAAGCAGGTAAGCAGGGCTGCCAGGCTGGGCGCAGAGTGAGAGCTGGTGGGCACCCGGGGGGCCTACGGGCCTTTTGAACAACACAGGGCAGGGCCACTGGTGCGCGCCTGGCCGCCATGGCTTGGGCTGTTCAGAAGCTCCTTGTTTTTTTCTTACGTACTTCCGGCTGATGTGTGTGTGTGTGTAGGGGTTGCGGGGACAGGGACAAGGACAGGAGAGGAGGAGAGAGAGGCCCAGGGACCAGGAACATCGTGACGCCTGGTCCTGGCTCCGCAGCCTGGTGTTGGACCCTGAAGGGAGGACAGGCCACCACCCTGGACTGCGTCCTCTGCTCAGCGTGCGAAGGGGGAGGAGGCAAGCAGTCTCTGCCTTCGAGTGGGAGGACATCCCAGCCTCTGTGGCCGACCCAAATAGCACCCACAACTTGGCGGTGGGAAGTAACCATGCGTTACGCCCCCTGAGCCTGTGGGCGGGAACTCAGACAGGGCGGTGAGGACAGCTTAGCTCTGCTCCATGATGTCTCCCCGGGGAGACTCCAAGTTTGGGGCCTCCTGACCCCGTGCCTGCTGGCTGTGGGTCGCTCCCCTCCGCAGGGTCATCCGTGGGGGGTCTCCCGTGGGTCAGTTGGGGTCCCCTCACAGCACGGTGGCCGATTTAAAGACAAGCATTCCGGGAGGCCCTGGGAGGCACCGGCTCGCCTTTCAGGAGCCCATCTCAGACACGATGCATCACGCCCGCCACATTCTAGGCAACAAGGTGGTGCCCCACCTGCGTTCAGGGACAAACGCGCCCTATCTGGGCCTACAGATGGGGGGGGGAAGGTTCTGGAAGACCATGTGGGGCTGAAGATATGGCTGTGCCATTCTTGAATACTGTTGGCCACCGGGAGATAATAGTGATGGAAGAGGGGGAACGCTGATATCCTGCAAGAGTTTGCTTCACGGGGGTGGGCTTGCGGCAAACCCCTCAGCGCAGCAGGAAGAACAGAGGGGACAGCTGGCTGGCGACCTGCTTACTTAACAAGCCCTGGGTGTGTGGTTTACCTACATTATAACGAGCAAGCGTGAGCTGGGCCTTTCACAGCTTACACAGCATTTTCACACACGATGTTGTGCAATCCTCATGAAACACCTCCCGGCCCCAACGTCTCGGCTTCGCCCATGGGGAAACTGAGGCTCAGAGCGAGCAAGAGGGGCCCTGTTCCAGCCCCCAAAGCCTGCAGATGATGGGGTCGGCTCCAGGCATAGGAGGGCCCCCCAGCCCCATGGCGGAGCTGACGACAGGCAGACACGGATAGGACTTCAGGCCCTTTAGACCAGAGGGAAGACACCAGCAACTTAATATCATCTCGCACTTGGCCGTGAAAACAGACGTTCAGCTCTGGGAGGTTTCTGCGACTTCTTCCCCCAGACAGCCTGCTGTCCTCCAAGCAGCTTCTCCTGGGCCTGTGAAGAATCGCGACCCTTCCCAGTCCAAGATGATGAGGTCCGAGGTGATGATGAGGGGCCAGGCTCGCTTTCTTTTGGGGATTCCAAAAGGTGCCCCTGGGCCTTGGGGGATCAGGGGACCCACTGGAGTCAGTGCATCCCTTATAGCAGCCGCTCTGTGGCCACAGAGAAGTGTGAGGACAGGTCACTTCTTGGGACGTTCCGTTTCCTGCCCTGGGACATGGGGACAATGCCAGCTGGAGTGTTCTGAAGCAACTTCTAAGAACCATATAATTGTACAGACGTTAGGTAACACAAAGTTTTAACTTTAGAATTAGATACCTACAGCTCAGGTGTTTGACGCCTAGCTCCCCTGCCCAGAGGCAACCAAGGTGGCCTGGCTCTTGCAGGTCCCCCCCAGGATATCATTCGCCTTTTCCCACTTTTTTACACAAACGGCATTATATTATAATATAAGCATTGTTTTTGAACTTTTTTTGCCCCCACTAAATTACATATCAGAGATTTTTTGTATTTGTTCCGAAAGAGGTCTTTCATTATTATTAATTTTTTTATGACTGCGTACTATTTTATTGTGGGGGTATATTTTATTTAACCAGTTCCTTGAAGGTAGGTCACTTCCCCTTTCTTGCTATGACAAGTGTCACTACAGTGTTTAGCATGGCCCATGTCACACCCGTAGGATTGTTGTTTTTTTGGTCCTGCCCCTCCTCCACCCACCCCAAAGTGTCATCTGCTGTCCTGAATTTCAGCATTGTTCTCTTGCTTTTCTTTAGAGCGCTGTCACTTACGTTTGCACCCTTATCCACTCATGACCTTGCTCAGACTGGGATGATTTTTTTCTTGTTTTAAAACTTGGATGGTTTTGAACTTGATGTAACCAGGTCCGCACTCTAGGTATCTCTCTGTGATTTGCTCCATTTCTTCAATACTAAGTGCCTGAGATTTACCCATGATGCTTCACGCTGCTGCCATTCACTCATTTTCACTTCTGTGAAACTACCCTACCAAAACCTTAGTTACTCTTTATCGGTGAATTTTTGGATGGTTTCTAGCTTGGCTGTTAGTAACAGTGTCACTTTGGACAGCACTCCTGCCTAGCCTGGGGAGTTATTCTGAGGTAGGCATTAAGGACTGGCGTTGCTGGGTTCCATGCAGATGGTGACCAGATGATGCTAAATTATTTTCCGAAACGATGACACCAATTCCGACCCCTACCACCAGTGTCTGAGTATTTTGAGTTCTCCAAAATCACCAACAGTTATTTGCAGACATTTTAATTTTTGCCCCTCCCACCAGATGTGAAATGTATTTCAGTATGATTTTAAATTACCTTTTTCTAATTAACAATTAAATAGAGCATTTTTCATGTGCATATTGATTATGAAAGATTCTTGCTAGGTAAAGAGCCTCTTCAAGCTTTTGCCAAACAGTCTATGGGGCTTATTTTATTGTGGATAATAATTTATGCTTGTTCATTACATGTATTAGAAATGAATTCTCCAAGTTTGTGGGCATTCCCCCAGTCTGAGAAAGTATTTACATTCTCTTTATGCTGTTCTTTGAACAGGAGTTTTACATTTTAAGGTAGTTGTCAGATTTATTGAATTTTTTCTTTATCATTTGTGCATTTTGCATTGTGTTATTTGCACATCTTATGGCTCATTCATGAAATACTTTCCTTTCTTGAGATCAAAAATATATTCTGGTGCACTTCATTCTAAATGTTTTATAGCTTTATCATTTCTATTTAATATTTACTTCAGTTGGAATCGATTTTGTGTGCGGTGTGAGGTAGGGGCTCTCGTCTTACTTGCCATATAGATAACCAATTGTTCTGACACCATTTATTAAAATCCCATTCTTCCCCCCTCTGGTTTGCAATGCCTGCTCTGTCATCAACCCTGTCCGTGGATGTGTGGGTCTGGTCTGCCCTTGCTTCTCTGCTGTATAGTCCACCTGACTAGCTCAGAACTGACCTACCTCGTCTCCATTATCATGGCTTTACCGTAATTCTTGGTTACCTGTAAAGACCTACCAAGCCCTTCACTTTGTTCCCCATCTCCCAACCTGGGATATCTTTGGCCTGTGCTTTTGGAGAACTATTTAGGAATCAAACACCATTCTAAAGGGAGGGGTCATTTCTACTTCTAAAGGTGTTGCAAGGGCATCATTGAAAGACGGGTGTCCAGTACCAACCATCGTGCACAGGTACTTGGTGAGCAAGTGGGGAAGCGAGCTGGTGGAGTCACCCCGAGCGAGGGGACCTTGCTGCCTGGTCTGCTCTCCCCACAACAAGGACAGTCCCCTCAGCCTCCCAGGGCACCACAGGGGCGTGGTGACAGTGTGCAGGAGAAGAGATGTGAGAACACGTCACATCTTCAGCGGCACATGATGCTTTGCACTCATTCCACTGGGATTATGGAGTGGGTATTGATACAGTTATGCAGCCCCTGGAAGAGGAGTAATTCACCATGAAGACCTCACCAAGTATTGTGCAAACGGGAAATGTGATCAGCCCTGTTCCCTTAAGAAGCATTTTCTAGCTTCCCTGCCTCTAGAAGGGCCTGTCCACGTGTATTTTTGTTCCAACTGCACCCGTACCCCCTACCAGAGACGGTCCCCAGGAGCTGTCCGGGCACCAGGCTGTGAAGGGAGAAGCCCTGGTAGCACAAAACATGGGCAACACAGCGCAGTTGCCTTTGCTCCTGTGGGAGAAGGAACACTTCCTTCTACCCGCTTAGGTCCTATGACAGGGCCTAAGAATGCAACGGACATAAAGCAGATCAACAGGAAAAAAGTACACAAATTTGGTTTCATCCGTGTATCGTCACGTGACAGTCTTCCGAAAGAAAATGAAGACCTAAAGAAGCTGTTAGGGCCAAAAGCTTAGGTAAGTTTTACACAAAGGGCACTAAACCCTGGGGATGTGACAAGGCAAAGGGGCTTGGGCTGGGGGGGCAGTAAATTGCACGGCAGTGACCAGGAAGTAGACGCTGGACACCAATGGAAGATGTGATAGAAGATACGGGCTCCTTCAGTAGGTGTGCTTGGACGGGTCACTGTGCCACATGGCCGGTGCCTGCCGGAAAGAAGCGGAGCTCCTGTGAGAACAGGGGACCCAGTGCCCAGACGCAGGGTTCAGGAGCTTCTCAAGTGCAGGGCCATGTCATGTTCCTCTTCTGATCTCCTTCGAGCCTTAAACAAAGAGCAGGTGCTCAGATCGTACGTATTGGATGGACTGACAACTGTAGTGCTATATGAAAGGGCGAGTGAGGTGACTTCTAGATCACAACACAGGTAGAGATTTCCCAGGACATTCCAGGCAGAGGCAGTCATGAGGTCCCTGTGGTGTTAGAGGTCACCTGGTTTGTGGGGCAGCCACGTTGGGTCGATGTCTGTGTTGGCTGAGACGATGGAAAGTGGATTTTGGTCCACCATTCTGCAGTCCATGGAGCCCATCACGCTGTCCACGTGGGTGCTGCTCAGTGGATGGTGAAGAGGCCACAGCCTTGTCCACATGGGTGCTGCTCAGTGGATGGTGAAGAGGCCGCTTTCGTGAAGAAAAGCACCGGAGGTTACTTTTCTCTCTTCCTCCCAACAGCACCACCTTTTTGTTCTTCCCAAGGGCTGCTTGTGCGAGGACCGTCTCTGTTTCTGAGAGATTCGCTGAGAACATTGAGTGCCAGACCACATGCTCATTAAGGCTTGTCACCTCCCGTAATGGCACCTCGGTAATACACCAATTAACAGTTCCTTTAATTACACCACTTACATGAAATGAGTGAAGAGGCTGGCTGATGAGAAGGAAGAACGTGTACATTAGAGCAGCACGGGCATTCATCAAGCTTCTGACGAAACAGTCTTGAGAAATCTGTTCCTTCCCATCGCCTGGTGAGAAAAATATTTTCAGGGGTGGGGGAACGGCTTTCTCTCAAACAAGGTGGCAACAAAGGGAGGGAACACAGCGGTTCTTGCTGCTGGAAGGGTTATGCACACAGCTTTTATGTCTGAGGGGGCAGGGTCAGAGCCGATGACTGCCCTTTTCCCTGTGTTCTCAGTAAACTAGGAATACAAGGGAACACCACCTCCCTGACAAAAGGTATCCGAGAACATTATATTTAATGGAGAAAGTTTGGATGCTTTCCCCCTAAAATCAGAAATAAGGGTGCCCTCTCTCACCACCTCTACTCAGCACCCTACATTGTAGTTTATACATAGTGTGACGAAGATGAAAAGGGCATCCAATTGAAAAAGAAGCAAAATTTCATTTGCAGATGCCATGATCACCTTTGTGGAAAAGCCAATGAAATCTATAAAACAGCTACTAGAATAAATAAGCAAGCTTCCCAAGGTTGCAGGATGCAAGGTTCACATACAAAAGTCCATTGCACTTTTGTATACTTGGGTAATTTTTTTTAGCCTCCCTGGGTCTCTTCTTAATATGGTGAAAAGGCAATATACTGTACTTTTATAGAATTGCTCCAAGGGTTAAGAAAATCTAGAACAAGGTTCAGTATATGTTGATTTGCTCCCATTTTTAGAGTATACCAGATGGAACCCTAGTGGTCCTAGCATGTCTTCTTACCTCTTGGATAAGTATGAATGAATGAAAGGTGCAGAGGGGAAAGTCACTTTGGAGTGATATCCAGGGCACCTCTAACGATGGAAATCATGTAAATGGAGCAACGGTTAAGTGTCAGTTCTCTAGTCTGAGCTACCAAATTAGTTTCTTCTTCCATACCCTGCCGCCCCCCTCCCACCCATCCCCTTCTCTTTAGCTCTGGCTTGGATTTTGACCTCCTGAGCAGACTTCCTAGTCTTGATCTTGTTCCTCTTCCCTGCAATCTTTTCACTACAGCCCAGGGTGATCTCTTTACAATGCAAATCCAGTCACCTCCTTGAGCTACTTAAGCTTTCTGGTGGTTCCAGGTTGAATTCAGAGTTAGGCCCAAGCTCCTTAGGTGGGCCTGCCCAAAGACACTTAGCACTTCCTAGGCTGAATCACTTCAGGTTTTCCCCTAACACCCAGTATTTTCTTGCTTCCCAGACTTCCTCAGTTTGTTCCCGTTCCCGACAAGTCCTCCCATTTTCTGCTCACACTTGCCCAGCCCACCCATCCCTGCCCAAGAACTCACCCTGCCCACAAGGTCACCTTTTCTCTCGGAAGGCTCTCCTGATTGCTCTAGATGGAATGAATGACTACCTTCCCCATACATCCCTCTGACAATGGAATGTGGCTTTTATCGCATTCCTGTTGTCATCTTCTGTTTATCTGTCTTTGAACTCCTTAAGGACAGGGCCACACCCCGGGTGACTCCGTCTCCTGTTCCCAGCAGAGGGCTCCCTCAAGGCTTGCTGAAGATGGCAGGCATCCTTCTCCATTGGCCAAGCAGGTTCCTTACGGACACCCAAGCCTGGCACCCCTGCCTGTCCTTTCGGGTCATGGTGGCTAGGATTCCTTCTGTTTCATTCCATCTCAAGATCTCTGGCCCAGCTGGAATTCAGCCTGTTTCAGGGGCCCGTCCCAGGGTGTTGCTCCACTGGGCTCTTGGTAGCCAAGTTTGCTGGGTAATTCAGGATGGCTCGAGTCCTTCCTCAGCCTTCTCCTCCTAGCAGCGTGTTACCAGCCTTGTCTGGTCAGAAGAGTCACCTGGGCACATAGATTCCGGGACCCCTTCCCTCGGAGATTCTGACTCCCCAAGTCTGTGTTGGAATCAGGACCTTGCCAGTCAAGCTTGGGAAATGCTTCCATCCCGAATGGGGGGAAGGGAGGCCTGCCTACCCTTCCCTTTCTTCCGGCACTTGCCTGGGCTGTGTTCCAGTCCCCAGGGGACTTGGATGCCTCTGTTTGTGAAATGCGCAGGGGTTCAGTGCTTGCAATCTCTCGCCCTTCTCTATCTGCTGTAATCTGCTGTATCTAGAGGTGTCGGATACAGGAGGAGCTGTCTCCACCTCGGAGACAGGAGTTCAAAGGGAAGCCCCTCTCATCCCAGATGCCACCTGGAAGATTAAACGACATCAGTGGTTAAAGGGAAAACAAAACAACAAGAAGAGAAATGCAGAAAAACTAGCTCTATCTCTCTTCAAGAGATAGTGCTGTAAGGTGAAGGACTAGGATAAATATGAACGTATGGATCTATGAAACAGAAGAGTTGGACCAAACTGGCACCAGAAAACCTAAGAATGTGATGTGTGCTTTACGTGAAATTGGAAAAGCCGGTGCTCATACTGCCTGTCATCTATCCGACCTAACAAGCAGAGACAGGGGTTGACTCTTTCTGGGCACTTTATTCAGATAGTCGGTGATCTGAGAAGACAGCAGGTTTTCACCCTAACAGATAGTCTTTCATTCCATTATAAGGTGAAGAAAGGTGTTAGTAAGGGGTTTGGAATTCAGGGGAAAAGTTAATGGGATCAAAGCTGCAGCATTCTTCCATCTGTGTCCTGGGTGGAGGTCCTCTGTCCTGGGTGGTGGCCATCTCTCCCTGGAGCACAATGGCTCAGATACCATCTCCATGGAATGCAGTCCTCCCCAGGCACAAAGGTGAAGCTGGCTTATGGTCTCCTGGAGCCAAGGTGGGTCATCCCTCCAGTTCCTGAAACAATAGCTTTTTACATACAGTACATTGATTACTAAGCTTATTAGCTGTTATCTGAAATTACAATTTTCCAATACTTCAGGCCCTCATCACAAGGAGGTTGACAAAGGGCTGAGATCATTCAGTGGGTTGTGAAGTGACACCTGAAAGCTTTGGGGGTAAAGTTTAGACTCTATTTCATATCATATGTCACAGGTAACTTCAGAGGGACTAAAGAATCAAATATAAAACAGAAAACCACAAGAAATCCAGAACATATATCCTGAATAGGGGGAACCACCTAAATGTAGTGGGAGGAAAATTTGCGAAGAAAAGTTCAATAGATTTGAATACATAAAATGTGCATTAAAATGACCAATATTAAAAGAGGGGGGAAAGCAGAGGAAGAAAGCTATAATCAGTAAAACAAAAGGCTAGTTTCTAATATATACAGAGATGATATGGATACCGAAGAAAAATAATAAGACATTGATTTTTACAAAATGTATTGAATGGACTCCATGACCCAGAAGGCGGCTTAAAAAGCACTTTATAATATTCAATTCCCTAGAATGCAAACACCAAGTAAAACTGTGTCAGGATTTCCACTAATCAAATTCTTAAAGATTTTAAAAGGTAGTAATGCACGTGACTGGTGAGCGCTTTGGTGGAAATGCAACTTTATAAAAAAGCAATTCGGCAACAAGAACTGACAGTCTGAAAAGGAATCGCAAGAAACTAGCTTTAAACTGCGCAGAACACCTCTGGCTGTTATACCGTAATTTTAAAAAATCTTTGTTGTTTCCTTTATTTTGTAAGTTATCTTTAGTAAGCATGGGTACCCTTACAAGTCGTAAAAATGTGTGTTGGTAGCCACCTTAAAAAAGACATATACGTGTTACGTATCTTTGACCCAGTAACTTCACTTTTAAGAAACCTACCTGAAGGGAAACATCTCAAATAAGGTCACAAGATGATGATGAAACAAATGTGATCAGCAGACCGTCCGCCATTTGTAACAGTCAATATAAATGCTATTTATAGTCGGATGTCAAAATAGGGTAAATTTGGCTCTAACCACCTGGTGAAGTATTGTATTTGTAAGCCATAACAAAGGAACATGCTTCTGCCATCGGACCCTTGAGCGGGGGTCCCCAGTTCTTACTGGGCTCAGTTTGCCCCCCTGCCAGGAATGACTCTTAATAACAGAGATTGGTGAAAAGGGAAAGTATTTTGTTTATTTGAGGGGTATACAAGTTATATCAAAAGTGCAACTATACCATTAAACCCTACTCCCTTTAAAACACACAATATACAGGCTCACTTTAAAATTCACCAGTTCACAGCTTAGCGGTCCAGTTGTAAATTCAAAGTTCCCGGCCGCTGCGGTACCCGCTTGGGGAGTGTCCTGCACACACACCCCAACTCCTATACGCACGTAATTCCCTCTCCCTGCGCAAGCTGCACGCCTGTCTTTCTCCCCTTTGCTCCCCACTTCTCAAACCAGGTGAGTCCTCAGGCCACGTATCTATGTGTCCGTCCAGGGGAGCAAGCAAGTCCCTGTCTGCACAGAGACCTCGTTGCATGTCCGTTTGGGTGAAATGAAGAGAGCGAGAGGGAGAGAGAGAGCGACCACGTGTCTGCTGCCCTATTTTAAGCCGCAATGGTGACCCGTGACGCAGTGCTGGGGTGACCGTTCGTGGCCACCTGTGAGCCTTGTAAATTCTTTCATCACCACTCCATGGTCAACACCCCTTCTTGGGGTAAGAGATTTATCCAGTCATTTGCGTAACGAAGACGCAGGTCACCAGCCACGGATACACAATACCTCTCTCAGGAAAAGTGGCTTACTTCAGTGTCCTGTCCCCCATCTCCAACTCGCGAAGAGCGGGGGAGTTCGGCCTTCTCCCGCTCTGTCACACTGCGGCTGTTTATAGCTGTTGTCAGTTTGCTGGGGTCGCTGGCCCGGAGCTTCAGAAACTTGGTGGCTTCAACCACAGAATTGTACGGTTTCACGGTTGGGAGGCCCGAAGTCTGAGGTCGGGGTGCAGACGGGCTAGTTACTCCCAGGCAGAGAGGGAACCTCTGTTCTGTGCCTGTCGCCTAGCCCCAGGGGGCTGCTGGCAATTCTTAGGGCCCATTGGTTCATAGCAACGGAATTTCATTCTGCACGTGGCACGTTCCTTGCGCTGTCTGTGCTCTCGTTTCTCCGTTCTGTAAGGACCCCGGTTATATTAACGCAGGGGCTCACCCTGCTCCAGTATGACGTCAACTACAAAGTCCTCATCCCCAAATCAACCCCAATTCACAGGTCCTAGGGCTTAGGCCTTGGGGTATGGCTGCACAACTCAACCCGTAACTCACTGTGATCTGATGCATTCAAAAGGTAGCATGTAAAATTGTATGTGTACGATCATAACCATGTTTTAAGGCCACGCATAGAAAAGTGACTTGAACGCAATACAACAAAGTGTGAACAGAAGTCATTTGGGGGAGCAGAATGCTGAGCGATTTTCCTTCTTCCCCATATTTTCCGTATTTCCCCATGTTTTCCATATTTTCTCTGCCACCACCCATTCATGAACCTCCTTTCTACACCAGCCTGTCTGTGCTCTCCCCCACCCCCCACCACGGGAGGCTTGTGGACCTGGGCTGAGCTGTAATCACAAAAACTATATTTTCTCTCAGCTTCAAATCTACCTCTAGAGTCAGCCGCGTGGCCTGGAGGGCCCGTCCAGGGGGCCCCTGGAAGGCTCTGTCAACAGCGGCATATAGAGGAGGCCAGAAGGCTGGTGGGCTTGCTCTTCCTGGGAGTGTCACTTCCCCCTACTGTCCTTCGTCACCTGGCAGGGACCTCTCCTTCCCACAGCAACAGCTGAATCCAGTTTCGCCGCCTTCTTCCTCCCGAAGACCAGCCTCAACATGCCCTCCTCCGTGCAGGGACCCCAGGCCCAGCCAGGCTCCCCAGGACCCCTTCTCTGGCTCAGCGCCCCAGCAATGGCCAGTGTCGCAACAGACATCGGGCTTCAGCTCTGCGGACCCTTCCTCTGAATGCCAACATTTCAGACACCCCCAACCCCTCTCTTTCCCACCCCACCCCCACCCACAGTGGGGTGATGGCTGTGGGGGTGTAGGCTGCTTCCTGGTACTACAGGTTTCTGTTTTTCTTCCTCCACCCACCTGGTTCACTTTATACCAGGGGAACAGCGGTCTGTATTAAATTCTCTTTGTTCAAATGATTGATGTCATTCTGCCTCTCTCAACTAGTCCCTGACTGAGGCAGCTCGTCCTCATCCCAACCCAGTCGCAGATGCCCCGACCCAGCTGCTGTCGCTCCATGAGTTTGTTGCTAAACCTGATTTTATTATGTTTATTTATCCATCATTTTTTAAAAAGATTTTTTATTTATTATTTCTGGAGAGAGAGGAAGGGAGAGAGGCAGAGAGGGAGAGAGGCATCCATGTGTGGTTGCCTTTCACCTGCCTTCAGCTACGGACCTGGCTGGAGACCTGGCTTGCAACCTGGTTATGTGCCCTGGCTGGGAATCAAACCAGCGACCTTTGAATTCACAGGCCTGCGCCTTTCCACTGTGCCACCTGCCAGGGCGCTAAATCTGATTTTAAAAGCAGTAAGTGTCTAATACTTCTTGCACCCCAACATCCTCTCTCCCTCTCTCCTTTTCTCTCCTCCTCTCCCACGCCCGTTCCACTCACCCAATCAGAAAAAGGATAAAACACCTTCCCAAAGCAGAGGGACTTCCCCCTAACTTCATGTGGAGCAGCCCTGGGGCCAGCACCCCCCACCTCCTGGGGAGAAGACCCCTTCACTTCGGAGGCGCACCTTTGCTGGTGGAGGACCCCAGAGGCACTCCCGGCATTGCTGAGGCCACCCCTGCAGGCTCAGGCAGGAGCTGCTTGCCCACCACGGTGGGAAGGCCCGGACCCAGGCCTGGTCCAGCAGATATGGGTCTGCCCAGCAGTGGGTTGGCCCGTGCAGGCTGTGCACAGCGCTGTCCTGGCTCCTGAGGAGCTTTTGGTTCTCCCTGGGGGGCGGGACTCTGCAGGTGGCCCAGGAGGCCAGCAGCGGGGTGGGCACAGCCAGGGTCCTCGGAGGGGGATCCGCCCCGTCCCCTGTGAGATGGGGTCCGAGGCTCCCAGGACACTTGTTGGGTAATTCCCATCCACGCTGGGCCGGACTAGGTCGATGCTCTGCAGATCCGCCCTGTTTCTCCTGCCCTGGCTGGCGGGCTGCCATGGCACCATGTTCTCTCTCACTGCTTCGCCGGGGTGTGAAGCAGCAGCAAACACTTTCTTGCCAAGAGAGCTTATCTCTGCACTCCGTGCCCCCGTCACCCACCCCGGGCCTCTGCTTTCCCTGAAGAGAGACTTGTTCGGGGTGAAGTTCCAGCCTGCCTTAGTCATTCCTTTTCACACCTGCCCACCTCCTGGTGGTTCACCAAGCCAGGCTCCCGGATTAACTCATTTAATCCTCCCAGCGATCCAGGGAGGGATGCACTGGTGTCACCTGCCTTTTGCAGGTGAGAAAACACCGGCACAGAGAGGGCAAGAAACCGTTTCTCAGCTGGTAAATAGCACAGCCCTGAGCATGCTGCGCACTAGGCAGTTTGTGCAGTAGGCGCTGTTACTCCATTTTACAGAAGGGAAGACTGAGGCTCAGAGACACTTAGCAATACTTGGGAAGAGACTGGTACGCACAGATGTGTAGCATAACACAAAATTTACTTGCCTACTTGGGGGAGGGTGCTCTGCCCCTGCAAACCACGGGAGCTGGAACGAGCCGGTGTGTCTTGTTAGAAGACCGACGAGCAGGACGAAGGGCAAGGGGCTGGGCGCAAGGAAGGTCGAGAGAAGGCATGAGACCTGGGCTCACCTTAGGCGAATCCTTGGGCAGCAGAGTGCCCTGAGCTGAGGGAGAGGCAGAAGCTGGGTGGGTGGGTGGTGGGCAGGGCACGGGAAGGGGACGGCCTTCCCCCTACCCTGGGGGACGGGACGTCACCCACTGCCAACCTGCACAAGACTCTCCCCGGCTTTAATGCAATGTCAGGTGCAAAGCTCTATGAACTAAATTAGCCACCAGCCTGCATTCCTGTGCCCCGCATGGGCTTTGGTGCAAAATGAGTTTTTTACTGCTTTAAAAAGTGTCGTGTTTGAATCAAAACGTAGTCCAACACAGGGGCTAATGAAAACCTGAAGTGAGAGTTCATCGATGGCACCCTATGTGTTTCCATGGAAACCGGAGCAGGGAGGCCTGCGGCGTTCTGGGGTACTCCTGGGCGGAACCTCCGTTGGGGGGACCCACGAGAGGCAAAGACCTGGAGCCAGACGGAGCGGCAGGGTGAGGGCCGGGCAATGAGACCCCGCAGAGCTTCCTCGGCCTGAATGGGACCAGGCACCCTAGGTGTGAGTTTAGCACAATGGCGCAGCCACGCCCGTAGTTAAGGGTGGATTTTTGCATTTTCACTGGGTCTTCAATGCCACTGCTCCAAGGTGCCCCCCACAAACCACTCACCATGCACTGGTGGCCCCTGAGCTCAAGAAGAGCCCGGCCACCAGAACTGGGGGCAGGTCTTTAAGGTGGGTGCTCCCAGCACAACTCGGGGTGTCACTTCTCCTCTCTGGTTTGGGTTCCATGTCTCTACAAGAAAGATCAGTGAAAAGCTGCTCTATTCAGACCCGGAGGTCAGAATTCCAGCCCCGTCTGCCTTCAGTGGGGGGCAGATGACCTACCCCCTCCCAGGGGTAGTTTCTCCACCCGCCAATCCAGCAGGAGGATCCTGGGTCCCTCTAGAGCAGCGATATGCAACCTTTTTCATCTCCGGGCACACATGAACCAATGGCTGAAATTCTGCGGCTCACCCAAAATTATATTTTGGGCCAATCGCGTGGGAAATAAAAGGTATCATTTCGGTTCATTCGCAGCAGACGGCCACTGTTGTGTTAACCGTTGTCATGTTTTATTTGACAATAAAGGAAAAGAGGTCAGTGCCCCTGACAAAGTAGTCAGATGTTGCAGGTTTTAAACATTCTTGGGGCCCGCTGGGCGGGGAAGATGTCATAGGGCAGGGGTGTCCAACTCATTTTCACCGGGGGCCACAGCAGCCTCGTGGGTGCCTTCGAAGGGCCGAATGTCACTTTAGGACTATATAAATGTAGCTCCTCCTAACAGGTGCTGGGCTGGATAAAGCAAGGTGGAGAGCCGGATTCGGCCCACGGGCATTGTGTTTGCCACCCAGGTCATAGGAACAGCAATCCACACAGACAGCTAGATGTCAGGGTGACAGTCACCAGGCTGACAAAGAGGAGGGACCATGTGGCTGGTGCTATTGCCTGGGGCCTCAGTCCCCTTCTCCCCACAGGGAAGCCTCAGGCTGGCATGGAGCCCTTCCGACCCCAGCCCTCCTGGGCACTGTCCCCTTCTCACACTGTCCTTACAGCAGCCCTGGTCACTGTCCTCATACTGCATGAGAGGCCACACACTCGAGAGTCTGGGACTTGGAACCACCACTCCCCTGTGATGTGTTGGACTGTAGTCCAGGACTCCTGCCTCTCCCTCTGCCCCCGTCCTCTCTGCTCGTCCACCCTCGGTAGCATTGGCCGGGCATCTGTCCCTAAGCCCAGGCTTGGCCCCTGGCCCCTGGAGACGGGCCCTCTTCTGGGTTGGCTGTGCAGGCTGCTGCAAGGCCACTGGGCACATGTCCGCCCAATCTCTCTGCATCATGTGTCCTAGGGGATGCAGAGCCAGAGACCGGCCCATTCTGTGCCAGGGCCCAGGTCTGCTCTAGCTGAAACCTGCCTGGGGCAACAGAGCCCGGTCCCTCCGGGAAATGCAGGCAGGCTGCGCAGCGACCCTGTAATCCCGTTTGCCAGGCGGCCTCAGCCTCGCCTGGCACCGCGCCCCATTGCCACTGGCCTCCAGGGTCAGTGTGGTGGCCCGCCCGCCCTCTGGCCTCACCGGGCTCCTCTGTCCCCCTTAATGGAATCAGGCCCAGCCGGGTGCTCCCCAGGCCTGAAGTCATCTCCATGGGGAGAGGAGAGGCACAGAAGGCGGACATGGCTGGGCCCAGAGGGACGCAAGAAACCACCTTCAGCTCATCCTCCACAGATCCAGGGGTTGCATCCGGGATGGGGGGCTGCCCAGAAGTGGTCACAGGGTGGCCGGCCCCGCCAGAGTCGGGAGCAGAAGGCTCAGGGATCTGGAACCCGCACAGACAGGGAATTCTTTTTCTCTGGCTTGCTTGTAATCCGAAGGTTGAACTGAAAATAAATAGATCACTGCCACCTAGATCATCAATGAACTTCACAACACAAGTGAATTTTACAAGCGTGACAATGAGAAAACAGCAGACACGGGAGGACATGCCATGTGACCCCATCCATACAAGGATCAGAAGTGAAGAGGACAAACTGTAGTTCCAGAAGCCAGATGTTGGGGGGCCCATGGGATCCTGGAAGCTCTTTCTTCTTGAGTCGTGTCATGAGGATGTTCACTTTGTGAAAGTCGATCAACCTATCACTGAAGCTTTGTCTAGGTTTCTGCATGTTTTTTATACTCTTGCAAAAATGCAAACAAGATACAGACTGATACAGAAAAAAAAAATGATACAGGGTATTTCCATCACCCCAAACTCCCCTGTACCCCTTTGTAGTCAACTCCTCTGCCCATCTCCAGCCCCTGGCAACCACTGATTTTTCTTTTTCTTTCTTTCTTTTTCTTTTCTTTTCTTTTTTTCTTTCTTTCTTTTTTTTTTTTTTTTTTTTTTTAAGATTTTAGTATTTTTATAGAAAGGGGAAGGGAAAGAGGCAGAAAAGGAGAGAAACATCAACATATGGTTGCCTTTCACCTGCCTCCAGCTACTGACCTGGCTGGATACCTGGCTTGCAACCTGGTTATGTGCCCTGGCTGGGAATTGAACCAGCGACCTTTGGGTTCATAGGCCAGTGCTTTATTCTCTGTGCCACCAGCCAGGGCTGATTTTTCTTTTGTTCCTACAGTTTTACCTCTTCCAGAAAGTTCTATATGCCATTGACTTGAAACCAGGATGGGCAGGTACTATCCTTACCTGCCTTTACCGAGTGGAAAACAGAGGTTCTGTCAACAGGTGTCTTGGTGTGATCACTCTTAGTGACTGTTGGAACCAAGACACCAGCTCAGTCTTCTGAGTGGCAGGGGGTGGTTCTCCCAGGCCTGGAGAGGTCCCCACGAAAGACTGGGGTGGCATGGAGGTAAGTGGGGAAACAAAGCTCCTCCCTTTGCAGTTGCTTGTGAAAGTCCCCATTCAAGGGGGAGCTGAGCTCAACTGTGGAATGATGAGGGTGGGGAAGCACACGGCACAGTGTGCAGGTGAGGATGTGCTCACCCAGCAGGGACGCAAGGGCACCGGCTGGACAGAGCAGCGGGGCGCTAGTAACGAGGAGCCTGGAGGGTAGAAATGGCAGGAATGGTGGCATCAAGGTACCTGGACTGGAGACACAGCTCACAACTGCACTTCCCACATCTGTAACATGAGGTGATAATGGTTCCCTTGTAGTATTGTTGGGGGGATCAGAGAACTTTATAACCCTGACACGTCCCGCAGGTATGAGCGGGCACACGGAGAGCATGCCCTGATGCTTCAGTGAAGGAATTCTGCCAATTGCCTTTGCGCAATCGGGATCCTAGGACACAATTCTACCACCTGAGTCGCTTATAGACAACAAGAACGCATTCCTGACGGTTCTGGAACTCAGAAGTCCGAGATCAGGGTGCCAGCGTGGTCAGTGGAGGGCTCTGTTCCAGGGGCAGATTCTCGTGGTGTCCTCACCCGGCGGCGGAAGTGCCTGGGGACCCTTCTCAGGCCACTTTTCTAATCCCCTTCTGTCCGTGCAAACCAATCACCTCCCAGAGACCCACCTCCCAATACCCTCACCTTGGGGGTTCAGTTTCAACCTATAAACATGAGGGGGCAAAGGTCCAGCCCATAGCACCAGTAAGCATTATTCTCCTACAATTAGGAATGAATCGTGCCTTCCTAACTCGTGGGTTTGTTAGTGCTCATTAGGGATACAGGCCACCAAAGTGACCCTAAAACTGAAAAAATCGATGGTTCTTATGGGTCAACAGCCAGCATGGATGGGTGGCAGAGCCTGGAGCTGATCTCAGCCGCTGAGATCCCAGGGCGTGGAGGATGGGCCAGGAAATTTCAGGGTGCAGAGACCAGGCAGTGGTAGCTGCGTCCTTTTGCATCTGGCGCTGTTTTCAAGGATCCAATGATCCTTAACAGCATTTCTAGAATTTCATGTCCTTTCATGGCTGAATAATACTCCACTGTACGCATAAACCCTATTTTATGTATCTATTCATCTGTTGATGGACACTCGGGCTGTGCATAACGCTGCAATTGGCGTGCACGTATTGGTTTAAGTCCTCGCTTTCACGCAGGATTGCCGGGCGGTAAGATAATTCTATGTTTGTGTTTTGAGGAACTGTGCCAGCACTTTCCATGCCCACCTGGGAACATGAGGATGGCAGGGCCGTTGCTTCCTTTATCTGCACGGGAAAAACCCAAAGTCATCTTTGGGGCCAGACAATCCTGGGTTCAAATCCTGGCTTCCTCCTCGGGACCGGAGCTCCTGTTTCCTTGTTTTTGCAACAGATCAAAACGCTCGCTCTACAGGAGAAATGTACGCCTAGCGTGCAATGGCTGGCACCGGGCAGGTGTTCAGTAAGTCCTGCCTCCCCTCACCCACTTCTGTTTCCTCATCTGTAACAAAGTGTTCCCTACACTAAATGCCTCCAAAACTCCCAGAGCTCTCGGGAGGGGCTGCGTGGAAATGTTCCATGATAACTTTCTTTAGAAAGCATGCCCCCCCCCCCTTTTTCAAAGGAGCGCATCATTCCCCCACATGCTTCCCCATCTGTTCCCCCAAATGTGATAATTAGGAAATGATGCTGTCACGTTGCAATGTGAGAAATCTGCCCCTGCCATCCCGTCTCGGGGCGACATGGCAGAAGGATGAGCAGACAGATCTTCCTGCTCCGGCACCCTCCCTGCTTACGGCCCGCCTCCCGCTGACTCTTCCTCAAGGGCTGAGAGCGTTGAGCCGCTGGAGAACCATGTAAGACCGGAGGACTGAGGGCGCGGGAGGAAAAGGCAGCTTCGAAGGACAGCAGGGTGGTGGGGAAGCCAAGACACGCCTCCCAGCATCCTCCACCCTGAAGACGTGGCCAGCACAGCGCGCAGCCCCGCAAGCAGGGTCGGAGGGCTTGTCCGGTGCTGGGGGAGGACACGAGCCTGGAGCACTGGGCAGTCCCATGACTTTCACGCCAACGCGTCCTGCCGCCCACCCTCTGCTGGATGTGCCCACTCCAGCCTCCGAGCCTCCGACGGGCGGTGCCCGGTCTTGGATTGAGTTCCTTCCGCCGCAGAGCCCGAGACAGGGTGCCTATTTGGGACATAGTCCTGGACACCTGGAGTGAAGAAGAGACGGGGTTTAGGGGGAAGGTCAGGAAGGTTTGTACGATGACCAACCCAATCCTGGCGGGGCCCTCTGCGTCTCCGTGCTGTGCTGCTCCCCCGGAGGATGTCAGGTTGAGGCAGGTCCCCACTGGTGACAAACTATCTTCACTGCCTGTTGCTGGGTAACAGTTTTGTGGCCCAGGGTTTACTGGCTTCAAACAGCAAACAGGTATTGCGTCACAGCTTCTGTGGGTCAGCAGCTGGGGCCGTGTATCTGGGTGGTCCTGGTTCAGGGTCTCTCATGAGAGCGCAGTCAGGCTGTGTGCTTGGACGGCAGCATCCGAAGGCTTCGCTGGGGGGCAACGTCTGCTCCAAGGTGACCCACTGAGACAGCAGATGGCAGGGGGCCTCAGTTTCTTGCTCCGGGCCTCTCCATAGGACGCCTCATTGCATGGCTTCATCCTGAGCGAGGGGTCTGAGGGACATAGAGAATGACCTCAACTACTTCTGTGTGGCCCCGTCACGTCGGGGGTGAGGGCTTCAACATATGCATTGAGGGGGAGGTACAATTCAGTCCGCAACACGCCCTGCCTGGAACAACTCACAGGCTAGTCATCCATTTTCTTGCTTCTTAAATTTTATTTTTATTTTTGGTTTTAGAGAGAGGGGAAGGGAGGGAGAAAGAGAGGGAGAGAAGCATCAGTGTGAGAGAGAAGCATCAATGGGCTGCATCCCACCTGGGGACCTGTAACCTAGGTCTGTGTTCTGACTGGGAATCGAACCAATGACCTTTTCGTTTGGAAGACAACGCCCAGCCACTAAGCCAGACCACCTGGGGCTGCTCACCCATTTTCCAAAGGGCAACCGAACAGGTTGACGGAGTAAAGAGGCAGGGGACTCTTCACCTCCCTCCTCTCCTGACCGCCAGCAGATGGTCCCTGGATTCTGAGACTCAAACGAGCGTCTGAGAAGCCTTGAGAAAGTTAGGCTGGGCCTCAGTTTGCTCATCCGTTAAATGGGGTTTGGACCATTGCTCTGCCTCCCCCTCACAAAGGATCCCATGGAAAAATAGACATGAGAGCATCCTGTAAACTGTACATGAGAATGAAAATAAAATCCTCAAAAGGAGGAGGGAAAGTTGAGTGCAGGTTGCAAATTTACCCACAAGGTCAAGTTTACCAAGGTCAAGGACATGTGTATACATCTCCTTGGGCATTGGCTCCGCTTTTCTGTAGTTCTACATGTGGGTACAAGTGCACTGTGACAGGAGAAAGGGTGGCACACAGTTCCAGTCCCTCCAGTGCGACCACCCAATTAACACCGGAAATGGAGCATCCCATTTGTGGAAGCCGAAATTCCCAACCAGGGGGCCTGACTAACATTTAGGTCATTGAAGAGAAGATGGACAGATGCTTTTGTCCTTCAGATGCACCATGAGCCTCAAAGCAATGGGTTGAATTTCTTATTTAAACAAGTGATTCCATCCTGGCTGGTAGCACAGTGGATAAGGTTCCGGACTGCAAACACAAAGGTCACAAGTTCGATTCCCAGCCAGGGCACATAACCAGGTTACCAGCCAGGTCTCCAGCCAGGTCCATAGCTGGAGTCAGGTGCAAAAGGCAACCATACATTGATGTTTCTCTCCCTCTCTCCCTTCCTCTCTCTGTGGAAATAATAAATAAAATATTTTTTTTAATAAATAAACAAATAAAGTGATTCTCAGAAAAAGTCAAGCATTACACTCAGACAGTACTGTCAAGACACCCCAGATGAAATTCTGGTTTTAAAAAAGGAATCATGGAAGAAATATTCTAATATAAAATCAATATACATACATATATATGTAAAACATGGTGAGAAGATAAAACTGACTCTGAATCTTTTAGTAAGTTGCATAAGAGTGACAATTTGATGGAATTTGGATTTAAAACATGTTAGGAAATGTGGGGGGAAATGAATACTTAAGGAACCCTATGCCAATAGGCTGATGTAACCATTAAATGGTGACACCAAGGAGAAAGCTGCTCTCCGGTTCTCTCTTCGCCAGGCTTGCCCCGCCCTGGGTGGTCATGCTTTCCTTCTGCTCCCACCCCATGTTGGTCCCCAGCAGCCCCTCCCACAAGAAGCCACATTCATCATGAACAACACACAACTGACCAACTATATACAGCAGCAGGCCTGCATGACTCAGTTAAAATATTCAGTGTTCCAGTTCAGCTCAGGGAACAAATGCACCCAGAAAGCCCCGTGTGAGGTAATCGGGCGAATTTACCATCATTAGTGGCAATTAGGATAAAGTGTTAACGACCCAGTTTACCTGGGTGGGAGAACAGGCAGCCTGCGTGAGCTGCAGGCAAGGGCCCGGCCAGCACACGGCTTTTCCTGGGACCCAGGGCGGAAGTTCTGTCTGCCCCTCGCAGCGTTGGAAAATGCAACTCCCCGTAGGGAGCCACGTTGTACGGACGGGGAGCGAAGGCCCAGGGCCTGGGAGTGGCTGCCTTGCCCGAGGTCCCTGCTCTGTATCCTCACCCACTCAGCTGCCTCACTGGTCCCAAGAGTTAGCCCTGAGCCCCGGCTGGTGGGCTCAGTTCGTTGGAGCCTCGTCCCGCAGGTCTGATACCGAGAGGTTCGCGGTTCGATTCCCGCTCAGGGCACATATTTAGGTTGCAGGTTTGACTCCCGATCAGGGTGCACGTAAGAGGCAACCAGCCGATCTTTCTCTCTCACATTGATGCTTCTCTGTCTGCCTATCTCTCTCTTTCTCACAAATCAATAAATGTATTTTTTTAAATTAAACATACACACACACGCAAAGAGTTCTTGTTGATGAAAGGAGCTGGGAAGCAGAAGGCAAAGGGGCCAGTGTGGGGGTGGAAGAAACTTCCCTCTACCCTCAGGGTTCCTCTGGCTGGTCTGAAAATCACGTGGACATGAGACAGGTTAGCAAGGGAAAATAATCAGATTGAATACACGCATATGGGGGGGAACCCCACATACATGAGAGAGTCAGAGACCCCCACCTGCAGGGGAGATTCACAGGTGGAAGAGGGATTAAGGTACAGGAGGCGTCCTGAGCTCCGGAGCTCTTGGGGGCTTCACCAGGTCATTGCAGGATGATCAGAAGAGCAGATGCTTAGTAAATACACGCTTTCCCTGCCCTAGAGATGGGTCAGAAATGTTGTCACTGATAATCCCTTGTAAGAGGCAAGGCCCCTAATTTTAGGTAATGAAAGGGGCAGATGTGTCTCCTGAGCCTGAAGCTAAAACTTATCTTTAGCTCAAAATAATCCACAGACCACAGAAGCGCTTCTTGGGGTGGCTTGTCCTGAACCCCCACACCAGGCACGTAGTGAGTTATGCCTGCCCATTCCCTTAGCAATTAGCTTAACTCTAGCCACCACAACCTTTCTGGAGAGAGCTTATTAGCTCCATTCCACGGATGAGAAAACTGAGGCTGGGAGAGTGAAATCGTTTGCACAAGGTAACACGGCCCTTCATTCCGACTGAAACTCTCTGGTTTGGCCCATCCCACCCGACAACCTCAAAGGTCATCCAGCCCAGCCCCTGGCTGGCCCTGCACCTACACAACCAGGCTCATTCTCAGCCTCAGGGGGAGGTCTGGAGTGGACAGACAGCGACCCAACAGTGCCCTGAGCCTGGTGTGCCCTGCCCGCCTCTCCACGGGCTGCCTTGCTGTGGCAGGGCTAGTGGCACCCAAGTGGCTTCCTCTTGTGGCTTCCAGGCTCGGGAAGGGCAGGCTTGCGGCATTCCTGAGCTCCGGAATGGGAGGGAGCAGGGAGATAATGAAGGGGTAGGGATCAGGAGGGAATTGAAGTAATTACCCGGCTAATTGAGGCCCACTGGCCCACTTTCCCTGCACATCTGGGTGCCAGGCTCGGGAGGCCCACAACCCATACATACCTGCAGGTCGTGGGGGCTGGACAGCCTCCAGAGGCGGGGGCTCCGGGAGCCCCAAATCCTGGCTTCAGGCTGTGTCTCCAGCCTAATCTCTAAGGTGAGGGCATGTGAGGTTGCTGCCCACCATATTTACTGAGGTCGGGTTTGCTTTCCTTGTAAGAACGTTGGGGTGAACGATTCCTGACGGCTTTTGTCATCCAGGTGACGTGTCCCTGTGACCCCATCTTACACACGGAAACACGGAGAACCGGACAGCAGGAGCACCAAACCCGAACTAACTGGAATAGCCTGGGTCTTTGATTTCTGGGTTTGCTGTTGTTTTTTGCCTGCACATCCCAGCTCTCACCTGGAACATGAGTTTGGACACATGTCCCCAGTCCCACCCCTCCCATGAAGACAAACCTATTTGCCACCCCCAGAACAAATGTGGAGGTCACCGTTTCAGGAGCCGGCATTCTCCTCAGGCTGTGAAAGCCCAGCTTCGTGTTTGTTATGTACACAAAGGCAGCCCAGCTTAGCACATGTGTTTCCCACCCCCACCTGCCTCCAGGGACCCACGGGGAATTCTGCTAAGATAATTATCTCCAACTGGGGTTCTGTTCAGTCCTTCAGTAAGACAAGCTCCCTGTTTGGAATAATAAGGCCATGCGATTGAAGGCTAGCTGGGAAATATTTTTCAAACAAGCAGTGCACCTATGTGTTTCACATATGCCGCTCATTAAGGTTTATAAGACCTTGTGGTCTTCACAATAAAGCCTGTTTTTAAAGGTTAGCGTCGGCATGCCCCGGTTACTGCCAGCACCCTGCTTCTCTCTTCAGACGCGACAGAAATCCTGGGAAGTGTTGAAAGGAATCAAAGAAGCTGATGCTTTCCAACCCAATGGAGGCAGGAAGGGTGACCCAGAAGTGGCTGTCCTGCCAGCAGCAGCAGAGGGACCTGGAGGAAGTCCCGCCTGACCGCCCTGTGCACAGGGCTCTAGGATTTAGATAACCAGCCAAACTATGCCTTTCTTTCAGGGACTCCCACTCAGCCTGGCAGCACATCACCTGGGGCCGTGAAGAAACACATGCTTGGGTCCCAGCCCCCCAAATCCCAATGGAACTGACCAGAGGTGGGTCCATGGCATTGGTAGTCTTCAAAGCTCCTAGGATGGCTGGAATGTGTGGCCAAAGTTGAGACAGCCAATGAACTCTTGGGTTCCCAAAGCTCCTCTGTAGGTAGGCAGCCCAGAAGTCATTCTCCCCATTCTAGAGGTGAGAAAAACAAGGCCCGAGGACAAAGCATACCCGTAACAGGCAGCGTTAGGACACCTTCCAGACCCTCCTCTTTGCAATCCCAGAAGTAGGGATAGCTATGATTCCCTGAGCAGCTAGGGTTCACTGAGCCCCGGGGGCTCTGCACGTTCTCATCCAGTTCTGACCACAGACGTCAGTGGTAGGACAGCCATTTTGCAGAATGGGAAATTGAGCCTCACACAATTAAGCGACGAGCCTCATGTCGCATCAAATACAGAGAATCTGACTGCAAAAGTGCCACAGGAGACAGGTGACTCTTGGCCATTAGGCTCCCACCTGGGGACAGTGCGACCTCTCAGTCTTGTGTTTAAAGAGATTTCGAGGTCCTTTAAGGACTGATGCAGAATGAGGAAGTAAAGTTCCACTTGTTGGCCACCTACTATGTGCCGGACTCTCTGTTGGCTATTTTATCTACATTTAAAAAGGTAATTGCTAAGGCAGGTGTTGCTCTCCCCCAGGTTGTTGAGTGACTCACTCAACGGAGCTTGTCAGGGTTGAATTAAAACTCCCCAGTCTGGGGGCTCCCCCCACCACGGCCTCCCCACTCTTGTCAACATGGCAGGTGGGGGTCCCAGACGTAGAGAAGAGTTTCAGGCAAATTTGAAAACAACAAAGATAATTAAAAAAGGGAGAAACAGTTTTATTGTGGCCTTGGCTGGATTTCATTGTTTTTGAAGTCCCCGTTAATGTGGTACCAGGGCATTTTAATCAACTGGGTTGAAGCTTGCTGTTTATGAACCCACGAAGAGTGTGTTCTTGCTTTTGTTATTAATTAAGAACATCATTCTTTTTCAACATTCTTTGATCAAACCTTTCGTTGCCTCCAAGTTTCATTTATACATGGCCATGGGCACAGGTAAATGCAGGAAACCTTAACTTGGGGGAGCCCAGGGCGGGGAACCAGGACAGCTGGGTCTAGTCCTGCACTGCCCCTGACCCTCAGCACGATTTTGGACACTTACCTTGCATGAGTTGCTTCTCTGACCTCTATTCCGGCATCTTGTCAGGGCTGCTACGAGAAGCAAAATGAGAGCATCAACACAAAACATTAGAAACGATAAAGGCATATACACATTGGAGGGTTCGTTTGCTAAGTGCAACTGTTAAATTATAAAAACGGTTGACTATCGGTGGTGTGAAATATGCACTGTTACTTTCATTCAGGAAAAAGTTATCAACAGCAATTAAGGGCAACACACTCTCTATCTCTCTCACACACATTTTTCTAAGTACAAGCAACAGTTTGTTTAGAAAGTCATAGAGGTAGAACAAGTGAGTCAGCTGGGCTGCGTCAGCTCAAGAGACAACTTACAGAAGCAAAAGAAAGGCCCTTGGGGCTTAGGAAACAGAAAAGCAAAGAAGATGAGCCTGGGAGAAGGGGGGAGGGAGAGAGAGAGAGAGAGAGAGAGAGAGCGAGCACACACACCCTGGGAAAGGAGAGGATGGAGAAAGCCGCCTTGGGTGTGCGCGGGAGAGAAAGCCCACTGAGGGCAACCGGTACTTACTCAATGTCCTTCGGGGCCTGGGGAGTCCCCAGCTACGGAGTACAGACTCGGCCACTCGGCCATTCATTCCATGACCGGGCCCCCATTGTGTGCCAGGCCCTGGGCTTGGAAAGGGACGGGGATGAAGCAGACGCAGAAGGACACCAGCACTCCTGCCCTGCACAGTGAAGCCGAGTGCCGTGAGGGCGTAGCAGAGAATTTCCATGGGAGCCCCAGGAAGTGAGGGCTGAAGTGGGGTGGGCGGGTAACCCTATCATAACGGTGAGATTTGGGCTGATCAAGTCTGCGCTCTTTTTTTTTTTTAAGATTTTATTTTATTATTTTTAGAAAGAGGGGAAGGGAGAGAGGCAGAGAGGGAGAGAGACATCAATGTATGGTTGCTTTTCACCTGCCTCCAGCTACAGACCTGACTGGAGACCTGGTTTGCAACCTGGTTATGTGCCCTGGCTGGGAATCGAACCTGCAACCTTTGGGTCACCTTATCGACTGTGCCACCAGCCAGGGCTTTAAGTCTGCGCTCTTGAACTTCACTCTGCACCAGGGTCTCCCATAACATGTCCCCTGAGAGCTGCCTTGGACAGAACTACAAGTGAGGCTGCAGGGGACAGGCCTCTGGTCTGCAGAACGCAAACGTGTCAGGGTCCCCTGGGTGGCAGTAGGGTTGGGCTTGCTGTTCTATTTTAGGCTGAGCATGGACCCCAGGAAGCCCTCAGAGGACACGCTCCCAGGAAATCCCTTCAGGTCAGGATCTCCCTCATTCATCCCTCCCTCTGATCATTCACGTCTTCGCTCGGCAGTTCGCACTGACCCACTCAGGTTTGACCTCTCGACATCTGTCGATGGGCAGGCCTCAGCAGACCTACTCCTGGGACTCATTTCATTCATTCCACAAATGTTTACTGGGTCCTCAGTATCGACCAGTTCTACAAGCCAGCATAAATCCGACTCACCACTACAATGAGGTCCTTTTCTCTTTTCAGGTCACCTAATCAGAAAAAAAAAAAAAAAGTCACTTATACTCCTGGTAAATGCCATGACTCATTAAGTGCATGTATAATACTCCATACTGACTAATCTTTGCACATACAATATAAAATCCAGATTCCCTTAACGCTGAGAGCCAGAGGGACAGTAGAGAACATCTTCCATTTTATAGCGGAGAAGACTAGGGTCTAGGAGTGGAGTGTGAACTGCTCAAGGTCACACAGTAGGTTCATGGCAGAGGTAAGGCTCCTACCCTCTATCCAAGGCCACTCCTCCACCCTGTACTATATGTTCTGATATTATAATAAGTTCTAGAATATGCTTAGACAAGCTGTCTTTTGGCCTCAGTTTTCTTACCTATAAAGTTTGTGACTGATTTCTAGCAACTGATTTCCAGTTGTGTTTCCCAGATTTCTACAACAAAAATATTAAGTGGCGTGCAATCGTTAACATTTTCAGGGAACAAAGCCTGCTTTTCACCAAGAGTGGAATGAGTCTGTCGGTGGGTTCCACTTAGCTCAGGGCTGTTGTCCATGTTCCACTTGTAGCCCTTTTGGATCCTTCGATGGGCTAGTCTGTCGTAGGTCTACTACAATCAGTAGCCTGGCCCACGCCCTCCTGAGAGGTTTGGCACATCTGAGGTTGGGATGCAGGCACCAGGGATGTAAGGAGAGCTAGCCTTGGTCCCAACAGCATGAGGGCCATGATTGCAGCACGGAGCACCATCTCCTCTGTCTTAGACAGTGGGATGGGGTGGGAGCTCAAAGAATCCCAACATTCCCTCATCCATCGAGCCAGCCGGCAATGTGTTCAACCAGCAAACACCAGGGACTGGCCCCCGCCTGGCCCAGGGCAAGTTGCTTTAAGTGTCCCACAGACACTCAGTGACAGGAACCATTGCCACCTGGCACACTGAGAGCAGAGGCTGCGTCGTTCTGTTTGCACCTCAAGCGCCCCCGCATTGAAGGTGCTTTGTAAACGGTTGTTGGTTGTATGGGTTCTTGGTCAGAGGGCTCCTTCCTGACTCACCCAACTTTCTCATCGCATGTCTCTGGTGAGAAAAGAATAACGCTGGCCTGAAATGACGCTGGGGAAGGACTTGGTCAGTGGCAAGCCCACGTCACAGCCATGGGGGACCACAGAGACAGACACAGAGACAGCTGGGGACGCAGGCTCAAGGGAGCCAAGCAGGGCCAAGCAGAGAACCTAAAAGACGAGTCAGAGGACAAGAGATCAGCTCGTTCATGCGCTGATTTGCTCTCAGAGAGGGAGAACTCATGGCCCAGTGAAAGGTGCAGTGGCCACTCACAGCTGGAACAAGAATTCTGGTGAAAAAGGAGCTTTTCTGACAGTGCTGGCTCAGATGTTCGACCAAACTGCGAAGAGGAAACTCCCATCTGTGGAGCCCTTGCTCTGCACTGGGCCTTTTTTGTTCCTTATCCCGTTTAATTAGGAATCTGAGGGAGATTCAACACTGCCGTCCCATAGTTCTTCGGGTTCTGAAATCCAGGAATCTGGGAGGGCTCAGGTCAAAGGTTTCCCCATTATTAAAGTGTCCAGAATGACAGAAAGATCCAACGCCCGCCGCCTGACCTCCACCTCCACCTCTGTCCCTTTCCTCCGCAGCCCCAGCGGCGGTCTTGTTCAAATAAACAGTCTCGGGTCCCAAGCGGAGCACCTTGGAAGCTAGCGCAGAAATCCTAATTGTGGGTTCATGAGGCCCCGGTTTGCTCAGACCCGGCTGTTTACTGAAGCAATTTCAGTTCTCTCCTTCCCGTCGGAGATTGCAGCCCCTGGCTAGCCTGCTCAGGATAAATGTCACTTAGAGGCACCAGGAGTGATTCAGCCAGCTCCCAGCCTCCTTGGGTCACCCCACTGCTCGAAAGCAGCCAAGCAATAAAAAGGAAGGTGCAGCCCTTCACTCTAAGGCCCGGTGAGGCAACAACTAGAGATGGGAGCATGGGCGCATGGGGGCCTGAAGGGGAGGCCCCTAGCTCAGCTTTGTCTGGGTCAAAGGAAAAGCTAGTTCTGGATGGCTTCCTGGAGGAGGCATCCCATGGCAGCTTCTCAGCAGCCAGTTCTGTCCTATGACCTAGAAGTGCCTTGCTCTTTCCCATGGCGCGCAGCCACCTAGCAGACGTCCCCTCCCTCAGCCATGTGTGATGCCACGAAGCACTTAACTGCATTCTGCAATACGGCCTTTGTGCAGGAAGCCACTGCAGAAACCTCTTGGTTGAAAAATTGCAAGTGTTTAAGGGATGTGTCCAGTGTGATGCTCCCTCTGAAATGGCAAGTGCCACCGACCTCCAGACCTAGCACCTGCTGCTTTGAGGGAACCACACACGGCCCATGGCCCACAACCCACATAGCACGTGTGCTTTGCTGTTTTCACTCCCAGGCCTCTGGGAGGAGTAGCAAGGAGGAAATAAGGGAGACAGATAACTTTTACCCAACACATAAAAGTAAGCTCGCTATTGATATTTTGACAGATCAGTTCTTATTGCCCACAGCCAGAGGGGGAAACTGAGTCTTGGAGAGGCAATGACTTGGCCAGGGTCACACAGTGGCGGAGCCAGAATTTATCTGGAATTATTACTCACTTACCAATTGTTAACTGAGTGCTAATGCTCAGGCCGGCATGGCTCCTGAGGTGGGAGAAATATCTGAGAGTGATCAAAGCCCTGGCCTGGTGGTGATGAGATCCCAGGCGGGGAGAGAGACCGCGAACACGTTGATAGACACGTAAAGGAACATCTGTAAGACCTGCCACGCTCCCTTCCACGACGCCCGGCTCCCCCTTCAGCCGCCACGACTCCTTTCTAGTTCCAGGGGCCCGACATGCAGGCTTAATGGCATGCTGCCTATCCACACGCCCTCCATAAACCCTAACTGCCCCTCGGGGGGTTCGTACCATCCCCACAAAGGCAGTGGCGGCATAAAAGGAGAACTCTGTTCTGTGCCTGATGCCTGCGGAGCAGCTGTCCTCAGCAGGCCTGGAATTCTCCCCCAAACAAGTTGGCCCCTGGGGTTCTCCCGTCCTTCCTGGAGGTACCCTCTGAAGTTCTGGTTCAGATAAAGGTTACCCAAATAGCTCCAGCCGCCCAAAATGTGGTGGGAGATTTACAGGAAGCAGGGAGGGGTGGCACTTCCAGGAGCCGTAAATCTCCTCCGCCCGGGGCTGGGGAAGAGAAAGCGGCTGACACTAAATCAATTTCATTGGCGTGCTCCGGTGTTTCTGCACTTGGAGGCTGGGCCTGCAGCGGGAAGGAAACGGTTGTCAAACATCAGGAATGATGAGGACAGACACTGGAATCAGAGGTTGTGATTTCCTGTGAACCGCAGCGTTCGCTCGGTCTTGATGTTTTCCTGGGGCTCTTGCAACACTGCCTCCGTCCTGGGCAATAAGTAGCTAAAACGCAGCAGTGTGGGTGTCGGACAGCACTGGGCTTTTCTCGGGCCTTCCAACTCTTTCCGCAACACCTCTTCTTCCTGGGCTCCCTTCTCCCTGGGCTCCCTTCTCCCTGGGCTCCCTTCTCCCTGCTCTCTGCGCAGCCAGCTTCCGGTTATCAGTCCTGCCTTAGCACAAGTGTCCCTTTCCAGAGAAGGGACCCCTGGGCATTGTGTCTGACGTGAGCCCTTGATACCTGTGCTCTCCGTGTCTCTGGGTGAGTGCCTTTGTGGACAACCCTTTCCGAAAGAATTTCATTGATTTGACTATGGTGACGGTCTGTATCCCTTCACTCTCTCACCGTCACGAGAGTGACTGTCTGGCATTGCTGTCTCCCTGGCACCTGGCTCAGGACTTGGCATGTCTGTGGTACGTGCTCCATAAAGATTCACTGGTGGCCCTGGCTGGCGTGACTCCGTGGATTAAGCACTGGCCTGTGAACCAAAGGGTTGCTGGTTCAATTCCCAGTCAGGGCACATGCCTGGGTTGCGGGCCAGGTCCCCAGCCAGGGGCATGTGAAAGGCAACCACACATGGATGTTTCTCTCTCTCTCTCTTTCTCCCTCCCTCCCTCTCTCTAAAAATAAATAAATAAAGTCTTAAACAAATCAAGAAGTAGAGCTTTGCCACTATGGTTATCCTAATACACTTCATTAAAAAAAAAATTCACTTGGTGAAAGAATCCATGAAAAACTAAATTACCAAAAGTACCCACTGTAATCTTTATCGTTCACTCTGAGCAGCAAGGATGGGGGCTGGGGAAGGGAAAGACTCTATCTACCTGGAACACTCGGAATGCCGAGGGAGAGTTTCCACACAAAGCGTTCCTGCGGGTGATGTGCATGTGCTTGTATCATTCTACAAAGGGATCCCCGGAAAGCAAACTTCTGCCTCTTACTGGGGTGTCCTGCAGCCCTGGCCTGGGTTCTCAGATGGGCTCCTCTGTGCTGCTCACCCCCTGCCCTCCCCTCTTCTCCTGGGGGTTGCTGTTTCCCCGAATGAGGTCTCTCTGGCTCCCAAGGCCATTTGCAGCCTTACTTCGGTCCCTTCCTTCCTCCCACACTCTACCTCTGACTCTGCCCCCGCCCCAGGTTCTTATTGCCCTCCTGGAAGAGATGATAAGAACTAATTTTTTGGAAGTACGCAAGTTCTTCTATACCTTGAGGTATAGAACTTGTGAAGGCTTCTTTCCATTGCTCGTAAGAGGGATCCCGTGCCATCCTAGCCAGAAGCCTTTCAAGGTGGTCTGGCCTAAATTTGTTACTTTTCAGAAGTCCAGGTTGAGCCTCAGGGAAGAGGAGGGAGACTTTTTCAAGATCACATGGCCAATAGGTAGCCTAGGCCCCGTCTCCTGACTCCAGGGCCAGTGCTCCGTGGGCCACTGGGTCTGTCTGTCCCTGAGATGCATGTGGCTGTTGGGAGGGGACAGCTGGGGAATGCCACCCCACCCTCTTGTAGAGCAGCCGGTTGCTGTGGTGTGACGGGGGAAAGAGCGTGGTGGGGCAGGGGGTGGGACCTCAGGCAAATGCTTCATTCAGCTTTTGGGGTGGATTTGTAAAATCCCCAAAGAATAAGAATGGCTGGGCAGGGTCCCAGGACACAGAAAATGCTCCATCTCAGCTACTTTCTTGTTCGCTTGAACAATTTTGGATTCCTCCTTTCTTACTTCCAAAGATGCTACTTCCACCCTCCCACCCCACACCTCAACTTGCCACATGTCCACTGCGAACCCTGCTTTAGGGATGTTCCTTTCTGGCTATCTAACCCAATTTTTAATTTAAAAAAGTATTTCCGATCGCCTCTTCCGGGAAGACTTCTAGGCTTTTCAGGTCCATCATCGTGAAAAAAAAGGTCAACGCATTCCTTCTCTTTCTCTGGTTATCATTTTAAATAGCCAGCGCTGTTCAACATTCATTCCTTCAAGCCACGCATGTGGTAGGCATGATCACCCACTGCAAGAAGGTAAAGACAAATCAGACACGATCCTTTACATGTCTTCCAGCCCAGCGAGGAAGACCCGAAGGCAGCTGAAGGCTGGCGTGGCAAGAGGCCTACAGAGCAACTCGTCTAGGTTAGCGCCAGCTGATGTGACAATGGCCTCTGCAGTCAGCGGTGTCACACGGCAGAAGGGTCTTTCTCGCCCATGGAAGAGTCTGGCGCAGGTGGGAGGCTGGGTGTGGGGACAGTCAGCCAGGGAGTTTGGGGGAACTTTTCCGCCGGGGGACAGAGGAGCGGAGCCAGCTCAGGGGCCGGCGGTGCTGCTGTGCTCACGCCGCCAAAGCCGGTGATGCTTCCTCCGTAGGGTGAAAATGCATGCTCTTCCAAGAAGACAGTAGGGACACTGGTTGGGAAATAGCCGCTTGGCTGGCTGGTCCCCTTCCCAGCCAGGTAACTCGGCACTGTCACAATGAGGCCCCTTTTAGGAAGCGCCTCACCTCCACTTTGTCTTTGCAGCACGGCTGAGGGAGCCCCCTCAGGCGAGGGGCTGAGGAGGGTGCGGAGACCCACCCGTGACATTTGCCAGGGGTTGGGGAAGGTGAGGAGAAGCAGGAGAGCCTGCCGAGGGGCAGGGCCTGAGCGTGTGCATGGTTTACAAGGGGCGGGGGACACCAGCAAGGTCTATTCCTGATTTTCTAGGGTGCAAAAGCCTCGGAGCATTTCCAGCTGAGGCACCAGAGCTGAGAGGAGAATTGAAGGCCATTCAATTCTGGGCTGATCTTTCCGACACCCGAATCCCTGTTTATGGCATTTTCCACGCAGGTTGCCCATCTCAGTGGATTATCTCACTTGGCAGACCGGGCCTGAGAGGAAGATTTCCTTAGATTCAAGTGAAGTCTGGCTCCAGGGCCTCCGATCCCCCCGCCCTCATCCCCCCTCTCAGACCTACTCACAGATCCTCTTCACCCCTTGTCTTACACCTGAGGCGACAGAAGGGAGAAGGGACCTGCCCCGGTCCCTGAGCCTGGGGGTGGAAGCCAGCTATCCTCACACCCAGGCTCCGGCCCTTCCCACGTCATTTTTGTCAGATCTGTTGACAAAAGAGAAAAACCAAAGGAGCCGAGTTTCTTCCAGCTTGGCTTCCCATCTGGAACCTCGGAGGTTTTCCTGGTGAGACAGAAGGCACGTGGGAGGCTGCAGGGGGGGCCCCGCTTCTCCAGGGACCAGGGCTGGCAGGGGCCTGCGGCGACGGGAGGAAATGCATTCACACAGAGTGAGCATGGGGAAAGGGAGCAATTTGCAAAACCTTCAAGCAAGTCGGAAAAAAGGCACGTTGGGGAATAGAGAAAAAAAATGACCCTTTCAGGAATGTTCTGTCAAGCAGGGAACAAGTAGATAGTCGGGTTACCTGATTTTCTGCATAATCGATGGCGGTAGCAACAGTCATTCTGGCATTTGTGAACAGATTCTGAGAACTAGCACTTGCCCCCCCCCCGCCCATGCCTGCATACACACACATACATGCACACACACATGCATACACACAGAAAAAGAAATCTGCTCTGGAAGGAATTGACCGCGATGCCCCACAAACAGGTCTGTGCAGGTGACAGGTCCTTCAGAAAACTGCTTATGTCGCTCAGTCCTGTGCGGGTCTGCCCCTTGCCGCCACGTAGGCTGAACCCACCCAGGGATGCTGCTCCCCAGGACTCAGGGGGTGCAGGGAGGGACCACCAGGCAGCTTGCACCCTTCTCTGCCGCTTGCTGTGACCTGAGGCCTCAGTGTCCTCCTCCCCCCAAAAGGTGTCCTTTCATGAAATTGTGCATGTGCGGTGTTGCGCGGGGGCCAGGGATGTGGCCCGTGCTTCCCAGAAGTGGCCTCTACTCTTTTGGGGCAGATTCCCGCCCCTCCCGGAGAGAGGCCCTGGGCACAGGGCTGGGGGGGCACCTCCAGTGCAGCGTGCTAAGTGCTCCGCAGGGAGGGCGTGGAATAGAAGCAGAGCCGCGCAGAAGGGGCGCGAGGGTGCTTATCTGTGGGAGCAGAGACCCGCTGACATAGTTCCGCTCAAGCGGGACCTGGAAGAACGCGTGCGGGACGGGGAAGGAGTTCCAGGTGGGAGGATGGGCCCAGACGGAGGCTCAGAGGACGGGCACAGCAGGGCCCATGTGGAGAACTGGCCCCTCCAGTTGGACAGCTGGCCCCGGCGAAGGAAAGGCTGGATTTATTTCTTGGTCGGAGACTGGGAGGCTGGGACCCAGCCACTCGGTGCCCCTAGGTCACTGCCCCAGGGTGCTCCTAAAGCACAGAGGGCTTGGTCTGGAGCCGCAGAGCTGGCAACGGCAAGGCCCATGCCAGAAGCCCTCCGTGTCCCACCACGGCCCCTCCTGTCTGAAGCGTCACCTGGCTTCGTAGCTACCCAGAAACAAGCTCCAGCTGTCCGAATTAGGGCCCAGGCGGTGGGACGAAGCACACAGAGCCCTCCTGTCATCCCAGCACTTGGAACAGTGCCGAAGGAGAGCCCTCAGGAGCAGCGCATTTGAACACAGCCGGGGTCTCGACTGGGACCCCTGGGAGAGTTGCCTGCTGACCGTGAGGGCGAGGGATGCCTGGAGGCCAGGTCCCCAACTCCAAGGCCAGTGCTCTCTCCCTTGCATTTTCCTGCCTCCCACCCCCAGCACCACTGTTTCCCTCTGGGAGGGGGCGCCCTGCTCCCTGTGGGCAAGGCGGGGGGCGTTCCCTGTGTGACCCCTGCTTTGCAGACATTGGGACTGGCCCTTCTTCAGTGGCCGATTCTTATGCTGTGTGGACACGGAACCTGATGGCGCCCATCACAGGCAGGAGCTCAGGGCTCCTCTCTCAGGGTCAGTAGCTGGGACCACATGAGAAGCCCCTGACCCTCCCAGCCTGTCAACATCAACATTGCCCGTGACTCACCCTACATGTTCCTGCTAAGGCAGGGGGAAGCTTCCTCTCCTTCTGCAAACAGGGCCCAAGACAGCCATTGCTGATTCATTCATTCTGGGCCAGGCCCTGTTCCAACTCCTGCTCAGAGCTATTCTGGACCCAGGTGCCATGTGCTATTTCTGACGTACGAGCTCAGTGTCCACATGAGAAGACCGAGGCCCAGAGAGGACGACAGCCTGCCTACGGTCACATGGCCAGCCATCAAACCTCATCTCCTGACTTCCGGTCCGATTCTCTTTTTCACCCATCACGATGCCTCCCCAGCTCCCTACCCCTCGATCGCTGTAACTAAACTGAAAACTGCCGAGAACACTGTCCTGTCTGAAGGACACCTTGCTTCTCTCAAGTTGCTTGAGTCACGTGTGCATCTGGAGGCTAGAATAACTGGCAAATCCTGCTTCCAGCCCAGATCGTCTCACCATTTACAAACAGAATCGCACTCAGCTCCAACACTCGGTAAGCAAGCCCACTTCACTTTCGAGGGTGCTGAGGTTCAGGACAAGGGGCTGACCCGTCCTCCAGGATTGTGCCCTGACCACCGTCCGAGCATCTGCCCTGGTGCACGGTGCCTTTCCACGCCGACTGAGGAGCCACCGCTGAGTTCACACTCCGCTCACCCTCGGACTTGCCACCCTGGGTTTCAGGTTAGACTCTCCCCGTTGAGGTGTTGTCTGGCCTCTGCAGCTGTGTGCTCTGTGAACAGGATGGGAATCTGCAGTTCATCAGGAAGCTTACGAAACCCGGAGGCCCCCAAAATTATTCTTCCAGGACCCAGTGGAACAAAGGATGCTGGAATTTTAAGCATTCGTTTTGGAACAACCGAAATACAAGTCTGTGAATTTCTCCTAAGGAAACCTGGGCGGAGAGAGCGGAGGGAGGTTCTAGCCCGTGAGACTCCTGCCGTGAGACGACCCGCACTGTAAGAGCACAGTGAGGGCAGACGGGACCCAGAGTGGGAAACCTGGGCCCTCGCTGCGTGACAGCAGGCCACTGCCTACCCCTCTCTGAGTCCAAGTTTCGCCGTCAGTCCTGTGAGGACCTGGACGGGGGGCCCTTCCTGTTCGCTCCCACCCACGACCATCTGCTTCTGCACTAGTTTGCACTTGCAACAAAGGTAGATGTCACTCCATGACAGCCAGTCCTTCTTCAGGAAACCCAGGGCCACGTGCACCAGCAGGATGGTGTTGGGTGGTCGGTGGCTTAGAGGGCTCAACCTGGACCACATGGACATCCATCCCGGGCCTGGGACGCCGGGAACTTTGCGGCTTCCCCAGGCCCCCTGCCCTGTGGCACACCTCCTCTTGCCCTTTTTTCCAGCGGTGCAGGGGTGCCTGGAGGGACAGACCCTCCAGCTGCAGCGACAGCTGATTTGGAGGCAAAGGACTCAGACAGAGGAAGAAGGGAGGCAGCCTCTGGACCCTTGTCGGAAGCAGAAGACCACCTGAGGAACTCAACAGAGGAGAAATCAGGGCTGTCAGGAAGTCCACGTGGCTCAGAGGAAAGGACACCAACATGCACCTGCCAGGTCTTCCGCCCCCCGCCCACGTCGATGGAGTTTTATCTACCCCGGGGCAGCTGCAAGGTTTAACTTTGCGGCGGGAGACCCAGGGCAGAGTGGCAGCAGGCAGTGGCCCCCTCCATGCTCCCTGGGTGCAGAAGGGGGCTGGCACTGTGCTCATCACACTTCAGGAAAGAAAACGTGGGTGAAAGGGAGCGTCTCCTCCACCCTGCTCCTTCTCGTTGTGCCTTATTCTTGCGCTCTGACATGCAGCCAAGGGAACACAGGGATGAGGGGCAGCTGTCTCCCTGAGACCCAAACAGCCTCAGTGCTCCCTCTGCATGGGCCGCCTTCACCCTGGGCAATAAGGACAGGTAGCAAGCAGATTCATTCAGGTGTTTTTATTATTTTTTTTTTTTTAGATTTTATTTATTATCTTTAGAGAAAAGGGAAGGGAGGGAGGCAGAGAGGGAGAGGGACATCAATGTATGGCTGCCCTTCACCTGCCTCTATCTGCAGACCTGACTGGAGATCTGGCTTGCAACCTGGTTATGTGCCCTGGCTGGGAATCGAACCAGCGCCCTTTGGGTTCACATGCTGGTGCCTTATCCACTGTGCCACCAACCAGGGTTTCCTTTCTTTTCTTTTCTTTTCTTTTAAATGCAAGCAAAACTTAAAGCAAACCAAAACCCTACTTTTTAATTTTTTTAAATATTTTGTTTATTTAATTTTTATAAAGAGGAAAAGGGAGGGAGAAAGACAGGGAGAAAAACAGCAATGTGTGGTTGCCTCTCACATGCCCCCAACTAGGGACCTGGCCTGCAACCCAGTCATGTGCCCTGACTGGGAATCGAACCAGTGACCCTTTGGTTCTCAGTCTGGCATTCAATCCACTGAGCCACACTGGACAGGGCAAACCCTACTTTTTCTTATTCCTCTGGTTTAATTTTTTTTTAATTGCTTTGAGAGAGAGAAAGGAAAGAAAGAAACATCAATTTGTTGTTCCACTTATTCATGCATTCATCAGTTAATTCTTGTACGTGCCCTGACCAGGGATCAAACGTACAACCATGGCTTATCAGGATGATGCTCTAACCAACAGAGCTACCTGGCCAGGGCGTAGCCCTTTGGTTTTTACCCAAAATAATAATAATAATAATAATTCCACCATATTTGTGAACTCTCTCCCGTCTGTGTTCTGGGATCACGGACGTCGCCGGGTCCTCATACCCGATCTCCACACGCATCATCCCGCCCTCCTCCCACGACCTGGGGCAGCTGGGGCTCCCCTGTGCCCCACCACCCTGATTGGCGTCTCTGATCGCACTTTCCAGGGTGACCTGTACATCTGCCTTCCCCACGACCACGGTCCCCGAGGACCGGCTGTGGCTGTGTCCTGTTTCTCTCTCAAAGCTCAGCTCCTCCCACCCAGCACCCGGTCGGTCGAGGATGTGTGCTGTGCAAAAGGTTCCCCGAAGTCCGCCCGACTCGGGCAGGGTCACTGCACTGAAAATGTTCCCAGCGACCTGCCAGGCTGTGAAAGCCAGAGTCAAGGGGGTCAGGGCCGGGAGGCCTCGGCAGGCTGCATACAGCAGAGCAGCTGAAGGCTGACAGCACGAGCCGGGTGACGAGTTTCTCCTGGATCCCTCTCCTCCCCTCGTGCTGTCGGTCAGCCGCCTTCGAGCTCAGGGGCTGGAGATGGCGGTGGGACCCGCCCCGCATTTTAGCTATTGGATGACCTCACACAGAGATGCTTCATGTCTGAGAAAGTGCCTACGCGGGTTTCCAAAGGCTCCTGGTTTCCACCTGGCTCCTCCTCCTTTGGAAAAATGACTGTCACTCAGCTCAGAGGGACAGCAGGCTGGGTAGAAAGAGTGTAGGTTGGGAGTGAGAACTGAGCTCAAAATCTGGTTCTGTCGCTCAGTAGCTGGGTGACCTTGGGCAACTTCTTGTAACCCCTCTGAGCCTCAGTTTCCTTACCTTTAATGACAGTTAATAATACCAATAATACCCACCATCGTGTTTTTGAAGGAAAAACATGTGAGTGCCCCGCATAGGGTCTGGCACGGAGTAGGTGCTCGCTAAGGAGTGGCTTTGAGTTTTATTTTTTAAATACCGTTTTAAGGTGGTTCCAGGCAAGTCACGTAATTCCAATTAGAAGGTACAACCTGCGTTTCAAGTGGACCTCAGCCAAGTGAGTTGAGGACAGCTGGACAGAGTGCGTAATTCTACCAGGGTAATGCACTTTATAGGACCCGAAGAATGTGACTCCAGAGAAGTCCCCTGTACAGTGCATATGGAACACCCTGGGACCCTCCTCTCTGAGCACAAACGGGTCTCCTGGGACATGAGTGAGAAGAGGGAGGAGGACCCCAGCCCCACTGTAGGATGCCCAAGGGGGTGGTACCCAAGGCCTTGAGTAGCCCACCCCATTAACAGTCTCCTCCAGGGATACGACCACAGGATCTCATTATAGATGCTTATAGATCTTTTACATCCTAAGCCCTCACCAGCGTTCCCGAAAGCAATTCTCAGACAGTTCCCCACCTATTGCTTTACTCTTGCTCTGTGCCAGGCTGTAGGCTACTAACTAGAAGCAGAGAGAAGGGGACAGCAGGGCTGCCCCCTCCCCAGGAGCTCTGGGTGGGAGGGGGGTGGGTTCTGTGGCTTCCGTGTTTCACTTTCAAACCACCCCAGAAAGGACCAGCTTAGGGCAGACCCCGTCTCGGCTGGAGATGCAGTTGCCTCATAAAGACTGTCCAGGGTGCTGGATTGTCTTCTGTTGGCTGCAACATGGAGCTGAGACAGCCACTTAGCCTGGGTGACATTTTGCCTTAGCAGCAAGCCTAACTATGTACCTTTACTCCTCCCCCACCTTCAAGCCAAAGACTCGCATCCTCGGGGCAGGCTGGTGTCTTGCTCTGTCTGAATCCTCATTCACAGTAGGCGAGTTAAATGCTTCCTGAAGACGTTGAGGCTGAGGGCTGGGGAGGGCGGAGGCCAGGCAGGCTCTGCTGTGACCCTCAGCCCCTGGCCCTGTTTCTTCTTCCTGGTGGGTAGGTTTTTCGGGCTGGACTCCTCCATCTAAAGGACAGTTTGCAAGGACAGAGGGGATGTCCGTGGAAGCTGTTAAAACTTTCAGACACCCCCAACCTGGAGTGTTGGCCAGATGGAGTCAGAGGAAGCCGGCCTTCTGGGAGGTGAAGCCTTGGGGAGCTCAAAGACAAGAGAGTGGAGCAGGACAGCAGGCCGGACTGTGGAAGGAAGGTGGGGAGGTGAGCGAGGAGCAACGCCAAACCCAGGGTGAGGAAGACAGGACGGAGAGCGGAGGGAAGGGCCCCTGGCAGGTCTGGTGCGACGGGACAAGGCAGGGCCGGGGCTCTCCTCCTAGTGAGGAACTCCTATGCCATGGCACCAACGTACAGAGCTTCCCAACAGGGCGTCTCTGATCGCACTTTCCAGGGTGACCTGTACATCTGCCCACTTCCATCCATGGCTCCCCATCCGGTTTCCTTTCTTCTGGTGTGAGCCAGGGCCACGAACATCTACCCAGTCTTCCCAAAGGACCTGCGTGACGAGGCCTGGCTGGGACAAGGCCCGGCTTCCAGGTGCCTCCCCGCCTCCTGCTCGGTCCCCCCTTGGGTCCCCTCCCTCCGGTAAGAGACAGCTGGGGCGACATTCTGAGGATGACGGGAGGCCCGAGTTCTGGAACAAAGCCACGCGTCCCCCCCACACACGCACTGGCCCGGCCCCTCCCCGAGTCCTCGGGGACGGGCGATTTGTGGAAAAGGAGCTGCGGGGTAACAGATTTCTCTGTCAACATGACGAGTGGAGGAAAGAACGAGGTAATTACCAGTAATGCACTTCAACTGTGCGGCTCTGCCACCCCAGCCCCCACCGCGCTCCGCGTCCCCATTTAATTTTCACTTAAAACAAAACAGTTGCCACAGACCCGAAGCTAAAAACAGAAATCCCTTTCAGCTCCCGGCAAATTAGCAGGAATGTCTTATTATGGAAGCTGTGGGCGACGTCAAATGCTTCCAGAGCAATACAGGAAGCGGGCCTCCCCGACACCGTCCTGGGGTCGCCTCCCAGCTCCCTTCTCCAATGCTCCAAGCAATTAACCTTGTCCCTCCAGGACCCCAGATCGCCTTCCCCTCACAGGCCCAGCGTGGCCTCTTTCAAAGCCCTTGCCTGAGGAATTCTGTCAAAAATCAGTAGCACCTTGAGGAGGCCCGAGGTCAGGGGACTTCCTTGCTACACAGGAAGGCGTGTTCTATCAGAAAGGGGAAATGTTCTCAGTCCCTCAGATCTTGGGCGACTAAAAATAAACTAATAGGCCTTAAATTAACTTTTTCTTTCTTTTGCCCAACCCCTTCTCACCCCCCCCACCCCCCACCCCCTCCTTTCCACCAAGACTTTTCAACTTGAAGGAAAAGCATTTATTATCTGAGAGTGACACACAGGAAATTAGACTTATAAATTGTGCTTAAAATGTTATAGTTTCCAACTTTCTTTAATGCTAATCTTAATGCTAATAGGTTGTGAGATATGTGTTTTGACTTGAGAGATATTTTTTTTTTTCCCCCTCTTTTCTAATTAATTCTCGGCTACGCCCCGCATGAAACCTTGGTGGTGGAGGGGCTCCAGTTTTCGCTTTGCTGGAGAAAGGGCCTCCTGCCGGGGTTCCAACGGCCATTCTCCTATAGGGGATCCCAGAACAGTTCTTGCTGGCGCGTGCTAGTTCCGCATGCAGGGAGTCCGAGCGCTCACCTGGACCGGTCGAGTGCAGCAAGAGGGTTCCTGCTGAGGCTCCAGGGTGACCCCAATTTACCTTGACAACCCTGCTCTTCCTGCTCCGTCAGACAGCCCCTCGGCGCTTCCCCCAGGTGCCATGATTTAATTCACACCCCTCTCCCACCTGGGATCCCATGGGACCGGACCCCCTCACTGCCACGTAGATTCTCACCCCTGTGGCCCTTGCTGAACACTTTGGGGCATTTGTACGAACCTATTCTTCCCAGCAGTTGCTATGCGAGCAAAACTCAAACAGCGGCGGGGAAGCACCTGCCTCCCAGGGAAGGGACAAACACCACTGGGCCCTGTCACCTCGCCCAGCACCACCCCGGTGACGCAGTCGACACCCAGCAGGGCAGCGGCTGAAGGGAGCCCAGAACTCCAGGTATGACTAAGTTCACATCCGTCACCGCAGATGGGAGGGAGGTGTGATGGGGGATGGAACTCATGACTTTCTAGATGAGCCGAAGACCCTCTCAGAGGTTTGGTTGATAGACTGAGAACCAGACTGAGCCCTGACCAGTGGTGATTTGGGGGAGAAAATTGCTTCTCCTTATTTACAAGAATGAAAATACAGTACATGGACTCTAGGCCACTCCCGGAAGAGATTGTCCGGTTGTTCTCCAACCGCTTCCCCGTTTCTCCTAAGCAAGCAGTCCCACCGCCTCTTCCCAGCCTTCGCTGCCATGGTGTGTGGTCATGTCCCAGTCTGCCCCTCCACTCTGGGCCCCTGAAACCTCTTTCGGGGACCCTCAGTGCTCTTTCCCTTCCTTCCTCCTCTAGGAAGATGTGGGGGTCCCGTGGTGTACTTCAGACTCGAACAGATGGCAGTCCCTAGATCAGTGGTGACTTTGCCACCCAAGGGACCCCTATACCGAAGGGAGTGTGTGCTGTTGGCATCTCGTGGGTGCGGGTCAGGATGCTGCTGAATGCCCGACAAAGCACAGGACAGCCCCCTAGCCAAGAATGATCCGCATGCCCAAGTGGGGGAAACCTGCTCACTTGCAGAGCCTGGGACCCTGAATGGCTGTGCGGCTCGCTACCAGCCTGTGTTGTGCCGTGGCTGTGGCAGGGCGTCACTCTTTAAACCTCAAGCCGCAAGGAGCCGGCGGTAGCGTGTCAGGGAGTGAGGCGGGGTGGTGCAGACCCTCTCCCAGGCGCTAAGTGCACTGCGCTCAAAGGGAAGGCCTGCTTGTGCCCCACCAGGGGAGCCTTCTAGGTAGACTGCCCCCGAATCAGGATCCATGGCCGCTGCTCTGCGTTTCCTAGACCAGTCCCAACCCTTGAAATCTACTGCTCCCCATCCCCGCCTTGGGAACGTGATTTATGTTTCTAAGTGGGAGCTCTGGGACGGCAGGGACTGAGCCACAGCCAAGTTCAGGTGAATTTGCTGCGCCCTTTCAGAGGCTTTGCTCTGTCCACACTTGGCTGATAGCTGGGGCTAAAGATCTAACAAGCTCTGGTCCTCGCCTGCAGGGAGGTGTCAGTCCCTTGGGAGAAAGGAACTTAAAGAGACGATGGACTCCTAAATGGCAAACACAATGGAGGCAGGCGCAATGATTTCACAATCGGTCGTGTGGTGTGATGCACCCCCTGGCCCCACCCCAGGACACGTCCCTGGAAGCCAGGGATTCTGACCACACCTGAGGGGAGTGGTTGGGAGAGCGGGGGAGCAGCTAGGCCCTGTTGACAAGACTCACCATGCTCTTCAGCAAAGCACAGGACAACGGCTCTTGGCTCCCAGCCGCCCCCTGGTCCAAGTCCTCGGCTTCACATATCTGGGTGACCATGAGGAGGCCTGCTGCCTCCAGCCATGCATGCAACCAATACTCGTGCAAATGTGCCCGGCACTGCACACCAGGCATTGGGGACAGAGCCATCACGAAGGGAACCCTATTTTTCTTGTTGCAGCTTGTCACTGCTACGATGTGGTAAATAGGCAAAAGGCAGAAAGCCAGGTGCAAGGTTCAGCAGGAACGTGGGGCAGGAGCACCTCACGTGTCACGAAACCAGAGAAGTTTTTCAGGTAGAAATGACCCTGAAGTTCGGGTTTGCAGGCGGAGTGGGATTGGGATGGATAGGGGGAGGGAGAGGAGGAGGGGAACCAGATACGGGTGTGGCCCTGGTGAAGAGAGAGAAGATGCTGTTTGAGGTTTCTTGGCCTGCAGAGGGCAAGGTGGGAAGTGGTAAGAGCTCAGGTTGGCAGGGGCCTGTAGCCAGACCATGCGAGGAGTGTCCAAAGGGCAATGGGAAACCGCAGAAGGCTTTAAACCAGGAAGGCATGCTCCCACGTGCGCTCCAGAAGGATCAATCACACTGACTTACTGAGAGTGGATTTCAGGGGTGGGACTGGGGGCCAGAGATGACGGCCACCAGATCTATGGTGTCAGAAGGGGGATCCAGAGGAACATGGACTTGAGTCCAGGCTCCAACTCCATCCATCATACAGCTGCTAGGAGATTTGAAACTCTCCTATAATCACATCCCTCCCCTGCTCCAAGTTCTTCGATGGCTCCCGTTGTCCTCAGGGTCAAGTACCAACGCTCGGCAGATTCTGGTTCATTTCTGTCTTCCTTGATGGTGTCTCATTATCTCTAAACCCAAATCTTGCCCTCGCCAACCCACGGCCACTCCCCTCCTGCAGGTCTCAACCCATTATCATCTTCTTCAGGACATCAAGTTGCCTTGTCCCGTCCAGGCTGGGTTCGTACCTTTCCTCTGTAAGTACTTGTATCCTGATTGGCGACCTGCCCAACTAGGCTGGCAGAGACCGAGTCACTCATCTTGAGTGACTGAGTGCACCTAACATACGTGCCCAGTCAGTATTTGTCCAGAGAATGAATAGATGGATGAACATCCGTCTCCGCATTTATGCATCTAGTTTCTTTCAACTAGAATGACATTTCCGCCTCTGCCTCTGGAGGGCTTATCTGGTCTTCCAGGCAATGTTAGCTAGAATCACCTAGCTTCTACAATAAATAGTTACCGAAAGTTGTGGTTATTTTTTTAAAAGATTTTATTATATTTCAGAGAGAAGAGAAGGAAGAGAAGCAGAGAGGGAGAAGAATATCAATGTATGGCTGCCTTTCACCTGCCTCCAGCCATGGACCTGGCTGGAGACCTGGCTTGCAACCTGGTTATGTGCCCTGGCTGGGAATCGAACCTGCGACCTTTGGGTTCACAGGCCGGCACCTTATCCACTGTGCCACCAGCCAGGGCTACTAAGAGTCTTGTGGCTTGAAGAAGAAGGGGCTCATTCCTTTCTCATACAGTCATGGGGTGTGCGTGGGGTGTCCAGGTGGCTATGGATCTACCTGACCCTATAATTGGAAATTCTGATCAGGAGTCCCTAATAAGATTTCCTCCATGTCCATGATTCTGAGATCCCAGATAACCAGCTTCACCCCTCAGGCTTGACCTCATTGCCCATGGTCAGCTGTGCAGGAAATCCAGCTATGGGCTCTCTGAGGACGGTCCCCATCAGTGTCACCTAGGCACCTACTCACCCATGAGAGCGAGAAAAAGGTGAGAACTAGATGACGAGGCAGGAGAACAGAGTTCAAGTCTTGGCGTCATCATGTCGTAGTCTTTTAAACAGGCGTGTGCGTCTGTCTCTCTGAAGCTCTGTCTCCTCGCTTATACAAACTGTGAACATCCCAATGTGTGTCCCATGCTGAGAGCCTTTTGGAAAAGTCAAGAACTGTATTCTGTTTTAACTTAATAAATGAGCATTTGGTGTTAGGTGGTCTTCTGTGTCCGCATGACCACACTTCTCTCCTCCTGTGCCAGAAGCCCCCCAGGAAAGGGTGGGAGGGACAGCGCAGGGACAAAAACTCCCTTGAGACCCCCACTTAGACCAGCACACCAAAGCTGGTTCACCACTCCCTCCGGGGCCCATGGGAAGAACCTGGGGCTGGTGGGCAAAGCCCTGAGACCAGCCTGGCCAGTGGAATGACGGCAGAATATCACAAGTCACTTCTGGGCTGAGGCATTTAAGTGTTGTGCTGGGGTGACCTTGGATACCAAATGTGGAGATGGTGGCATCAGGGGACAGGCAGAGTCTGGCTCCCTGAGTCCAGAGTGACCATCAAATCTATCCAAATGGGACTCTTCTGAAAGTGAAGGAGAAGGGCCGTGACCAATCAGCTGGGAAGACAGGTACAAACCTGAGTCACCAGGTAGAGGGGAGCCCCCACCTCCGTGCTCTGACCTCAGATAGGGACATTTGGTCCTACTCCGCCGCTGACCTTCTGCAGTTCATCTGTTGAAGCATTGAGTGAGTACCTAGCCCGATTCTTACATTTTCAGCATCAAATCTGATTTCCACAAATATTCTGTGAGATGGGTCTCCTCTCCCCCAGGGGACAGAAATGCAACATAAAAGTTGGGCAATGACTTTGCCTAAAAGCACACAGGGAATTGGACACCCAGTTTTGCCTGGTTCCAGAGCCCATGCCTTTTCTCCCACTCCATGCTGGTGCCTGACAGCTGAGCGGGATTTTCCTGCTCCCCAAAGGCCCTTGAGAAGAGGCTGCAGTTTGAAAGAGACATGTCTGCTCCCCACTCCACCCCCATCATTAACCCCGAAGAACACAGCTTCTGTGGCTTCTCCCTCCACCTGCGGGGTTCTGAAGGGAAGTGCCCATATTTCATTAAAAAAAAAAAAAGATCAAACGCCCTCTGCCTGTGACTTTAACTTATTTATGGGCCTGATTTCTTTTTCTTTTCCTTTTTTTTTTTTCCGGGATCATTTCCTTTCATTCCTGCCAGAAGTCCTTGCCTGCCGTCCTCCCGAGTTATTAATAAAAGAAGTCAAACGGTAGCAAGCGCCGTGCAACGTTCTTGGCTCCTGACGTGTTTGGTTTGCGCTGGAAGCAGATGTTTTTGCCCACATCCCAGACTCCTGCCAGGCCCTTAGCATCCGTCCATTTTCAGAGGAGGACAAAGGCAATTCAGAGGGCGAAGTCTGTTTCCCAGCCCAGTAAGAGAAAACGAAGAGGGGCGTTGCCACGCGAATCCCGGATGAGGGGCACAGGGCAGCCCAGCTCTGTGCAAGGGGCCAAGGGCCCTGGGTGAGCAAACCAGTCACCAAGGGTCCCCCGCGTGCCTGCCCTCCCGCTGCCTCCCTCGGTTAAGATGCTTCAGCAATTTCCGGCGTGGGATTATGAATGACGGACACAGCCCCGTGGCATAAAGCCCTGTATTTACAGCATCGGCTGAGACATTCTTCATATCTTGCCTTTTGTTCTGCGTTCTGGAAAAAATAAAGGGGGGGCGGAGTTCTAGACAGATATCCACGCCCAGCGGAGAGTCCAGTCGAAGCTCTGGGGGTAGGCAGCCCTCCCTGGTACTCACTCATGGGGCCCAGGGCTACCCCCATTCCTCACCCCAACTCTATGGCTCCCATTAATACAGAGGATCCATTTTTCTCTCGGTGGCTGCGTAGACCGTTCTCCCCTTGTTGGACCAACTTGAGACCTTCTCTTGGTTGAAGGGGTGTACTCACTGAGATCTTCCATTCACTTGTCCTGAGCAGGAAGAGACTCTGGGACTGGCCCCAGCTAAGCTGTGAGGACCTAGTGCCCAACTTCGGCAAAACATGGCCACCTCGACCCTGGAGAACAAGCGGAGAGTGAGGAAGAACAGAGCCAGGCCACCTGGTACAGAGCCCACGGAAGGAAGACTTCCGACAAAAAGCCACAAGGGATTGTTTCTAGTGCCAACTGCGCCCCAACTGGCCGTTCCTGGTTGAAGTCACCACCCCCTTGTCAAATCGCAACATCTGCATCTGGAAAAGATGTTTTCAGGAGAGAGGATTTCTGCCTTGTTTAACCCAAAAGGTGGCTTTGAGAATCAAATAAGATCGTAGAAAAGGAGTGGCTGTGTGACTGGTAGGTCTACTCAGACCCTCAGGCAGTTTTGTAATTCTTTCCATAGTCCACGAAGGTTTGGGGGCTGTTCGTGTCAGGGGGTGCCTTGGCCCGATTCACCTGTCCTTCTGCCTTTACAAACATGGGAATAAGTGCCCGAGGGCGGCATGGGTTTTGTTCTGCCCCAGCAAGGGTCTGAGGGTGCGAATCCTGTGCTGCGTGGACATGGTGGACTTGTCCCACGGAGGGGCGCAGGCCTGGTCACCTTCCCTTGGGACTTGGCTTGTGGCAACCCCCCAGGGAGAGACTGCACCCCCAGGGGCCCCTCTCTGGGGCTGACTCTGGGCTGGCAGCCGCCCCACATGAGCTGGCTCATTTGCGTATGGCCCCGTGGGTGTCTGTGACAGGGTGCCCAGACAATGGGGTGGCTATGCTCCCTCAACTGCCCCCCTGGACCCAGCCCAGGGCCTGCTCTCTCACTGTGGGTTCCATTCATCCCAAAGGACATGCAGTCCCCCGCTAGAGCCCAGCCCGGCTTGGGAAGGCGTAGGCCCCACCTCACCCGTCATAGTTGCACATTGCTCAGATTCTTTGTGTGGGGGGGGGCAGAGGAGATTGAAAGGGGGACCGGAGACCAGGCCAGCCAGGAAGGCATCACAGCCCTGTTCTAATGGTCCTTCCGGTGGGCCCTGCCCTCGAGTGTAATTTCCTGGTTCGCTGAGCCCACGTGGGCCTTCCACGTCAGGCACTGACCTCACCAGAGCAGAATGCCGAGGTTCGTGTCCCCAGCGCCCAGCAGGGAGCTCCCCGCTGGGCGCTGGGGTTTGGGTACCAGGGACACTGGGTGACGTGGGAGAGACCGAGCTGTTCCCAACTCCTCTGAGCTGCCTGTGGTCGCGGTCGCGGTCACCTCACCGGGCACCCGACCCACCTCCGCGCCTCCTCATCTATAAAACTGTCTGGCCGGCCTGCCTGCAGAGCTCCTCCAAGACTTTGGGGTGCTGTCTCACGCGCCCTTCCTGCCCGTGCCTGTCCCTGTGCAGGGCTGGGAGCAGCAAGGACATTTGGAGCAGGGGGGAAGGGGAGTACCGGCTTAGGAGGGAAACCAACCTGGATTTGAGGCCTGTTTTGCTCCGTCTGGTTCTCTGGCTCTGTGGGCACTGACTTCTGCTCTGTCACAGGGTCTTGACCTGAACACCATGCACTTACTGTGGGCCAGGCGACCCCTAGGTGACATAGTACAGGCATTCCTCCATGCTCTCACCTCTGCACCCTTGGGGCCCTGGGGCCACACCGGAAGTCAGAGCTGCACTTGTGTTTACACTTGTCGGGCCTCTGTTCACACCTGTGCTAGCCTGCCAGGGACCACGCATCTGAGAGGCCCCTGTCCATGCGAGAGCCGCAGACCAGAAGGAGAAAGAGGGTGACCAGCGCTCACCCTGGAGACCTGGAGACAAAGCAAGCTGGAGCCAGGACCTGAGAGAGTGGCGCTGGGCACCGGCTGGGGTGGAAGCAGGCAGACCACGCCCATCAGAGGCAGGATTTCACGGAGGAGGGAAGTTCGGGGCCTTCAGGATGGAAGGTAGAGGAAGGACAGCAGAGGCACCAAAGCACGGGTCCTTGTGTCTCTCTGCCCAGAGGCCCACCTGTCCACGGGCCGGGGAGTGGCTGCACTCCTGTGCTGGGCAAGTTAGCCCCTGAGGTCTCACGTCCCTGTGTCTCCAGCCAGACCCTGGCAGTGAGGGGCAGAGGGCTGCCCAGAGGCAAGCTGGGACCTGGGCCCCCTCGGGCCTGCACCCCCTGTCTGGCGTCTGCAGGCTGTGGAAGAGCTGGGGTCGCACCTCCCAGGTGTTCAGTGACCAGGAAGGTGGTCTAGCGCGCAGGGCGCGGGGTCTGTGCTACGCAGGGAGCCCCCGGCAGCCTCGCCCCATCCCTCGCTTTGTATTTCCAGCTCTGTGGTTTCCTAATTTATTTGGCTTGAAATTTGTGTCAAGCTCTTTTTTTTCTTGGTGTAATTGAAACCAAACCTCTAAATGCTTGCTCATTCCTGAGGGAAATTAAAGGTGATTTCAAGCAGGAAGATCACAGATCTCAGAAAAGTGCCCGGGGGGCTCATTTCAGGGGGGCAGGCTCAGCGGCCTGAGCCCCCTGCTTAGATTAGCTGCAGCCGACTGCGCTCCCGAGGGGCAGGCCTGCCCAGGGGAGCTGGGGGCGGGGTGCCGGCCCTTCCAGCACTTCTGCTGGAGTGAGGGTCTCTGCCAGGAGGACCCTGCATGTGGCCCCTCACCCAGGAGAGAGCCAGAGACGCAGGACACTCAGGGCGAAGTGTCCCTGTGCCCCTCACTCCAGAGCTGTGTGACCTCGGACAAGTTGCTCAACCTCTCTGACCCTCGGTTCCCTCGTCTGCACAAAAGGAATGGAAATAGAACTTGAGAGTTGCGGTGAGGGATAAACGAAATGAGATGGTGCCCAAGAAGCCCCTCGGGTCCGGGTCAGTTTGGAAACCGGCAGACACCGACAGAACCCACGCTGGGAGGTGAGGAAAATGACCTTTGGTTAAACGCAGGGACCCAACCAGGGTCCCTCTCACCCTTAAGGACTGAGGTCAAGCACCACCGGCTCCTTAGAAACCAAAGCTACCTTTTCCTCCCTTCCCTGCCCATCCACAAATATTTTAAATTAGTTCATTGTCTATCGATGAGAACTTATTTATTGATGAGAGAGAGAGAGAGACATCGATGTGTTGTTCTGCTTACTGACGCATTCACTGGGTGACGTACCCTGACCTGAGATCAAACCCACAACCTTGGGTATCCAGACGGCACTCCCACCCCCTGGCCAGGGCCAGGACCAATCGCGACCTCTTCTGCGTGTCGCGCACTGGGCCGGCCACATCTGTGTGTCCAAGCAGGTAACGCTCACAGCATCCATCAGAAAGCAGCTTTGCGGCTCCGTGGCTCCGTGTTACGGATGAGAACACAGAACCGGAGGGCCAGGGTGCGGCAGAGCCCGGGCAGGCGCCCCGCCCGCTGCACTCCTGGCTCAGAGCTCCCTCTTCCCGGGGCCCCACCCTGACTCAGGGATGTGTGCCTGGTCCCCCGGCTCCGTGTGCCTCTGTGATGGCGGTGCACTCAGGGCTGCAAAGGGAAGCTGCGGCTCATGCTCCCTAGAGAACCGTGTCCTGACCCCCTCCCCGTCCTGAGGTTGAGTCTCAGGCACCAGCTTCTCTACTCATTCTCCGCCCCCCTCACCCAGCAGGCTCCTCTCAGGCAGCCTTAGTGGCATCTGTCCCTACGAGCCCTGGACCTTGTTCCACAAAGACAACCCAGAGGGCCAGGGCCATGCGCCAGTGCCCCAGCCCTCAGAACTGAAGGGGCGTCTATGGTGTAGGCGTTTATTCCATGCCTAATGCAGAAGCCTGGAAGCCACAGAAGAGCAGATCCCAGGTGTCACCAAGATGGCTCTGTGGGACTCTGAGACTTGGACGCGCGGTTGGCTTCCTCAGCCGCAGTGAGCTCCGTCCCTGGAGGTGTAGCCTGGTAGAATCCGGATGGTGCTTTGCCGAGAATGCCACCCAGGGGTGCACAGGGAGGCCACGGCGCTGACCCCTGAGCAAACCATCCCACCGGGTCAGCGTCTGTCATACTTGCTCTGGCCTGAAGCCCACCTGGGGCTGTGCTCCTGGGCCCTTTATACGGGTCCCGCCAGGCCAGTCTCCCTCTGAGACGGAAGGTCTGCTCTCTGCCTAGCGGTGGCCGGGCCAGGGGCGCCCAGGTACCAGCTGCCCCTGCTGGCTGCAGCCGGCCTGGCTCCCCTCAGCAGGACGCGGCGCCCCGGTGGGTCCCCACCCAACCTCGGAGCTTCTCCTACAAGGAGAAGCTTGCTCTCACAGACGGGGCAAACAAGCCAGGGCCCAGGACTCCTCACTCCTAGGCCCCGAACTTCCTGCTGGGTCCCACTGACTTGCGAGGGCTCCCACCTCCCCGCGGGTTCTGCTTCTCGCCTCCAGTCTCGGCCTTTGGTCCATCACTGTGTGGCGCAGATGTCCCGGTCCCCTCTGGTGTTCTCTGCGGCCTCTCGCACCACCCAGGACAGGACCAGGAGTCTGCTTGTCAGGCCCAGGCAGCCTGTGTCCACGCCACCCCGTGGCAGAGCAACTGGCCAGATGGACGGGCACACTCCAGCCATCGGCTCCCAGCCCTGCTGTGAACACCCTGTGCTGGCTGGGCACCCAAGAAGATGCGACGTGTCCCCAGTTTCCCGTTCTTCCCAATGAGCAAGGTACGATGGCCATAGAGACAAACCATTGGTCACACGAGGGGAGGAGCCGGCACACTTTTCTGTAAAGAACAGGTAGTGAACTTAGCTTTGCGGACTGCGAGGCCCCAAAGGAACCGCCCACCTCGGCCATCCTTGCACGGAAAGATGGAGGGAGCGAACAGGTGGAAAGGGCGTGTGGCTGTGCCCCAGTAAAACTTTATTCACAACAGGCGGAGGGCACCGGGCACAGCCAGCAGGGTGGGCTCTGTAGCCGGTAAGAAGGGAGCGCTGCAGAGGGGGCGAGCCACCCCTGGGGGTGACGAGGGGCTGGGCCGCCTTCGGGGAGGAGCCCAGGAGCCGGGGAAAGCGACGGACCCAGAAAACAGCTTGAGGAGCAGGCTGGCAGCACGCGCTCGCAGGGGTGTCCGGGGCTCTGGTGGCCGGCAGGCGTGAGAAGGGAGGCTGAGCGCCCGCCCTCAGGCTCAAAGGCCTGGAGGCCAGAGAAGGGGTTTGCTGCGCACCTGCCGGAAGCTGCCCGTGTAGAGGCGTCAACGGCGTGATCACAGGTGTGCTTGGGACCATCAGGACACACCTGCTGACGTCTCACACAGCCGTCCCTTTCCCGCACGCAGCCCGGCCGGGGCCTGAGTCCTGCCACCTTGCAGAGCAGGGGGGCGAGTCCCTGCCCACCTCTGAGCCTCTGCGGCGCTGCTGTCCCCTCCGGGGCCCTGGCTTCGGAACGGTGGATGGAGGAGGAGGAGGGTTCGGAGTGCCTTGTAAACTACACGCCTGGACACGATCCCCGACTTCCAGGCACCCTTTCTACTGCATGCCTCCCATTTATGTAGTTATTGAGCACCGAGCGTTTGCTAATAGGGCACCAAGCACTATGCGAGGCTCTTAGCACACGTATCTGATTGTAAACCTGCACACAACCCAGTTAGACCGTTACCTGTGTTTAACAGACCGTGAGATTGAGAGAAGCATTCTCGTTTATCAAGTGCCTGTTGTATGCACGCTTTCCTGTCCTAGACAGGGTGGCAGTGTCGTTCCTGGGAAGCCCCTATCTTCCAAGCTTGGTTCTTACCTTGGTTCCTCATCTAGTATTTGGGTGGGAGAAGAGCTAAAAGGCTGAGTTTCCCCTTTTGCACAATGGGAATACCCGGCCTGCCTTGCTGGATTTCCTTGAGAACCAGGAACCGGTGATGGTGCCTGTACCCAAAGGGCGCAGCACGGGGCCTGGCGCGTAGTAGGTGCTCACTGAATGCATACGGGATACAGATACGCGTATGCACTGCGGGGACTCTGCAAATCCCTCCTCCTTCCTCCCTAGAATCTCTTTCAGGAGATCTTTGGCTGACCCTGGGCCTAGGACAGAAGGCCTCACTTCCATGTGGTTACAATTGTCTCTTTGAGGGGCCATCACCCCAGGGGACAGAGCCGGCCTCCCGGTCTCCACATCAAGTGGTCCGATTGGAGCCAGCCACCAGTGAGGCATCCGGGGGCAGAGGCCGGGCAGTGATGGATAACCCCGGCCAGGGACGCGCACACAGGGCTATTTTGGGGCCCCCTGCCTGGGAGGCGGCCTCCTCGGGGCATGGGGGCCGCTGACCCGGAAACAAATTAAAGGCACATCTGTTGGGAGGCCGTTTCCCGCAGGGGCTCCACGCAGCCGCCCGCCTTCCTGGAACAAGGGGGCTGTGTGTGTGAGCTGGGCGCCCACTGTCCGTGCCGTGTGGGACAGGAGCCGCGGCCTCTGGCCAGGAAGGAGCAGCTGTGGGGGGGACAAGGGGCCCGAACAGAAGGAAGAGCCATTTCTGGGCCAAACTGGTCTCACTCAAAGAGGGAGTTGTTTTTCAGGGTCTTGGGTGACTAAGGACACGAGATCTTAGCATATCGTATGTTGAGAAGGACCCAACCCTGAGACCACCAGATCAGCTCTGGCTGCAGAAAGACCCTGAGGATGAGCTCTGGCCTCCAGCTCCCTGTGAACAACTGAGCCCCTTCTCATGATCACCCATAGGCCATCCTGGCTTACCTGCTACCGGGGCCGCAATTCGTGGACCTCCACAGTCGGCCAGAGGGCACCTCACATGTTTGCTCATTGAAGATAACATTTTGTCTCTGGGGCCTCCATCCAGTGGCCTCAGTGTGCCTCTGAGGTACCAGATGGTAAAGTAGGTGCCCAGTAAGTGTTCTATGAATGGACAGATGGCTGGGTGATGATGGATGGTTGGATGGATGATGGATGGTTGGATGGATGGATGAGAGAGATTGGACTGAATAAGTAGTCTGTGCTAGGCAGAGAATAACAAGGAGAAGATGAAAAGATGGCTAAGGCACTGCCCCAGCTTTCAAGACTTAGCATTCTCTCCACGTGAAAAAATAAAATCTAACATGAGCTTCCTTGTATGTAAATCCTCCCTTCTTATTCTTTAAGGCCCAGCCCAAGCACTTCTGCTGTGGAAGCTTCCATAACTGGCCTGCTTCCCCTCTGCCTCTCAGGAGAAAGGACATGACACCGTCAGAGAATGAGTAGAAATAAATTCTGGGGCCTTAAGTCTGACCACTGACTTTGGGAGAAACAGGACAGACGGCAAGGATGTCTCCACAAAGGAATACAGGAAAAAATGTGGTCTGATTTTGTTGCCTGTGAAATTTGAACACCTAGCCAAGTGTGAAAGTCTCCATTGAGTAATTATGGTCATTGATCCATTCACTGAACAAATACATTCTTCAAGTAGTCTGGGCCAGGCTCTGTGTGAGGAGCTAGGGAAGCCACATAAATCATTGAGGTCCTGCCCCCCAGGGGCTCCCTCCCCGTCTGGTGGGGAAAACACATGAACCTCAGTGGGCAGTAACATGGCAGCAACCCTGTGCAGCAGTGAAGGATGGTGTTCTGAAGCCAGACCATCTGGCTTCAAACCCTGGCCTCACCACTGCCCTGCTGTGTGACCTTGGGAATGTTCATAACCTCTCTGTGCCTCAGTTTCATCATCCGTAAAATGGGGATGATGGTAGATTAAAGGGCATTCTTGCACTGGTAGGTGAGGCTCAGTGAATTGAGTGCTGGCCTACAAACAGAAAGATTGCTGGTTTGATTCCCAGTCAGGGCACATCCCTGCGTTGAGGGCCAGGTCCCCTTTTGGGGGGGTGTGAGAGGCAACTAATCACTGCGTCTATTGCACATTGATATTTTTTTCCTCTCTTTCTCCCTCCTTTCCAGTCTCTAAAAGTAAATAAAGTCTTTAAAGAGAGTTCTCAGTTCAAGCACTTAGAACAGTGCCAGGCACTCAAGGAGTTCTACGGAAGGGTTTGTACCATCCAGTAGTTATGGTACCACGGGGATGTGAAGGCATCCTGAGCAGAGTGATGTCGAGCCACTTCGAGGACCAAGGTCTTGTTTTGTGGGTGGCATCTCAGCTGGACCGTTTGCTAAGTAGCTTTGCAAACTCCCAGGCACTTGCTGTGTTCCCGGCACTGTATGAGGCCCACGGAATGCCTGGTCTTCCACCAGCACCCAGTGGGCAGGTGGGACCTCACCCGGGAGGAAGCTGGTTCAGCAAGGCTGTGTCACTTGCCCAAAGTCACACAGCAGGTCAAGGGCAGAGCCAGACTGCAAACTCAGGCAGTCTGGCTTTTGGTTTTGCAGCTCGTGACCTGAAATGAGTCCCTTCCCATCCTCATGCCTAGATTTGCTGTATGGGGATAATGGCGGTACCTACCTAGGGTCAGACGCATGAGCTAACACATGTATGTACTTGCAATAGCGCCAGGTGTTCAACGGTCTGTGCGTGTCAGCCGTTGCCATGGTCTCCAGCTCCCAGATACGGCTCTGACCACCCTGTCCTGAGACCTCCATGTACTGAGGTCTGGGCAGCCTCCTCCCCACGGGGAAGGAGACGCTTGGGAACCAATGTGTCTTTCACTGTGGTGGCAGTAGCGGGGACAGGGGCTTCTGTCCTCTGAGGGCGGCATGTGGTTTGAGTTTGAACATTCGCTTCCTGAAGTCTAACGAGCCTCTGAAAGTGATTAAGCGAAAGACAGAAAGGTTAAGCCAATGCCTTTTTCCCGGAAGAAGCAGTATCGAACCTACCGTCCTCACCCCATTTCCCACCAGCTCCTGCAATCTCTCAAGAAGGAGCTTACCTTCTGGTAACTTCTAGCCGAAGTCCTGAAACATCTGGGCCAGACCAGGGGGTGACTGGTGGGCCACCCCAAGCCCTGCACTGTGGGTTCCTTCTGCTCCATTGGAAGGGACCTGGGCTGGGAGCCCTGGACCAGCCCCTTCTGTCCCCAGGGACCGAGGCTCCTCGTGCCTGACCTCTCTGGCCGGACTGTCCCCCGGAGACACAGTCTGGAGCCTGGTCCCTCCACGCCCATTACCAGTCTGGCCGTCAAAGACCACAGACATGTTGGGATTGCCAATGAGAAGTTAGGAGCAGTGTGTGTGCTGTGGGTGCCACGCGTCATGCGTGTTGATCTGTGCATTCGGTGTGTCTCACATGTGGCGTATGGCCCCTGTGCTGGGGAAGAAGCCCTGGCTTGCTCTTACACTCGCTGAGGTGTCCCGTGGCTGCCACCCTGCATTAGTCCTTGAACTTTCACGGGATGGGGTTAAAACTCTAAAGGAGTTGATGATGGCGTACTCCACTCATCCAAGGGTCCTTCAGAACAGTTTTCATCACACCTAAGTTCTTACTCAGCTCACGGGTGACCCACTGCAGGCCCAGGGACCTCACTGCTGCTCAGCGAGCCTCTCCAGCTGGTACCAGCAGGTGTGCATTGGAAGCATGGAACGACACCTGCCCCCCAGCTTCAGGCCAGGGGTTTCTTCTCCAGCCCGAAACACCAAGTCAGCCCTCCATGAGTGTCTAGGGTCTGAGAGCTCCTCTCTCGGTGAACCATTCTGGACAGGCGGTGGGGGGACTTGAGGTCCAGTCCCACTTCCTGCCGGCCCACGCGGGGAGTTCACTGCCCCACAACCTCAGCTGCTCCTCTGCAAAGATGAGGTGAATTCCTGCTGGTTTCACAGGCCTGTTTGGATGACCAAATACAGTGCTGGGTGCGGAAGGTCTTTGAAAAGCAGGAAGCGCTCATTCAGTACCAGGTGTTCCCATGCATAACAGCACTGGTTAAATTCAATCTGGTGGTAGCAGGGGTAACCCTAGCTTACCCATCAGAAAGCTTCCCCCCACCTCTGAGAGTCACTTAGAGAATGAAGCCAAGGTCAACATTGGACCTGTCCTCATAGGAAGGAGACAATACTCAGCCCTGGGGAGATTTTTCTGATAAGCTGCCCTCCCAAGGGACAGCCCCCACCTTCGTCCTTGGAGGAATGAGCTCCCCATCACGGGCAGCATCCCAGCAGCCTCCAGGAAGCCCCTGGCCGCTGATGATAGGGAAGAGATTTCTTTCTGTTTCAGGGCGAGGGGTTTGGCTGAATGGAGTATGAACCAGAGGTTTTCCAGGGCATCCCTGCTCACAAAAGGGGAACCAGACGGTCACCCCTTGCTCAATTCCTGCTTCCCACCGCCCCGCAGCAGGACGGGCGCACCAGGAAATCCAGTTCTTGGTTTCTGTGGCTCCCTGCCCCCCATCCACCCCGCCCCTCTCTCAGGGTGCGAAGGCTGACGTCCTGGGCTCTGCTTCGCATTCCTCTGTTGTGGGGTAGAAAGGCCCCAGGCCAGCTGGAGAGTCAGGGTGGTCAGGACTGCACCCCCTCCATGGGGGGGGAGGGGGAGGAAGAGGGGACTCTGCGACCATCCCGCATTTATCGCCCCCCATCTGTAAACAGCGCCCGGCCCTCCTGGGGGCAGCCTGAGCCTCACACTCGGGGTGACAGCCTGTTTGGACGTTCGGAGACCCTCACCCAGCCGCCTTTGTTCTCGGGCCTTAATGAAGGGACTGCTAAAACCCCGCGCGCCAGATAAGATGACAGGGCGGTCTTTTAGGGTTATGGATGGTACACAGAGGTGACAGGACGAATTCCTTGTGCTGAGGTCTGAGTGCACTGCCCTTTGTCCAGCGGTGGGCCCGTCTCAACTGGTACAAGGTTGGTCCTTCGGCTCCCAAAACAAACATTTTTGCTGCGTGCGAAAGATTAGAAGACAACGGGAGAGACGGGCGCTTGGGGGGAAACAAAGGACATGCCCCCCCTCGCCCCCAACCATTAAAGTAACAAGTCCAGGAGGGGCTGTTTCCCCCCTTCAGCTCACCTCCGGCCTACCCCACCTCCAGCTTCTTTCCTCCTCATGATAAGCACCCAGAGCATTCAGCGCATTTCGGTTTACAAAGTGCTCTTACTCGACTTGCTTGTCACAACTCCTGGAGAGTCGAGGCCTGAGGAGGGATGACATTATCGGCTTTGCCACTTATTATTAGCTCTTTGAACTTGGCCTGAATCACTCACCTTCCACGTGTGATGGGAACGCCACGCATCAGCCTTTTGGGTGACACTTGAAAGCTGCTGCCTTCCCACGAGAGCTGTCACTAGTTTCACGGCAGGGCAGCCGCTCGGGAGGGACGGGGGTGCTCTGCCCTCCCCGCTGCTGCACCCCAGAGCGCAGAAGCCGTGCGGGGGGCAGCGAGTGCATGCTGCACTTTGTTAGCTGGGTGCACCGCGGGCCGGGCGCGTGCCCAGCCATCGAGGGGGGCTGATGTTCTGATGCCTGAGCAGGCTCTTGTCCCGGCTCTGCAAGGTCTGCGCCCCCAGTTCCGTGGGGGCATCTCGGCTGTGGATGGAGGGCCCACGCGGAGGCTCCCCCTCCCGGGCCATCCACCTGTGGGTCACAGAGGGGCTGCCCCTTGAACCACTGGGCGTTATACCCACCTCGGAGTGCACATCCCGGGCAGACAGGGCTCTACCAGGTGAGCTGAGCACAGCCTGCTCCACCCCCAGCCTGACACGCACACGCACACACACGCACACACACACACACACACCCCTACCTCCTGAGAGCCCTGCTGCAGCCGCGCTAGGGACCAGGGCCTGCGTGCAACTCAGGGATCAGAGGGCCGTGGCCACCTCAGGCCTGGACCTATTGGTCCTTCTGGAGGCAGAGTGGGGCCGCACCCTTTTTATTTTCTTCAACGCTGGGCAATCTCCTTCCAGCCCCTCAGATATCCCCAGGATCTTGTTCTCTCACAGGTAAGATAAGTCAGCTGAGTAAGTGGACAGTGCTCGGGTCCAAGGCTGATGACTGGGTGTGGAATTGAGTCTTTGTCGCGTTTTGATAGGCCTTGATTCACCTGCAGTTGTGCGGCCTCTGCCAGAACCAGGTGGAGCTCATAGGCCTTGCTGAGCCTGCTGTCCTGGGGAACCACGGAGGGGCTGGTCAGGGGCCTGTCAGCCCAGCCACCCATGACGGCCCCCGGGGCCCAGCCAGCAAAGGCCTCTGGGACAGCGCCTGTGGGTAGGGGTCGGCCTGATGCGTTATGTACCAGAAAATGGACTGTGACAGAGAACAATAAACACGGGCAGCAGAGCAACTTTCTTCCTGGCCCTGCCCAGTGCCGGGGAAATGCTTCTTCCCCCATGGCCGGCCCGCACTGACACGGTCAGGAAGTCCCCGAGGTCACACGCTCCTCCCGCTCTCCACCCGCTGTTCCCATCTCTCATGGGTACTGTCACAAGAGCCCCAGCCCTGGGCTCCCCAGTTTCCAGACGGCCACCCTAAAGCCATCTGCACGCCGCAATGATTCATCTTTTTACGGTGCATGGGGGCCATAGCCACCCTTCTCCAGCGCCCGCAGAGGGTCCTCATGGCCCCAGGACCAGCGCCGTGCGGGCGGGGCACGCCAGGGTCCCCTGGGTTCCCCAGCCACTCCCTTCGTGTCACCAGTGAACGTGACACTGTCTGAATGCTTTCTCCCCTGTCGGGCCACCGCACTGTTTCCACTGCCTGAAGGGCCCCCTCCCGGCCTCCAGCTATCTCTCCTTTTTCAAGGATGGATTTATCTCCCTCTGGCACTCAACCCCCTCTGGGCAATTGATTATTTCTACTTCCAAAGGGTTTTCTCGCACCTTCCCGTTGCAGCCAGCTTTGAACTGTTTGCCTTTCCAAGTCACCGTCAGCTGCTGGAGCAACAGCGCTGTGACTTATTCAAGGCTGTGCCCCTGTCCCTGCTCTGGAAGACCTCAGATCGAGGTGGGGTGCAAATGTCTAAACAAACACGCACAGCAAAGCGTCAGGGGTGCCGCAGCAGATAAATGCAGGGCCAATCAGGTTGAACATCTGGGTCCCGGGAGCCATGGGGCAAAGGAAGAGGGGCAAGGCCTGGTGGGCACCAGGGCGCACAGCAGCCAGTTGACCGCTGCTCACGGAAGGTCAATGTCCTGGGGATGATGAGCGTCCTTGAAAGATTGTTGTTATTCCAAATCAATAAATACCCACTACTTGAAGATCCATTAAGTATCACAAACCCTCACTTAAGAGTGTAAGTCTTTACTAGTCTGTTACCAACATAGCACCGGTAAAAAGAATAATGAGTAACAAAGGAGTGGGAAAGAGCTGGGGAAGTCACGCCTGCTCTAAGCGATCGCTTGGCTTACTAGAGGGACAGGGGCACCCACAGAAGACACTGAGCATCCACATCAGAGAAACTAAATGGACAGAAGAGGCAGGAAGTGGATGGAAGGGTTGAGCGAAATTTATCAATAACATCACACAAAAGGAAATCAGCCCTGGCTGGTGGCACAGTGGATAAGGTGCTGGCCTGCGAACCCAAAGGTCGCTAGTTCAATTCCCAGCCAGGGCATATAACCAGGTTGCAAGCCAGGTCTCCAGCCAGGTCCGTAGCTAGAGGCAGGTGAGAGGCAGCCATACATTGATGCTTCTCTCCCTCTCTGCCTCTCTTCCTTCCCCTCTCTCTAAAAACAATAAATAAAATCTTTAAAAAAAAAAAAAGGAAAAGGAAATCAAGTTGACAGACTAATAGACAAGGAATGTTTTAGACTGTCACATTCCAACAGACACATGTCCTGGTAGGGAGGGGAAAAAAATTAAATACGGAATGATAAGAAGACTTAATAATGGAATTAAGGCATCCACAACATGGCACAAAATGGCCCATAATTAGAAATAGATACATCCCTGTTCACTCACCGTTCTTTCTTCCTGCTCAAATATACAAATACAAGAGAGAACAATGGATAAGGGACCATCAGTAGACACACAGAAAACTCTGTATATTTCAGGCCACTTAGCAAAGCTCTGATGAGATCAGACTTTGGAAAATGTCACCTTCCACTAACCAAATGGCCACCACCATTTGCTAGCACACTCCGTTACTCACCAATTATTATGTAAGTGTCTAGCCTCCCTGCTTGAATGAAAATGCTGTCAATCTCCTCAGTCTCCTGACCCATATGCCTTAGGGTAGAGCCAGACTGATAGTGGAAGGTGAAAGTGTGTAGGTAATAAAACCTGGTAGATACATACAATGGGATATCATTCAGCCTTGAAAAGGGATGACATTCTGACATAGACCATAACATGGGTAAACCTGGGAGCCATTATGCTAAGCCTTCATGAAGCCAGACAGAAAGGGACAAACATGGTATGATTTCACTTACATGAGGCACCTAAAATAGTCAAATTTATGGAGTCAGAAAGCAAAATAGTCCAAGGGGCTGGGAATGGGGTGGTATTGCTGAAGGCGGACAGAGTTGAGGGTGACAAAAACATTCCACAGGTGGCTGGTGGTGATGGTCGCACAAGAACGTAATTGACGCCACTGCCTTCTATACTTAAAAGATAGTGGAAACGGTAAATTTTGTGTTTTGTACATTATACAAAAGAAAGTGTATTATAAAAGGAGAAAAGGTTTCCGTAAGTGGAACAGCAAGCCCACGGCTTCCCCCTCCCGCTCTGCCCTTCCCAGCCTAATTCCGCACCTGCTCTCTGGCGGGGAGCTGACCCAAAGAGCCTGGCTGTCCCCTCCCCTGCGCTGCTGACTCAGGTCGGAGCATTGAACCACTGGCTAAGAGGGTTGGCCAGCGAGCAGGAGCACCTTGGCCCCACCACGGCCCCACCAGCTGGTTTGCAGGGAGTGGGCAGAGGGTCTCACCAAGGCCAACAGAACGAAGCGCGTGACAGAGTGACATCTGCGATGTTGACCCCGGAAGGGCCATGTTGACACACTCCCCCGCGAAGCCGCGTGGATGCTGTGTTCAAAGACTCAGGGAGGAATGGTGTGTGGAAGAGATGTTTGCCCTTGTTTCATCTGGAGAACAGTTTCCAGGTCCTCTTCACTCTCTAGTCTTTCAGCCAACTGGGCGAGCCAGCGGGTCCCACCTCTGGCCTCCGGGCCACGCTTTCTCTTACTGGACCTGTGGGCCGTGGGTTGGGAAAGCTGCCAGGGGCACCACAGCCCCGGAAGGGATGTGAGGGTCACAGTCATGCTTGGGAGTCTGAATCATCATTCAGAACCAGAGGGGCACTGGGCCAGAGGACTCGGCGCTGAGGATTTGAGAGAAAAGCAGAGGACGTGAATGCGGACAGGTCCCGGGGGAGCCTGCAGGAGCAGCTCAGGCTGTGGGGGCCGCCGCCGGCAGACCTGGCTGCCCCGGGAGACGGGCACCCACCCTAGGGGCTCCCGATGGAGGGCTTGGGAGGCTGGTGGCTGCCGCAGAGGGAGGCCAGGAGGGGGCTGGCTCTGAGGCCCAGGCCTGCCGTCACCTGGATCCTCACGCCTGGGGATTCGCGTTCAACGCTGCTGTCACTTTCTCCCTCAGTCCCTTATGCCTCCACCGCCCTTTCCACCCTCCGGCCTCCCCGGCTGCTTCCCTACACCCAGCCTGACTCCTGCACCCTTCTCCCCACACTCAGGCAGCATGCCCGCCGGCCGGGCCATTGGGACCCTGAAACCTGGTCCTAATTCAATGTAAGCACCTCTAGCCTCCAGATGCCACATGGGCCGGCGGTCGGGGTGATGGGCTGAGGCAGCCCCGTGCCCGTACTGTCACTTTCTAGGCAGGGTCCAAGGCCCAGAAAGGGCCCACCATCCTCCAGGCCAACCCTGGCTTTCAAGGCCCACGGCTGTCACTTAGTGCCAACCTCACTGTCAAAGCTAACCCGGTTGGGTCAAAAGGCCAGGGCACGTCGTGAAGCAAAAACATGACTCCTTTCCCCAGGGATGGGTAAGTGGGACAGTTTGCAACTGCCACCCTGCGAAAGGCCCTGGTGGCCAGTCAGGAGAGCTGGGTCCCGGCCCCCACCCCGTCACTGTCACGCTGGGTGACGCAGCAACACCCCTTCACTTCCTGGCCTTCCGTCGTCCGGGCCGCCCCGTCCAGCCCCTGGGCTCCCGTGAGGCTGGGAGGAAATAAGGAGCAGGCTGCTCTTTGGAAAACCATCAAGTCCTCACTCCTCAGACCTGCGGGACGGCTGCGAGGACCGCACGTGGCGGCCCAGGTGGCCTTGTCAGCCTGTTCTCTGGGCGCCCAACTCCTCCCGGAGGAAGGCCCGAGGGAGGCGGCGGCCAAGGCCAGGGACACTTGTGCAGACCGAGACAGGCCGGCACATAGCGCTGGTGAGCTTGTGGCCTGGCCCACGTGAAGCTGCTCCGTCAGCTCAGGTCATCGTGACGTCACACGGAAAAGCACATTTAAAGGGCCCAGCACAACACAGACACGAAATAGGGACTCAAGAGATGGCCGTTCCCTGTCTTCCCTCTCTCCTCCTTCCCTCTTCTTTTTCTGGCTCCATGATGTTCCCCCAGAAGAGGAAGCTCTGCCCCAGGGGAGCATCAGGGAGGGGAGAGGGCAGTTTTTCTGCTCCATCTCCGGTTGCCCCGGGGGGAGCTTGCAAAACTGGAGAGAGGGGGTCTGCGGAGCAGGTAGCAGAGGGTCAGGCTTTCGTCTGGAGGGCAGGGACCGGAAGGCGACCCACCCAAGCGAGCCCGGCGGGACGCACGCCCTTGACGGTTGCCCACCACAGATGCCGGGCAGAGCGTGAGTCCCGGGGCTGAGCCGGCCTCCGCGGCTTCCCCGAGGCCCCTGGAACGCTGAAGACCTAACTGGAGGAGAGGCTGTTTCCGGACAATAGCCTATTAACACTCATTACCCATAAAACGGCTAGTTTTCAAATAGCCAGATAATTGAGGCCATTGGGTGGAAGGGCGCTGGAATGACCTGATTAATTGCCTCTGCTCCGGGCCTCACGTGTTGAGACACAGCCCCCGAGAAGCTGTGGGCGCTTTGAAGTCGCGCTGCACTTTCTCCAGCCTCCGCGTCCAGGGCCGCTTTCCCCAGGAGCTTGCGCGCCTCCTCCGTCAGCACAGGGCAGCGTCCACTTCGAGTTCCCATCCTCCTTTCGCAGGGCATTCCTTTGGGCTTCTTCTCTGCTCTTATCTAGATCCAAGAGCCACCGCTTCACTCATGGATTTGTTCATACAAAAAATAAAAGCAAAAACACCCAGCGGATCAAGTATCTCCTGGCTGCCAAACTCTGTTCCGGGCTCCTGGAGACACAAACAACAACAACTGTAACTACAGCCGCAGCAAGACCGGAAATAGGACCCTGACCAGGGTTGGAACCGGGAGGCCCGCTCCAGGCCCAGCGTCCTTCCCAGGACCCTGAACCCACCAGCCCCCACTGGTCCTCACGCAGAGATTGGTCCTGTCTCCCTCACCCTGAGGAATTCATCTCCCCGCCTACGGGTGGGGAAACTGAGACTCAGGGCAGAGGGAATGGTGGGTGTAGGACCGCAGTGAGTGGGTTGCTTAGGGTGGGGTGTTCCAAGGGAGGCCTCGTGAGCCCCACTTTGTTCCTTTCCGTGGTGACGTGGAGTAATGAGCACTGACCACAGACAAAAGAGATCTTGGCTCAGGCCAGGCAGCTTTCAGGGGCCAGGAAGACACCAGGAGGCCCAGCGAAGCTGTTAGGAAAGGGCCTTGCCCGGGTGGGCCCAGGCTGCCGGCGGGCACGGCGCGGGCGGGGATGTGCCTGGGCCGCTGCCCCCTGCCCCCACCCATGCCCTGGCTGCTCCTTTCCCAAGGGGGAAAAAGAATTATTTATTTTTCCTGTTGCCCTGATTTATGGGCCACTTTGTTCTTTATCTATTTGCACAAACTCGGTAAAGTGACCCGCTCCTTCCCAGAGGTCAGAGATTCTGTCAACACCTTCGGGTCACAGGTCAGCCGACCTGCCCAGGGTGGAAGGGGTTACAGGAGGTCACCTGGGAATGGGCGCTGGGTAGCAGTTTTGCTCAGGCCGAGGGCTCTGTGCGGGGACTCCCGCACGAGGTGGAGGTGAGGCCCGTGGGCGCACGGCGGGTCTGCGGCACACGGGGTTCTGAGCTCAGTCCTTCCCTCCCATCCCAGCCATCACCCCAATACGAAGATACCAGCACCTCTGTTTTATAAAAGTGGGCACCGAGGCTTGGAGAGTTGGGTAGCTTATCCAACACAGACGTAGAAGGGCTCAAACCCCGCTCTCCCGACTGCCAGCCCGTCTACCTACCCATCACCCGCCGTCCCGCAGGCCAGCAGGGCTCCGTGGACCAGGGCTGATTCATGCCTCTTGAAGCCTGGCGCTCAGCTCAGAAAGGCCAGCCCAGCCCAGGGTCTCCCTTCACCCTCCTCTCCATCATGGACCACAGTCTCCCCCACCCCGACATCCTGCCCTAAGTTTGTCTGTGGACCTCGGAGTGGCTCTGTGACAACCAGGGCCACATGATTGTGTCAATGTGAAGGGCAGAGGGGGACACACTCAGGCCACACCACACGCTGGCACCACGGCGTTCTTTCACAGGCTAGGTGGCACCCTTGCCCAGCCCCCCAGCACCAAGCCCCAGTGAGGAGCCCCTCCTGGAGGTCTCTGCAGATGGCAGGCTCCCCCACGCTGCGTGACCTTGGAGAGCCTCATCTTCTAAGCCTCCGTCTTCTCCAGCCATTCGGTGGCATCAACGCCCCAGGAAGTGGGTAAGGATCCCGTGAAACAACACCCTGGAGGGCCCTGTGGGGTGTAGGGAAGTTCAGTCTCTTCCTTTCGCAGACGGGGGTCGGGGTAGAGGCCCAGAGGAAAACTAGGCCGCACAGGGGAGCAAACTGGACCCACATGGGCGTCGCCTAAACTGCGGCTCCACCAGGCTGCCCGGGGGTCCCTGACACCAACGCAGCATCAGGGGCCTTGCAAACACACCCCAAAACGGACTCACCAGAGGCTTCCACCAAGCCGTAGAGATTTCTCAAACGACCCGTCTTCGCCACCCATGCTCACCTAAGACAGCCCAGTCCACTGCAACTGGTTCCTAGCCAGCTGCTGTCATTCCATTCCAGCCAACCAGCTCGACTCCTCCAAGCCCAGAACGAGCGAAGAAACGCAAGACAACACGTATGAACACAACTCAGTCAACACAGGACGGCGCTGAGAGAGGGCAGGCGGTGAGAGAGCTGGCCTAGCTACGTGACGACCGCTCACGCACGGACCGCCTGAGAGCAGGGCTCTCTCCCGCCGGCCCACCAGCTGGTGCAGCCTCGTAAGGGACCCAGAGCGGAAGGGAGTCAGTAAGGACGGAGCCCAGATTCAAACCTGGGTTTTCCTGAACCCGAAGAACTAGCTCTTAGACCCCACGCTGATTTTCGGGGAAGCCCTGAGCCTGGAGACAAGCCGCTGCTCCCGTGTGCCAGGGCCCTCGGTGGACCAGTGGCCGTCCGGCGTCCTCACCTGGAAAACCTCCGCGAAGCAAATCAGCAACACGTCACCAACGCTTGGGGTGCGGACGTCGGACTCGTGAATTCACAGGAAAAAGAGAATACCTACAGAGGCCTTCAAGGACAACCGAACTAAAGAAAGCTTTCCAGCAGAAAGGAGACGTTATTATCACAAGAAAGCCCTGGAGAAACTAATGTAGAAAGAAAGACCAAGATGCAAAAAGCCCGAATGTAGGACCTGTTCACCGCAGTAGTGGTGGCAGGTCAGCCCCTGCTCCTCCGTCAGAGTGAAGAAGGACCGTCTCCCTCCTCCTCCGGGCGCAGGGACACCGGTGTGCCCGGCCTGGTTCTCCTTCCTGTCCAGACTCAGACTCCAGCTCCCCCCGGGCGGGCAGCACCAGCACAGAAAGCAGCTCCCGGATGGAACCGCTGCCGAAGATGCAAGAGAAGAACTGGGATTGCGCCACCCAGATCCCAGGTCCGACTGCTGGGCTGGAAACTTTCATCTGATCCT